>VDFB02047144.1:37652714-38065214 GCA_007258455.2 Sequoia sempervirens
GATTATTTATTGCCTCATTCTATTATTATATCAAAAATTCTCATTATGGCATTGAATCCATGACAAATGTTTCTAAAATTATGCAATGCAATAAAGAAAAATACTAACTAGTTCATGATTATATGTTAAGATTTCAAGTTTTGACTACTAATATGACTTTCACATTAAAATAAGATGAGGTTCAAGGCTTTTTTATTAATTATTTACAAACACATATTGAAAGAAAATTTTCATACAAGCCTTACCCTTCCTTTTCATATTTATTCACTATTGTGTACAAATGAGAGCATGCTTTATTATAAAATCCTTATCTATCCCATTGGTGAGGCCAAAAAAATACTTAAAATTAGGATCCTCCACATTGGACGTGAACTCTCCCACAAGAACAAAATTCACTAGAATATGAAATAGCAAGTGCATAGAAAATATATTAAAATGAGCATTAGGAATGTAAAGTTGAGACACCTTTTCCTATCACTAATGGATCTTTTACTATCAATATCACCGACTTCCTTTACCAATAGCCTCATTTCTCTTACTATCTTTTACTATTCTTGAACATATGTTCATATCCAACAATTTTATGTCCATTTGGAAAATATAATAAATCTCCCATGTGTTACTTTTTTTATTAATGTTGTCAATTCTTCATCCATAGCCTCTTTCCAAGAATCTACATCATTAATACCAATAGCTTCCTTTACAATCCTAGGCTTATGAGCGTTAGTGTATAAAGAAATTTCACAAATTTATCCAAGTAATAATGTGTTGTGTCAATGGAATTGAAGTCAGCGTATAAAATAATTGTATGTTTGGTTTGGATCATTGATGTCATTGTTAAGGGTACAAGTAGGTCTATTATTAAGACACCATGTTAATGTAAAAATTATGTTGTGGGAACAAATCGTGTAGTTTAAATCATGCCAACCTATAATGCAAAATCTAAACATCATCCCAAATGAGAACATTGTCCCATATAATCTTATTTGTAAATTAACTTTGTGGTAAAAGTCATTTTTAGAGAAATGATCTTATTTGTAAATTCGTTGGGGTTCAATTGAATTTTAGGATGATAATTATTCCCATGTTTGTTTATATTCTTGAATTTATGGTAGAAGATTTAATTTTTTAAATACATATTTGAACAAGATAGAGGTCCACTAACCATCTTAATATTATTCATAATGGGTAGGACAAATAAATGGGAATCACTTATTTCTCTAAATGTGCAAGACATTCCCAACCAGGGAAATCATTTCTCAAGTGTTGACCTTGAATGGACACCTATTGGAGGTGACAATCATGAGATAGACATATGTGCTACAATCCCTCTTGAAAGACTCCCTCAGTTTGTCAAAGGAGAAGGTTTATTGGATAGTACAAAAACAAAATTTGTGTGCAAATTGAATAGAAATACCGACTTGATACAACCTAACAACCATGCAATGAAGATGTACTCAAGGTTTGCTTATATTTAATATAATAATGAAGCATGTCAAAACTTATATTTTCTATTTGTTATATTAATTAATATATATATTTTGTACATGTGAAAACAGTTATTGGTGTGCTTTTGGCCCTAAGGACAAAAGAAATAACTTTGAAAACAACTCTGAAAACAATTCTGAGAACAACTTTGAAAATAACTCTAAAAACAAGAAAAGGAAACGAAGGTTTATCCAAAAAAGGGGTTGTCAAACCCACTTTCTTGTTAAGGTTATGTATGGTAGACCAGATGTTGCGGTTATTACATATAATGATTTCAGTCATTGTGATGCTAAAGGTGAATTTTGTCATGGAAAAGATGACCCTTCTGGTGATCCAAGGAGTAGTGTTGCACCAAGGTTGTCAAATGAATGCAAATCATATATTGAATCCTTATTGCTAATGGGGGTGGGAATTGACACAATATGTGAACAACACTATTTAGACCCTAGTTTGACACAGTTGATGAATAAGAGGGACACATATTTGTTAAGGAAAGATGTCATGAATGCATGGAATAGAGTGCGCTCACTTCGATCCCAAAAGAATGAAGATGATGCAAAAAGTGTAAGCATGTGGCATATAGAGGAGAAAGACAACTTTTTTTATTATAAAAGACTAAACAATGTGGAAAATATTCCATTTATGGTAGGCATCCAAACTCCATGGATGCAAGAAATGATGGTGAAACATTCACATAATGCAATTATTGCTATGGATTCCACATTCTCAACAAATAAATATGGTGTAAGTAAAAAAATTTTAATTGTATTTATGGATCTTAATGAAATTATTAATTTCTTCTACTAAAAATATACTAATTTATGGTTTATTCATGTGTAGTATCAGTTATATACTTTGCTTGTATTTGATGAACAAGAGGCTGGTATACCTATTGCATGGGCCATATCCTCAAGAAATAAAGTCGAGGATATAAATGAATGGTTGATAAAAGTTTATAAAAGAGGGAAACAATGTAAAGAAGATTGGAATGTCAATGCATTTATGACAGATGATGCTAGTGCCGAGATTGAAGCAATCAGGTTTTTATTGGCCTTAATCTTTTATTTAAACTAAAGTTAACTCGTTGTAATTGCTTAATATTTAGTCTATAAAAAGCTGAGCATTACACTTATCCTCGTAACTTGTAGATTATCCTTTGATTGCCAGGTACTTTTATGTATTTGGCATGTACGTAGGGCATGGTTGAAGAATGTATATAGGTAAGTCAATCTTTTATTAAAATACTTGGAATACCTGAACATTTCATGTTCGAATTTCATAGCTTGATATTATATTTTATAATCCAGGTATGTCAATAATAAGGATGTTGGGAGTAATATGTTCAATAGATTGGGTGAGATAATGTATGCAATGAGTGATGATGAAGACATCACTACTCATCTAATAACAAATTTCATGGAGGAATTCAAAGAGGAGAAGAAATTTATTGATTACTTTCAACAAACTTGGTGTCATGATGAAACTCGTATTGGTAAGCTCATTGAATTATTCATTATGATTTTGTATGCATTTATATTGTTTAACTTGTTTTTTATTTATACTAAGACATCATTTTGTGGGTTTGTATAGCAATGTGGGCAAAAAATTATAGAGGTTCCCCTCATGCAAATCAAGAAACCAATGCTTCCATAGAGTCATACCACTGCCACATCAAGAGTCACTATTTAAGTGATCGTGCTAAGAGGTGCACGAGGAGAATGGATTGGCTTATCCATACACTTCTTCATAGGGTAGAGCCATTCTACAAAAATAAAAGATATTTGCAATTATCTAGGTTTCTGACTAACTTCAAAAAAGAACGATATTACACAACTGCATTAGAGAGGTAAAAAAAAATACCAGATACAGATTGTTGCCCATATGATCTCGTCCCTAACACATACCAAATAAGAAGCCAAACAACTCCAACAAAATGGTACCTTGTTAGAAAATATGGACCAGATTTGCATGTGTGTGACTGTTAGTGGGCAAAGAAGGGAAACACATGCAAACATGTGTTAAAGATTTTAGATCTTCTAAAGAGAAACAAAATAAATGAGCAAGATCAAGTTGTTGGTAAGGGTCATTTGAGATTTAATTTTAATATTTATATGTTAAATGATTATTATTATTTTTCAAAAATAACTAAATTAATCTCATTGAATTATAGATGGCACTACTCCATTGCTTGATGATGATGAGAATGTTAGAGGGAGATTCAGTCATGGAAACAATACCATTGGTAATATTGATATGGTATTTACAATTAAATATTAGTTTTTTTTATGGTTCACAAAATTAATTAAATCTTAATCGAATTATAGATGGTTGCAATCAAATAGAAGATCAAGAGGTGCTTAGGATTGCCATTGGTGAAGACCAAAGAACAGGTAAATCTCAATGTCACCATTTTATAATAAAATATTAAGATATTTTTAGATTTAATCATTTTTATTTGTATTACAGATGGCTAGAAATCATTTGGTGCTTTGAATGATAACTTTTGAAATTCTATTGATTATTTAAATCATCTACTCCAAAATTTACCAACCAGTGAAGATGAAAAAGAAAAGTTTTGTCAATGTATTGGGAGATTGCGAAAAGATATTCATACATCTCTTCCTTCCTCTTCCACATTTACATCAATCCCTAGTTCAGATAACATGTCTACGAGACGAATATCACCATGGTTCAGTCCAAGCAAAATGTGTAAACGTCGTTCAATTCATCAAAGAGACAATGCCATTTCTAAAGACTTGAATGAAACAATTGAGGACTATGAAAATTTTCAATTCCCCTCTACAGGATGTAGAAAGAAAAAGAAAAAAAAGGTCATTAAACGCTCAAACATCGCAATAGAAGAAGAAAGAGTTAGTATTATGCAACAACACAGTAAGTATATTTTTTAAAAAGAATTTTAGTAATTTGCATAACAATACTTCTTGTTTTTATTTCATATGTTAAATACATGTCATTGTAGGTTTGGATGATCAAGAAAGTACTCAAAGAAATCAATTACCTTTCTCTATTGATCTAAACCAAACAATAACAAATGAAATACAACTTATAGATGGTAATTTTTTAACTATTAAGTGTGTTTATTAACTTTATAGGCAATTAGTCAATTCCTATCTCTAATCAAATTTCTAATCTTTATAAATTTACTATTGTTTATATTAATTACATAATGTAGTTTTACACTTGAAAACTTTATCTATGTTGATGTGTTAAATATGTGTGTCATTGCAGCTTCAGAGGATCAACAAAATAGTAGAGAATATATGTTACCTGTTTCTATTGATCTTAACCAAGAAATGGCAATGGAGACAATGTAAAGTGGAGATGGTATAAAAATTATAGAACACACTTCAATCAATTTTATGTTTTTAATTTGTAAATTATTTTTTTCTACGTTGATGTCTCAAATGTGCATGTTATAATAAATAAGTTTTTATTTGGTGGTCTAATTTATTTACGATTTAGCTAATTAATCAAATTTATGGTTTGACTTGTTACTGAGTAGTCAAATTTTCATCCATCAAGTGGCATGAGGAGGCTAGATTTTGATGATCCACCACAAATGTAAGATTTGTCTGAGACATAAGATCAATTCGACTATTGGAATGTGTAGTTATTCTACATACACTTGGTATGTAGATCTTGAGATGACATATGTAACATTTTGAGTTGGTATATACAATATATTTTTTGTTGACCCCTTTGACATAAGTTTTGGCATTGATGTTGATGTGAAGGGTTGATTTTGACACTTATAGTGTTGGCATATATTTTGAGGTATTTTGTATTTAATGATCATCAAGGTTCAGTTTGGTTTGGTACATTTCTGGTGATACCTTTTTGCATACATTTCTGTAATTCATTGAAGGCTCAGTTCTATTGGTTTGGTCACAAAGGCAACATAAATTGTTTAGTCACAAAAGGTAGTTTTTATATTGCATTATATTTTTAAAATTCATCAGCCATTATCTTTGCTTGTTTTATCAAGACCCACTGTATTCTATAAAGTTGTTAACTGATCTCAGTTGTTCTTCAAACTGTTAAATTCTTTATTTTCAAACTACATTTAGATCACTACTAAGTCTGTTGTTATATAGTGTATTTCCTATTGTTTGGGTGCTACATTGTCATCTTAATGTCTACGAGAAGATTTATTATGGCACCTTTCTGTTGAACTATTAAGTCCATGAAACAAGAGTAAAATGGTGCTTACCTCGAGAGAGAAACTCAAGTTCAAATCTGAAAGGAATGTTGGTTTGAATGTAAGAGGAATGGTTGCAATCTGGTTTGAATGTAAGAGGAATGGTAGCAATTTTCAATAATATGATCTGTGCTACAAAATATAAATAATTATTGTGCCTAAATGGAAGCTTTGAAACAATCTGACAAAAGGAGGAGAAGCGTAGATCAAGAGCTAAAAGGTAACAAAATTTTGCACAATGCATCTATACTTCTAATTTGTAGCTCAGTTTGATTTTAGGGTTTGAATCCTAAGGAAGTGTTCACCCTGAGTATCTCGACTGAGCATCCAACAATGCATGCATTTTCATTTCAAGTGAGCAAGGTCACTCTTTTATTTGTTCTTTGATTTGGTAAGTTTTCCCCATTTATACTCTAAAGGGTTTCAATTTTTAATTTATATTTTTGATTTTGAAATCTTCCCATCTGGGTCAACCTTCAGCTTAGATGTCACGAATCTCTTTTAGTAAAATTCACCCTACACTTGGACTCATGTTCTTTGTAAGGTGCAGTGTATCCTCTTAATCAGGGACTATATTTGTCCAGTTTCTCCCCTATATTTGAACTACGGACACTATCATGCAAGGATGGAAGATTTTATTTCTCTTGGACCTATCTCTATCATCGATGGTATTAGCAACATTTTATCTAATTTTAAGACTTTTAGGAGTTCCACAGTATGTCATTCATTTTCAACATTATTATCATGCATCATATAGATGCAAACCTGTGGCTTCACAATGAAAGTTCCAATGCTTGTACCACCCAAGCTCATCCCATTGAGTGAGGGAATATGCGTTACTTTATCCAAATTTAGCATTCTATCAAGGGTCACGAGAATTTAAGCTGGAGTTATTTTTTAAAGACTCAAATGCTTTCACCACTTGAGGTTATCACATTTGATGAGGGGATTCACATTTTGAATCTGCACTTTAGAATGAAATCAAGGTTTTATGAAGTTCATTCTCTTACATCCTCATTGAAGGGTTAATTAACTATTAGTTAATAGGACCCAAAAGGATCTTTGGAAACCTTGGTATATATGAGTTCGTTAATTGGATTTTGTTAGGCATTCCATTCCCTAATACCCTTTCACTTGTTTATATTTATAGTGGGTATATTTTGTAAACATTTTGTAGATTTAGTTCCATGGAGAGTGTACAAGAATACTACTGCATGGTCATCTTAATCTCATCAACAAAATTCAAGGTAGACTAGGTGTATGTGGGATGATCCCTTCCTAGCCTATGTCTTCATAGCATACCATTATTGGTGGGATCAGCCAAACGCTTCAACCTTAACAGATGCAAAAAATATGGACTATACTTGGACAAGAAATAATTTTTTATCTATGACATTTTTCTTGACTCAGGGAAAGCATTTTTCCCATCTTGACTGTGACAACACTTTTTAATCTACCTGCATGAAATAACTTGTTCTAAAGCTCCCATTTTGGCATAGGTAAGGAGGATGTTGGAAAAGGTTGTGGAATTTTGTTTCATGCCTACCAATTGCATTTGCTTGAAAGTTTCTTAAGACTTTTTAAGAAATCAATTTTATGTATATTTTGCAATTATTGCAATACCCGAGGACACATCTCAGAGGCATTCTTCAAGCAGTTTATGTGCCTTAGATAAGGTCTTTCAAGACCATTTTAATCATTTGATAGGAAATAGTATACGTTATTCAAAAGGTGGAAAAACACAAACCTTGTAAACCTTGTTGTAAAGGCAAAAAAGAGTAAATGATAAGTTCATTAGTTAGGTGGAAGTTAGAATTAGTTGTAGGCATTTGTTATGAGTTATTTTTGTTTTCAAGGCATAAATAAGCCTCTCACAAGTCGAGGTGGGGGAGAGGGATGTAAATGATGGATAGATCAATGAGAAAAACCTGTTTTTCATGCAAATTTCTGTGTTTTTTCTGATAAAACGTGAATATCTGCTCCTGTACGGCCATGTACGACTTGATATTTGAAGGACAGTCATTGGAAAAGATATTATTGTGTGTCTTGATCATTTTACACTTGGTCTGACTTAATTTCATGGAGAAATAAAGAAGTTATGGCATTTTTAGTTCAAACTGCCCCAAACCCTCATCTAGGGCATATAGTGGTAAAGAAAATTACTTTTCTCACATTCTGAATAATGGGTAAGGCTAAAAACTCGTGGAAAGGTTCATTGCTATCTGCACTTTAACATTCCAAGTTTGTAAGATGTGAAAATTGAGTTTACTATTGATTTTAAGATGCCCTATGGCTGTGTTTTTAAGGAAAATCTGGAAAAATGACAATGAGCAATGAGTTTTCTCAAAGTTTTGTTATTGAAATTAATGTCCATCAAGCAGGGAAGTGTTTGAGAACTATGTCAAGGTGTTTATGAATACATTTCCTGACAAATATTGCTGTATTGAGGTGTTTTGATGTCATTTTTATTTGACTGTCCTAGAATGACAGAGTTGTCACAGTCCTAATTAGGACAAATTTGCAAAGTTATTACCTTCCATTTTGAAGAACTATAAAACCATTTGAAAAAGGCTTATTTTTGGGGTCTTAAATGCTTTGGATCCATGTTAAGAGTTCCCTTGTTGGTTTCATGCCATATCAGAAAGATTGAGTGACCTTTGGAAGCCTATTGGGCTGGTTGGAACAGTGAAGATTGTAATCTCTTTGTTTGTGTATTTGGGGTTTCTCTTTGGTAAAGAGTTTGTACATGTTGAAAGGCGTATTAGAAGCCTATTCAAGTCAGAATTTGATAGAGTCTTTGAGAATGAACAATTGTTTATTAGACTACCTTGTTAAGATAGTTTGGAAACATTTTCATTTTGGTTCAAGAGTTGAAGGGTTGAGTTAAGTCTTTGACAAAATGTTATGAACTAGGAATGGAAGATGGTTCATTTGATTTGGGAATATGTATTTGGGCATGTTTGAAGCAAATACAAGGAAAATGGGCTTGGAAACTATGGAGTTGATTGTGTGTGGGGTCTAAAAGAGCCTAATTTGTTGATTATGACAATCTATTTTGGGAAAAGTTTTGTGTTGAGATGTTTATGTGGAAAAAAGAGTTGTGGGCCTGCCTTTGTGAATATTGAACATGGTGTTTAGTGAAATGCATTCACTTACCAAAATGCATTCACTTACCAAAACCTGCCTTAAGTTTTATCACCATGGTCAAAGATGTGGTTCTTTAGGGTGCCCTTTCAAATAGAGACATTTATCACATGTTCTTTCTGTACTACCAAAATGCATTCACTTACCATAACCATGGTCAAAAGTTGTGCTTCTTTAGGGTTCCTCACATTACCCGCAAAATATATCAAAGCAAATTCTTAGAAGTAGCTTGCAGTTTTTTCTGTATCTTCTATCTTTTGGAACATTCTCCCTTGGTAATGTTTTGATATTTGTGTAGTTGATTCTATGTAATTTAATTAAGATATGTAATTAAATTATATGATAAAAAAATAAATTAAAGGGAGAATTTAAAAGACTGAAATGATTTAATTTATTTTGATGTTTGGTAGGTAGTTTTTATTTTGATCATAGTTTTAGAGTTGTAGTTTAGAATCATTTATGTTTTTATGTATTTAAAGTAGAACAATGAAAATCTGAACTTTTTTTTGTGTATTTGGTCTTTTATATGGGAGAGCTTTTATAGGGGAGAGGATCCAGTAGTTGAGCATGTTTCAATAGTTGTGATAGTAGTTGTTTCAAAATTATAAGTGAAGAAAGTTATATCACAAGGTCCATAAA
Organism: Sequoia sempervirens; assembly: GCA_007258455.2. Classification (NCBI taxonomy): domain Eukaryota; kingdom Viridiplantae; phylum Streptophyta; class Pinopsida; order Cupressales; family Cupressaceae; genus Sequoia; species Sequoia sempervirens. Next base: position 37,662,205 of record VDFB02047144.1, read on the forward strand.
AAGTTTAGAGAATTTTTTCATAGTAAATCAATAAAAATACACCAAAAGTTTTTAGTGATTTTTTTTGTGTTTTCATAGTAAATCAATAAAAATACACCAGAAGTTTTTAGTGAATTTTTTCATAGTAAATCAATAAAAATACACCTGTTTGAGGCATTAGAAGAGTCAGTTGGTGCTTGGAAGCATGATATCCATTAACCCTGTTCTCTATTTTATCTGCATTAAAAGGCTTTAGAAACTTTCAAGCAAATGCAATTGGCAGTTGTAAAGCCAAATTCCACAACCTTTTCCAACACCTTCACTGCCTGCAATAAAATGGGAGCTTTAGAATAGGGTATGTACATCCATCAAAGCATAATAGAAGGTAGATTTCTATTAGATATCATGGTTCAAAATGCAAAATGTGGAAGCACTAGCAAGGCTTGTGAATTGTTTGACAAATGCCTCAAAGAGATGTCATCTCATAGAATGCAACGATTGCAGGTTTTGCAAAAAATTGATTTGTTGAAAAGGCTTTAGAAATATTGGCAAGTATAAATCCAAATTATTTTCCATAGTCCTCCCTGCCTATGCCAAAATGGGAGCTTTGGGACGAGCTATTAACATGCGCCAGAGCATAATGGTAGGGGAATTTTTGCCAGACGTTATAGTTGAATATGCTTTGGTAGGCATATATGCAAGATGTGGAATCATAGAAAAAACAAAATGTGGGACGAGCTATGATTGCAAAATTTGCACAAAATGTGGGAAAGATGCTGCAATAGTCTTGGGCTGTTAGAAATAATAGGGATTATAGTATGTTAGTAATTTTTTTAGTTTCAACATAGTTCATTTTTTAAAACTCGATCTCATAAATTATTTGAGCCTTAAAGGTCATTAAAATCTTCTTTCATAAAAAAATTAACTTCCATTTCATTTCAATTAAATTAACAAATTACAATATGCAAAGCAATTGATTTTGTCATTGCTAATCATAAATAAAAAAATCAAATAATCTGTTAAGGGGTTGGTGTGTGAAACGACCACATTAAATTTTCTCTGTTTAGTTTTCTATTGCAATTCATTTATGGTTATGCAATTAAAAAATGAAGAATAGGTATTTATTTAAAGGGCACCAGACTTCTGCATGAACAAAGAACAAAATATTGAAAGAAAAATCAAGGGAAGGTTATCAACAGGGAAGTGTCAAGAATAACAATCTAACAGAAAAAACAACAAATCCAAAATCCACACTCAAGAATTCAAAAATCCCAAATTTTGAACCAAAAATTCAAAAATCTCACAGAACTGTGTCTTAACTTGTGAAAGATCTAAATTATTCCATACAAATCGAACCATGCAATATAATCAACCCACTAAAAAAGTCACAAATCAGCAAGAAAGCACATAATAGATTCTAAAATTGCAATAGAATTATTCCATAGATCATATATGAATATAGGCCAATTATTCCAGCAACACTTGGAGAGCTATGCAAAGTTGGAGAAATTGGCTGGGCGAATGAAGGTAGCAGGGTATTTCCAAATTCAATACTTTTACTATTTTTGAGTGAAATCCTTTTATGACTAACCTTGAAAACAACATAGCCCTAAATCTTCAAAAATTGAGCATAGCTCTCATACCATATAACAGCATACACTCAAGCTTTAAACTGGAAAAAGAAGTTTCTCAGCACTCATCTCTTCATCATCTATTGTTGGGTGACGCTTTTTAGAGGGTTTTTTGGGAAGGCTAATTGCAATCTCCATGCACTTGTTCATCGAATTCAGCAAATATGCAAAGGAAAGATTGGAAAAAATGGCCTCAAATTTGTAAATAATATGTTAATTTTATTTTCAATAAATAAATTTAAATAAATTTGATTAATATATAAAATAAAGATGTTATTTTAATTTTACTAATACAAGAAGATTTCATCATGTTAATTTTATTTGTATTAGATATATGTTTCATTTAAATAAATTAAACAAACTTTTATTTATGTAAAATATGATGTGTGTGGCATGTTTACCTATGTGTAATTTATTGTTTATCTATGTGTAATTTAATATTTTTGCATCGAGTGACCATTTAGGAAGTAGGTGTTGGGAGTGACTAAGTCATAGTGGTATTTTTTTATTGGTAATATTGATAGAACAAGAAGATATTCTAAAGATCTTTCTTGAGGCTACTTGTCAATTGGAATTATCTTCTACTATTGTTAAAAAAATCAGAGTGACTAAGTCAAAGTGATTTTTGGGTGACTAAGTTTTATGTCCAATTAGGGTTAGGGTTCAATTAGGGACAACTATAGTTAGGGTTAGGCTTATGGTGTTCAAATATAGGGTTAAGGTTATAATTATGATTAGAGTTTGAAATAGTGTTACAGTTAGGGTTAGATTTCAATTAGGATTGGGGTTAGGGTGTTCAACTAAGGTTAGGATTATAATTATGATTAGTGTTAAAATTAGTATTATAGTTAGGATTGAACTTTTAATTAGGATTAGGGTTAGGGTTTAATTAGGTTTAGGGTTAGAGTTAGAGTTAGAATTCTAGGAAAAAGTTTCGGGTTAGAATTAAATTAAGGTTAGGGTTATCTCAAATAAAGCTTGGGGTTAGAATAAGGGTTCCAATTAGGGTTAGAGTTCAATTAGGGTTTGGTGTTAATTAGTTTACGATTCAATTAGAGTTGCAATGAGTTAATTAATTATGACATTCTTAAATACATTCTTTGTTGATTTATTGTCTTTCAAATTAAAAATTTAGAATTTTTTTTTTTAAATTAAAATTTAATTAAAATAAATTAATAGAAACAATAGATACAAGATTCTAATATTTATTAATATTAAATTTAAATATTTTTAAAATAAATTAATAGAAACAATATTTAAAATAAATTAATAGAAACAATATATACAAGATTCTAATATTTAAAATTAAATTTAAATGTTTTTACTTTCAATCTTATTTTATCTTAAATATTTCATAATAAAATTTAAAATTTAAAAATTAAAACTTATTAGTTTACGATTCAATTAGAGTTGCAATGAGTTAATTAATTATGACATTCTTAAATACATTCTTTGTTGATTTATTGTCTTTCAAATTAAAAATTTAGAAATTAATTTTTTTTAATCAAAATTTAAAATATCAAATTATAGTAAACATATTAACATCTAATATTTAAAATAAATTAATAGAAACAATATATACAAGATTCTAATATTTAATATTAAATTTAAATATTTTTACTTTCTATCTTATTTTATCTTAAATATTTCATAATAAAATTTAAAAATTAAAAATTAAAACTTATTTTTTATTAAAATTTATAGTATTAGCTTGTTTTGGTTCTTTGCTTGTTGCGCGCTGTCTGGGTGGGTTTCTTTGTGCGCGTTTTGGGACTTTGTTTATCTTTCTGCCTGTTGTTGTGTCCGAGGGCGCACGTTTTGCCTTTGGCTTGCTCCTGATTTCCTTATTTTTGGTGTTGGGCGTCCACCTGGGAGGTGGTCTGCTGCGTCCTTTGTGTAGGGTAGTGGTGTTCGGTGGGGTGTGTGTCTGCTTCTTGGTGCGTGGGGTGTGTACGGGTTCCTTTCTCTTCCCGTTTTCCTTGTTCCTTCTCTCTGCTGCGCGGGTGGGAAGGGTTTGAGGTGCGAGTGTTTGGTTCTTGGTGTGGTGCTAAGGGGAAGGGTGTGGGGAGGGCTTCCCCACCCTCTCTTTGGTGCAAGGTTTGAGCTTTTTGCCTTGGGCTTGATGGCTTCAAAGGGTGAGACATCAGTGGGGTGCTCTAACTTGGATTTCCGGGAAGCAATTGGCTCACGATTTTCAAGTCAAGGGATGAAGACCTTTGATAACAATTTGTTTGCTCCGAATACAGGGAGTGTTGCTATGGGGTTATGCAATGGCACGAGGATCATGAAGATGAACGGATGTCTCGAGAGGTGCAAGGAGAGGCCAAAACTGGTTGTTCTGTCTGAAATGATTGCTAAAGATGTTGAGTATTACTCAGCCCACTCCTTATATTGTAAGTTTTTGGGGATGAGGGTTTCTTTACACTTTTTGGAGGTTTGGGCCCAAAGGACATGGGAGCCGGAGGGGGAAATGGAGATAATGTTACTGGCGAACAATTATTTCATGGTTACTTTTAATTGCATTGCTGATCGTAATAGGGTATTCGAGGGAGGCCCTTATTTTCATAATAAGGTAGGGTTGTTTATCAAGCCATGGCATGCAGGGTTTAACCCTGCCGAGGAGCTTCCAAATCATGTCCCTGTGTGGGTTCCTCTTCCAAGGTTCCCAGTGGAATGCTGTCGAGAGGATGTGTTGCACCGTTTGGCCTCGGTGCTGGGAAAACCAGTTGGGACCTCATCGCAAACTTTGGGTAAAAAGGTTATGAATTTTGCACACATTTGTGTTGAGATTGATCTAAGTAGGCCTTTGCCCGATGCAATAGATATGTGTGCGGGCTCTTATTCTTAGGTGCAGCAATTAGACTATGAAACTCTTCCCTTTCGTTGTCGGTTTTGTCGAGAATATTGCAGCGGAGATGTCCAAGGTATAAGCCTGTGGAATCGCAGCCTTCACAACTTGCTAGCAATCTTCCTGAAACAGATAAGGGGAAGAGCATTTCTCCTAATTAGGTAGGTGCGTCTGATGGTTTTGCTATGGTCAAGGCTTGAAACCGGAATAGGGGTCAAAAGAGACCTTTTAAAGAAAGGCAAGATGAAGGTACCTTTAATAGATTTGAGGTTTTGGATGAGCTCAGCCAACAGGAGGTGAACCCAGGATTGGTCCACTTAGATCAGGGGCTTGTGGGTTTAGCTTAGGAGGATTTTGTTCTTGATTCTTCTTTGGAGCCACAAAGGGATGATTGTCTGTGCATGGAAGCTGATCAACTGGTGGTAGTTTCAGAGGTGCAGGAACCCTCGACCGTTGTTACATTCGTAGGGGAGGATTCATCTCTTCCTAGGAAGAACACTGGTTCAGACCCGACTAAGAAGTTCAAGCCTCCTCCCAAATTGGGCATTTTGCAGAAGGATATTAAGAAGGGTGGGGCAGAGAAATTAGCTAAACTCGGTAGAAAAAAGGATGTGGAAAAGATTAAACTGGCAGGCGAGAATTTGATGGAGTCAGGGTTAGTAAAGACTCTGGATTCTCTTTTTTCAAGCCCTTTGAAATGATTGTTCTGTCATGGAACGTACGGGGCTTGAACATCGGCCCTAGACAAAAAGCGGTTCATTATTTAGTTAGAAGGCAAGGTCCTGATGTCTTCTTTTTGCAGGAGACTAAGTTATATGTTGAGAATATGCAAGGCTTGGCACCTAAGTTGTGGAGGAGCGGGGAGTGCCAGTGCATTGGAGCTCATGGAGCTTCTGGGGGTTTGGCATGTTTATGGAATCCTCGAAGAATCCGACCTCTTTGGTGGATTTCTTCTAAATCCTTTGTCTATGATTGCTACTTGTTTTGAGACAGGGGACGTCATTCTATTTTCTAATATATATGCCCCTACAAAATTTTAGGGTAAACAAAGTCTGTGGTCCCATATCAGGCTTATCCGTAGCATGATGCCTTTTCATCCATGGATTTTGGGTGGAGATTTCAATGCTATTTGTGAGTTGGCTGAGAAGCGTGGTGGTAATAGAAGGTTGGAGCTCTCTGCACTGCTGCTTTGAGACAATATCAATACCCTGAATCTTGTTGATATCAAACCCAACAATGGTTAGTTCACCTGGAATAATCATTGGGTTGGTGATTTCTACATTGCAGAAAGATTAGATCCATTTCTGGTTTCCTGTTACTGGGTTGGAGGGATGTGGTCATCTTGCTTTGAGATCTTGGATTGGAGAGGATCTGACCATTGGCCTATTAAGCTTTCTACTGAGTCAACTCGTGTGCCTCGTATGCCCTCCTTTAGGTTCCAACTTATGTGGCTGTGGGACCCTTTTTTGAATGCCTTTGTGACTGACTGGTGGAAGAAAGGTAGACCAGCCTATGGTACAACAATGTATACCTTTGCTAAACTTCTTCAATATGTTAAATTTGAGCTCAAACGATGGAAACATCAGTACTTTGGGAATGTCTTCCATGCAAAGGAGATGGCTCAGGAAGATTTGGATGGTATCACAAGGAGGTTAAGGGAGGATGGGGTGACGGTTGAGTTGCTTCAGGATGAGGCTCGAGCTGTGAAAACTCTTGAAGAATGGGAACTGTGAGAGGAAATGTATTGGAAACAGAAGGCTCGCATTGAGTGGCTTCAGGAAGGGGATAAAAATACAGCTTTCTTTTTCAATTCAGTGAAAGCTAGGTGACATGGAAATTCTATCTCTGGTCTGGTGAATGACAGGGGAGACCATCTTTCCTCCTTCTCGGAAATCTCAAGGGAGGTGGTGCAGTACTTTGAATCTCTTTTTAGGGAGGACTCGCAAGGGGGGTCTCCTGAGGAAGAGCAGATTCTTTCTTGTATCCCCTCTCTCGTTTCTAGAGATTTGAATCAACAACTCATGAGTGATATCTCACTTGAAGAGCTGGAAGGGATTGTTTGCAATATGAAGAAAGGGAAGGCACCTGGTCCAGATGGCTTCCCAATTGAGTTTTTTCAAGAATTTTGGGATATCATCAAACTTGACCTCCTGGCTGTGGTTCAAGAATCTAAACAAAATAAGCAGATGCTAAATGCTACTTTTCTGGCTCTTATTCCCAAGAGTGAGGGGGTCGATAGGTTAAGCCAATTTCGGCCCATTTCTTTATGCAATGTAATTTATAAAATTATTTCTAAACTTATTGCTGACAGATTGAAAAAGGGGCTTGAGGAGCTGATCTCCAAAGAGCAAAGTGGTTTTGTTGCTGGTAGGAAAATTTTGGATGGGATTGTTATTGCAACTGAGGTCATCCAGTCCATGGCTAGCTCTAAAGAGAAAGCGATGTTTATCAAACTGGATATGGCTAAGGCTTATGACAGAGTTAGATGGTCCTTCCTTTAGCGGGTTCTTAGTGCTTTTGGTTTTGCTGAAGAATGGATTCAATGGGTTTTGAGTTGTGTTACTTCAGTCTCTTTCTCTGTGCTTATCAATGGGAGTCACTCTGAGTTATTTGGTGCTTCTAGGGGGCTTCGTCAAGGTGATCCTCTTTCCCCTTACTTGTTTATTCTTTTGGCTGAAGGTTTGGGGAGATGGATTAAATGGAGTGAGGAGTCTAGTCTCATTCAAGGTTGGAGGTGGGGTGGTACCTTACCTCCGCAAACTCACCTTCAATTTGTGGATGATACTGCTTTGATGGGGATGGCTACAATGCGAGATACCTCTAATTTACGAAGAGTGTTGGATGTTTACCTGGTTGCCTCCGGTCAGCAGATTAATGAGGGCAAGTCTTCCATTTTCTTCTTCAACACTCTGGGCCCCATTCAGTAGAGGATTTCCCAAACTTTGAGATTTTAGATCGAAACTCTCCCTATGACTTACCTTGGAATTCCCATCTCGGTGAGTAGACTGCCTAGGGAGTCTTGGCAAATCATTTTGGATAAATTTTGGGCAAAAGTTAATCATTGGACTCATCGATGGTTATCCTTTGTTGGTCGTGTCCAGTTGATTAAGTCAGTGGTGCAAGCTCTGCCCATTTATAGATGCATGCTCCAGGCTGCCCCTATGGGCTTTCTTAAGGACCTTGATTCCGTGGCAAGACAATTTTTATGGGTTGGTTGCTTGGAGTCCTCCAAATGGAGCCTGGTTAGATGGGAGGTTGTTTGTAGCCCGAAACAATATGGTGGTCTTGGCTTGAGGCAATCGGCTTTGACTGGGGAGGCTTTGGCTGCTAAACTGTATTGGCGGTGGTGTAAGGAGCAGGATAAGAGTTGGGCCAAGGTTCTTTCTCAGAAGTATCTCCCTGGGATCCCTCAACCCAATATTTCTAGGTACCCCCTTGAGGGGAAGGGCTCTGTGATATGGGGCACCCTCAAAAAAGGGGTTGTGCTTATTAAGGAAGGATTATTTTGGATCTGCAAGAAGGGGACAGAGGTCCAATTCTGGACTGATTCTTGGGATGGTTTTCCTCCCATCACCTCCCAATTTCCCAACTTGTTGAATCTTTGCTAGAGGTTTCTTGAGGTTGGTTGGTCGTGGGTGAGTGATTTTAAGTCCTTTTCCTCTTGTGGTCAGATGGAGATGGCCAAATGGAAGTCCCCTGATGAGTGGTCGGCTGTTGGTTTATAGGAGGATTGTGTGGTGCTGCAAAGTATCCTCTCTAGTCGAAGATGTAGCTCTCTCTGAGATGATGACGTGCTTGCCTGGTCCTCCAATCCTAAGGGGACCTATACTGTAGCCTCTAGTTATAGTGTGTTATTGTCTCATAGGTTGGTTGGGCTTGAAATTCAGTGGTGGAAGAAGGTTTGGAACAAGCTTTCTTGGCCAAAATGTAATTATTTCGTTTGGATGTTGGCCTGGAATAAGTGTTTGACTTGGGATAACATTCGGAGGAGAGGTTTCCAGGGTCCTTTTGTTTGTGTTATGTGTGGGGCTAATGAGGAGGACTCTACTCACTTGTTTTTTCGTTGCTCTTTTACACTCCAGCTTTGGCATTTTTGGTGGGGTGTTTGGAAAACTCCGTGTGTACATGCTTCCTCCTTGATTGATTTTTGGCAGGGGATGGGTCGGCCCCCTTTCGTGGCCTCCTTTTTGTAGGATGTATGGTTTGTGGGGCCTATCTTCTTATTGTGGCAGATTTGGTTGGAACACAATCGAAGGACATTTCGTGGAGAACGGAGGCTGGTGCAACAAATTTGGCAGATATTATTGGGCATGGTTCAAGAAACAGTGGAAGCTAGGTGTGAAGTGGAATTCCCTTTGGTGAAAAGGGATACTGAGTTGGTGGAGAGATTAGGGATTCAGGGGTCGTCTTTGGCTTTGGCAAGGGCTCAGAGAGGACGACGAGAGAAGCAAAAAATTGATAGGGATGGCAAATGGAAACTTCCACCATATGGTGTTTTGAAGATCAATACTTATGGTTTTTCAAGGGGCAATCCAGGACCGGCTGGTATTGGGGGGATTGGTAGGGACTCTTTGGGCTCAGTGATCTTCCTCTTTTCGATCTATGAAGGGACGCAGACCATCAACCTGGTGGAAGGGTTGGCTATTCTTGACGCTCTTGAGAGAGCTCATGCTTTGGGATGGAGAAGGATTGTTTGTGAATCTGATTCCCAGATATTGATCAATTTGCTTATTGAGCAAAAAGTGGCAGATGTCAACTAGCAATTGGCTAGGGTTGTGCAACAAATTCTGCGGGTTAGTTCTTTGATGGAAACAGTGACCTTTGTCCATATTCCACGTGAGTGGAATAGGGCAGCTGATTGTCTGGCAAAATGGGCTTCTGAGCATGTTGAGGGATGGAGAATTGAGGAGTGGGAGTTGGTTCCACAGGAGCTCCATCTTGATTTAATGAATATTCTTGCTAAAGATAAGGCTGGGAATGGTGACAGATGATGGTGTTGGATGGTTTAGCTTAGTTTGGTTCGTTGTGCTTGTTTTTCCTCAGGACCTCGGTCCTTTGCTTCCTTTGTAATGATGCTTTCTGATATTTAATAAAGTTTTTACCCATTTTTTTTTTTTAAAAAAAATTATATTTAAATATTGAAAGTTTTGAATGAAAACAATAAAATAAATATAAAAATATTTAATAAAAAAATTAAAGATAAAGTATTATGTTATGGCTATCTTAAACACATCCATCTAAAGAGATGACAATATTAAACTATTATATTTATTCAAGTGTGTACATTATTAATATTATTGCAATGAGTTAATTAATTATGACATTGTTAAATACATTCTTTGTTGATTTATTGTCTTTCAAATTAAAAATTTAGAAATTATTATTTTTAATCAAAATTTAAAATATCAAATTATATTAAACACATTAACATCTGGATATTTAAATTCAATTAATAGAAATAGTATATACAAGATTTTAATATTTTATGTTAAATTTAAATATTTTTACTTTCTATCTTATTTTTTTATTAAATATTTTTATATTTATTTTATGTTTTTCATTTAAAACTTTCAATATTTAACTATAATTTTAAAATTATAAAAAATATTTAAAATATTAATAAAATTTTATTTTAAAGTAAAATATATATAAACACATAGTATAAAAAGTATTTAAATTTTCAAAAAAGACTTATTAAATTAATTTAAATATTAAATTTTGATATTTTCAATATAAATTAATACTATAAATTTTAATTAAAAATAAGTTTTTATTTTTAAATTTTATATTTCATAATGCCCAGGGAAAGAGCAAAAAAATAAAAAAACAAGGTAAAAATATTTTTTGGGCATCGTAAACCAAAAAATCCGTGCAAATACGCCGAAGTCAAGAAGTATCGTTGTAGCTTTATGATATCGGGAAGATGTCATACAGATTGTTCCATGTTTCACTGAGAATTTTCATTCGCCTACAAATCGCTGTGACACTAGGTTTCTCTCACCGATGAGCCTCCTTCATTCATAGTCGCTGTAACATTCCGACATCGGCAAGACCTCTTGTAGATTACATTGTTATACCGAAAGTTCCTTTATCTCCTGAGTCGTTGAGACAACAGTAAACTCCTGTCGACAAAGTCCCCCTGTGCTCCATCGGCGAGATCGGTGGTCACTCACCGAAACCTCATGTTGATATCATTAACTCTTACCGATATGCCTCTCAGCTGCCCGTCGGGGAGACATATACACCTCGCCATGACCCTATATCGAAAGCACCACTCTCGTCGATATAATCATTTTGCACATTGTCGGCGAGACTTACCGAGTTCACCAAAACCTTTACCAAAACTCATAACTCATGCCAACGTGAATCCTCATTTGTGTCGTTCGGTGAGACAAGAAAGATTCGTTATGACCACTCACCGAAACCGATTTCCTTCGCCGATATGCCCATCCAAACACGGGTCGGTGAAACATGACGCGTTTGGTGAAGCATTACACCGATGACCCTAACTCATGCTGATATGAATACTTCCCATCACCGAAACAAAAAGCGGAAGATACAATTGTAAATAAATAAAAAAATGAGATAGGGCGAATGGACTGCATGGAAGTCTAGGGCATATGGAACATGACTGACGAGAACTGGCAGATACGACACTGGCACAACAGGTATGTCAGGGTAGAACGAGGACCGACTAAGACTGACAGATATGACAGCGGGTATGTCAGGATGGATGGCAGCGGATGGGCATCGATGCCATGGGGTGCAAATTGTCACCCCTATACACATTGCCCTCCTTATCATGCCATTAGCCTATATGGGAGATGAGGCATGTTGCTAACATGTCTAAGACATGCAATTTTTTAGGGAGAATAACTTGTGCCGTTTACCACCATCGTTCAGATTTTGGATCGAAAAATTGTTATGTACGGAGCTAATCTATTTTAATGGTTATAATTGAGGGCACGATTCATAGTTTGTGGGGCCTTACCTACTTGAAAACAAACACATGATCATATTTATTCGTGCCTATACACATGTTTCACAATTAATAGTATGACATGATGCCACACAATGGGCTAGGTGGTATGCATTCTTACTTTATTTGTTAAACACCAATGGCGGATAAACAATAGATAATTATCACACTTCAATATCGGTAAAAAGACAAAGGTTCGAGGTAATTGTTTTTATCATGGAACCATGGCCAATAATATTCCTCTATGCGTCTTTTGCACACACGGCCCAATTTTAATGATTTTGAGTTGCAAGCAAACTCAAAAAGAGGGGCCATTCAATTTCTTGTAGGCCTAAATTACCCACACTCACATTTTGCTTGCATTATTGATTACGTCAAATGAGTATATCTCATTAACGCCACTAATGCATGGTGGGGCCATCTGATTTAGTTCTTTATCCTCAACCATTTATAGCTTCTCAACCAATCAAAGCTTGACATAGTAGCTTAGCCACACCTTAAAAAGCCTTTTTGGTATGTTTTGATTGTAGACCTCAACTACTACTAAAAGGGGGCATAATTGAGGGAGATCTAATGGTAGGGGTAAACGTGGGAGGAAAAGTTGCAATTATCCACCTTTAGTGACACGCACCCACAAAACTAAAGTGAAAATTATGCCATAAGTTCTCAACAAATGAAAATAAAAGTCCCACCAAACTTGCATTATTGGATACCTAGTCAATTACCATTTGTTCTTAATAATAGAGTGATTGCACACTTCCCAATGACTAGGGGGAACTCAAGTGGCTAAGCTACAACCTATTCACTTGTTAACTTGCTACCTCATATGTTGGGTGATGTGAGGATCCTACGGTGGGAGATAGCCAAAACAAAATTGATGGTTTAAGGCTAAAATGGATAAAGCCAAAATTGCATGTCCATACATTTTGTCATTTCACCTTACGTGGTTAAGAGTGACACATCAAACCTCACAAATGTGTCAACGAGCTATGGAGAAATATACCACGGTTGGCCAAGCCAATTACTAGCGCTGTTAATTTGTTCATAGATCTAGTTGCTACCTCTATGTTACGAGAAAAGATTCATGATGGGTACAAGAGCTCAATATGTGATTAGAACATAAAGCACATAGGTTAGAGCTCATAAAACACATATGCCTCCTCCTCCTTTTTCTGTTCATTTTTCTTTTATTTTTAATAAAAAAATCATAGTTTCAGGAGGAAACATAAAATAACAGATTAGAGATAATTCTAATTTTATTATGAAAATTTGTCGTGAGACCAAAAAAAAATAAAAATAAATTATAATAAGGAAAGAAATTCAACAATTTTTATTATTGAAAAAATGTGTATATTAATAATAGAGAAAGAATGTATAATAGAAAAGGAAATCTTGAAGGAGGCACTTTCAAATCTATCAGTCTGAAAATAACAATTTAGGTTATAATCAAATACAACTAAGCATTATAAAGAATAACAAATCAACGTAGACAATTAAAAGAAACATTTCTAGAACAGCTTACACATAACAAAAGAGAAAAAACACTTTTCTCAAAGAGTACATACCACGTTCTCTTTCGTAATGATATTAAACATTGAAAGTAGAGACCCATTTTGATCTTTAGCAATAGTTGCCAACTGAGATTGCACTTCAGAAATTTGTGTCTGGAGCTTTGAATTGATGCTAGGTTTCTCCTTCAAGATTTTAGCAAGAGTAGATTGCAACAACATTATATTAGATAAAATCACCTCCATAGGAGAAGCATTTAAAAATATAGCTTTATATTGGAGCGTCCAATATATGAAGAAGGATACACTGACAAAAAAATTCTAAAATTATATTCCTTGAACAATGTAGCCCTAAATGTTTTCCATTTAATATTTTGTTAAATATGGCGAGAATAAAGGTCATAATTGTTTACCAAATTTGTTGAGTATGCTTACAAGTAAAAAAAAACATGTTTCTAAATTGTTTCCTATTTATGACAAAAAGGACATTTGGTGGATTGAGTGGGAAGAAAGAAAAAAGAATTATCCCACAATTTTTTTATAATGAATAATTTTACATGCAAGAAATTGAACTTTGGCCTCAACTTTCAATTTCTACATACCAAAGCTTAAGCTAAATCACTTGACCTCAGAACAATTCAATTTCCATTTTAGATTTAGTCTTGGTTGTAATTGAATTGGAGGAAGAATAATCCACATATATGATTTTGTGGACCAACAACCAATGTTATAGTTGTATAGGAGTGAATTTGCACCCCTTAAGTGAATTCCCCTTTCACATACCCTCACCTTAGAAAATCAAATCCGAAGGTGAAATTCCACATCACCCACCTGCCTTCCATCCACCTGGCATTTGTTTTGTGCATCAGTGAGAGAATATTTGTCGGGGACGCAAGCGTGGCACGCTACCGTCCCTGACAGATTCTTGCGTCTGAAGTTGGCAGAAGCATTACACACCCGATTGGAGTTGAATTGTATGCCCCTCTTTGACCAGTCGACCCAAAAAAGACAGATTCTACTCATTCCACCTTCAAAAACATTCTCCATTCATTCATTTAATCTTCTAGCAATCTTCTTTCACTTTCTTTTAGCAATTCATTCACTTCTTCACATTCTCAAGTAGCATTCTAGCACTCCATTTTTTAGCATTGCAGCAGTTTTGACACTCCATCCACTCCACACTGCAAGTGTGAGGTAGTCATAGAAGTGTGGGCTTGGAGTCTTGCGAGACCTCCCTTCATCATCACTGCGGCTGTGGTGACTTTTCCAACTCCATACCTTGCATTCTCCCTCCATTGGCTAGTGAGCTTTTAGGTGGAGGCGGTAACGCTTCACTCCTCTCCTTTGTGATTTGATAGAGTAGCATTTGTCTTTTGTAGTGTTCATTGCAATCTCTCTTTCTACTTTCTTTTATCACATATTCTACTTCGTTGCTTTCTGGCTACCCGTGGAGGTGGAAACACCAAAATGGGGGTCTGACTGAGGCAGACCCCTATACAGCCCCAACAATTTTCCCCTCCTGCTTGTGTGTAGGTGAACGTGTGTGTGGAGCTAGTTGGCAAATCAACGCTTTTGTGAGATCATCTTCATCACTCTAGCTTTCATCTACTTGCTTTATCATCTCCGTCTTTATTTTATGTACTTTCTCATTCTGTTTTTCCTGTCAAAATCTACCAGCTAGGCTGTCAATAAATTTTTAGGTAGTTTTTACTACACTTCGTGTTTTCTAGCCGTACGGACGCCGACGCGCTAGAGAGACGCCATCGCACTGCATTTTCATCCTAGAACCGTGATGTTGTCCTCAGATAGAGAGCTTCCTGAGGTGCAGTACCAACTCCAAAAACCAACTTGCTTGGGTTGTGTTATGTAGATTTCTTCCTCTTGGTCAAAATACGAAAAAAAATGCTTCTATATATAACAACTCAATCTTAAGATCAAAATTTGTTGTAGTAGATAACAAGAATTGAATGGATGCCAATTTACCAACTAGAAAAAAAAATCTCGTCACAATCGACTCCTTCACCTTGGAAATATTCTTTTGTAAGTAGTATTTTCTTAAACTATTCAGTTCACTACCATCTAAACACTTCTTTTCTTGAAAGTCCATTTACAACCAATAGTCTTCCTACCCTTCAACAACTAAACCAAGTCCAAAAGTGTTATTCTTCTTGAATGCAAATATCTAATTATCCATGATCAACTTTGAAGATGCACTATATCATTTATATCCATTACCTCGATCACAATTCGAAGCTCATTAGTATTAGCAATCAAGAAAAAAAAATACCTTAAATCAAACAAGCTACACCTCTATAATTGCCTCCTTTGTCTAATGAACCTCCTCAAAAAGTCGAGGTGAAATTCTTCCCCTTCTAAACGTTTTGAGCTCTATGTACTATCATCCTCATTGGATCCATCCGAAACTCCTAATTCATCTTCATCGATAATTCTCTCTCTCACATTAATTGCTGTCTCTCTCACTTTAATTGCATTGTTGACTTCACACTTCCATTTGATTGTTCAACCGAAAGAAAAAATCTAATCTTGAAGATCACATTCTAATTATATAATGCTTTCCTAATCATAGATTATATATATTACACTATAATCTATTTTTGAATGCTTTTCGATAGCCACATAAACATATGGCTTGCAACCCAAAAACTCAAAGATGTTGAAGTGGGTTTTTCTATCCGTCCAGGTTTCCACATTGGAAGAATTTTGTCGTAACTTGGGTAAAGTTCTACGGTTTGTTTGCGTCTGCTTGGAGGAAAACGTGGAATCTGTCGTTGGTTTGTGAAGGGCACATTCTTCAAGGATTCCTTGGAACACCCAGAGCTCGTGAAAAAGTCGGAAAAAACGGGACTAATTGGTGTTGGCAGATGAATAAGAGAAATGAGCACGTAAATCCTCCACCAAGAAACTATTAGTATTGAAGCCAAGGGCTGAATCTAAAATAAAGTTCGCGATTGTTTTTTCCTTGACCCATTTCGCCAGTCGTTCAATACAAATCATGGACTCTCTCTTTTCGGCTTATTCCTATCATTTCCATGCTTTCGACAATTTGTGTGGCGTGAAACAAGCTCAATGTACGCCAAAACTCACACCGCACGTTTTTATGTGGCTGTTCGTTGCTTAGTGCTTTTATTTTTAAGGTGATCTTATATATATTTATAGTTTAGGATTTGAAAGTTTCTCATTTATTTTTAAATGTTGTTTTCAAAATTTTATATTTAAAAAATAGATTTAACTTGAGATGGGGTTTTACAGATTGCCAAAGTTATATTATTTTAAGTGTGTAATAATTGATCTTTGAGTTTCTCCAATATTATATTTGGATTTGTTCTTATCATGAGTCTTGGATTCCATACATAAATTATGAGAGGTTTTTGTTTTGTAGCTTATAATGCAATTAGATGGGTCATGAAATCATGATTACTTTTGTATGAATTCTATCTAGGTTAAAAATGGATCTCTAAAATTTGAAACTATGATAATTTACCAACACTTCATAGTGGTGGATGCTTCTAAATTGACAATCAAAGCATTTTCTTATAGATTTCGATGATTTTAAAGGCATCATCCTTTGAGAGAGATCCTTACCATATCTCAAATTGAATGCAACAAAACTAAAACAAATCGTGGCGCAATAAGAAAACATGGCTACAAGTCCAAATTTATTAAATCTAAGGTATTAAAATAGTAGGATGTAGGCTTTATTTAAAAGTCAAAGAATTCATTGGATGGGGTTCTCAATAGAACATAGAAGTTATTTTTTTCAAAAGGGAAAAGTGGCAACCCTTTAACCAAACTTGATGAGCTCTTATTTCTTATGTGTTATTGTTTGAAATGATTTTGAATTTACAATTTCTTACATTTTAAGAATTCTTCATTAACTAAGTATTAATTTTGAATAAAATATTTTTTATTGGTTTAAGGTGGTAATCTTCATTATTGTCTATCCAATCTCTACAATACAGATTTGATCATATTCATTAATTAATTTAAAATCAAATTATAACAGATTTTTTATTTTCAATTAATAATCGTTAATTTTTATTTTATTTTCTCCCCAAGTCTTGTTTGTTTTCAAACATAATTAAACAACTAGCCTAGATATGAGCCTGCATAAAACCCTGCCGTTAATGATGTCCGCTACTAAAAGTCAAAACGTTTACAGAATGCTCGATTTAGTGGGTCAGCCGGCAACTTCCACATAATTATGACGTAGGACTTTGTGGCTTTTGTCGAGGGGGTAAGTGATGAGATGGATAATTAAATGGTCAACCCTAATATCCTCTCTTGCCGGCTAAACCATTTATTTCCGCTGAAGAATTTTGCAGAAGGTTTTTAAAGATAGGTATTTGTAAACATTGCGGTAGTCGCCCTTTTCACCAACCGTTTTATTATTGATTGGGGAAGAAATTTCAAGATTTGGTTGCATTCTTGTCAAAAGTGGTGGTTAGACAAGTCTACCTTATCGCTCGCTAGTCTTTGAGAAGAAGCTTCGGACACTCTTCCTTCGATTCAGTTGGTCTTCTGGAGAAGATATCTATTTTTATTTTCTATTATTCCATGACTCTTCTAATCACCCAAGAGGTAGTTTATTCTCCTATAAACATTGATTTTTTAATATTTCATTTCATGGATAACGATATTTAGAAATTAAGTGTCACTTATTTTAAAAATATTATATTTACTGTTAGATTTAATAATTTGATTTGTAAATGGATGTCAAATTTAAAATAAAAGACAAGAGTTTGCGTTAACATATTCGTGTCATTACACTCCACCCCTTGTTGTTATTGTAGAATACCTTTTAGACTAAAACCATGAAGTTTCCACAATAATAGTGTGTTAATATTTTTGGATTAAAATTGTGTGAGAAATTTTTGCATCAACGTTTCAGATCATACTCTATGATCCATCATCACGATGCAATGCAAAAAGATTGTTTTATTTAAATATTAGATGATTCCTAAGTTAATATAATTTTATAAATGATTTATATAAATTTTATATAATTTAACTATTAAACAGTTTTTAAGTATTTGTTTTAATTTTATTGATAAAAATAATTTTAACTATTGAATTATTTAATATTTAAGAATAGTCCACTAAAATTATCAAATGGTTACTAAATAAAATAAATTATAATTCTTTTTTTCTTATAAATTTTTTTTTTCTATTATATCTAGGTTAGACACTTAAGAACTAGAAAAAAGAGTATTAAAAATCTCAAATTATTCTTAACCACAATGTTCACTAGGTCCATACAAAAATTCATAATTATTTCATTACATTCTAATTGGAAACTACTCTTAATGCATATCTATATTAAGAACTATGAACATCAAAAAATATTAATTATATTTTCTCTCCATTGATTCCAACACTCTCAACCATTTCAATTCACATATATATCAACATTCATACACCAAGAACCATCTCTTTATTGTACACCACTATCTATTTTATTCATATGAAAGTGTTTCTCAAAAAATTAAAATATGACCATTGACACAATATATTATCTATTACATTATATCAATTGTACTATTTTCTTTATCATACCCATAATAAACAAAATGTCACGATGGAGTGGGAGGACAAATTACAAAACCGGCCACATCCCTATTCCTCTGATAAAGTATGGGAGGATGATTAGATGGGGGATAAGAGACATGATGATTATTGGATATAGGATATGAGATAGGAGAATTATAAAATAAATGATTTAGGATACGATCTAAAAGGAACATGTTGCATAGGAATATCATATTTTCTTTTAAGATACAAATTTGGATAGTGCAATATAGGGAATGTTGTAATGTTAGATGGTGTGTGGACAAAGGATGGACATGTTAAAAAATTTCCAAAGAAAATTTTAAGTTTGAGCCTCCAATCTTTGTCAAGATTAAGGTGGGTAGGGAAGATGGATGGAAACGATGTGGATTGGATGGATGATAATGTTCTAACAAAAGGTGTGATGTATACAATAACTTGACCCCAATTTAATGGTACACAAATAATTTATTTTATGCATAACATTTTTTTCCAATTTTTCATCATGGTACTTACCCAAAGTGTCATAATAATGGTTTTCACTATTGGACAAATTATTTCTCTTTACTTTTTTATTTTTTTGGTTGTTAGACATGAAACTTGTGAACAAGTTTTCATCATGGTGACTACCTTGAGGTTCCATAGAAATGGTTTTCACTAGAGGGAAATTTTTTCTCTTTACTATTTTTAATCTTTTTGGTATTTTTTGAATGACTTTGATGTTCAAATGATCATTAATCATTCTAGTCCACTTGATGGTGCTAATGTAGATACTTCTATAATGATATGACAATTGTGACTTGCATGGAGGAGCTACTTTTTCAAGATCATGGTGCTTGAATACAACCCATGGGTGTTATTATGATCCTTACTAATATTGGGTTTGGTATTATATAATGTGCACATTGTGATGAGTGTCATGAGAGTTCTTATGATAAATTATTGCTACGAAGATACGATGAATTTGTGAGGTAGGATTTTTAAATTTTAGAGGAGATGTTAGATTCTGATGGGAATGCTAAATGTTGATAGATTATTTGGCATTCTGGATGCAAGATTTTCTATTTACCAAACTTGAGAAAGAAGATGATGGAGTTTAGATTTTGGATTGGGATTTTTCTTAAGACTAATGCATTTTTATGCCTTGGGTAAACCCACAATAGTGGGTTACAATTATTCGAATAAAGAAAAATTAGAAATGCTCATCAAAAAATTTAAAATGGTCTACCCCTTCTAATGAAGGGGGTTCAAATGAACCACCCCCCTTCTAATGAACCCCCCCTCCCTTCTAATGAACCCCCTTTTGCACCATATAAGGGGGGTTCAAATGAACCCCACTTCTAATGAAGGGGGTTCTAATGAACCCCCCTTCTAATGAAGGGGGTTCTAATGAACCCCCTTTTTTCACCTTCCTCTCCACCATTTCAAAATTTATGCATTTTTTTGACTATCGAAGCTTGGGAAGGAGGTGCAAATGGAGTCAACTTGATAGACCAAGTTGGATGATTGTAGTGATCGAAACGTGCTTTCCAACAACTATAAATTTAATATATTTTGTTTTTATTTTTTATTTTATTTTTTAGTTTTATTGTACATAGGTTTTTCACCGAACATCAAGTTTGATGAAAAATCATTGTGGAAAAATAGTAAATTTGAGGGAAATTTTTTTGAAAAATATATATCCACTAGGTATTGATGACCTCGTTCTAACAACAAAAAGAAAAATTGAATTTCAATACATACCAAAAAAGTTATGTGAGCCGAAGTGCACCTATGTCTAAATTATAAATGTTTTTGACTTCAAAACTTAATTAAAAGAAAAATATTCAACAAAATGCTATGAAAAAAAATGAAAGCACTAGATACTTGTGTTACTAACCTAAATTCAAAAGAATTAGAATTTTATCCTTTGTAGAAAAAAAGTTATGCGAGCCGAGTACACACCACTTTTTAAAAATGTTGTTTATTATTAAAAACTAGTTATCAAAGGAGACACAAAAAAATACATTTAAAATCTACAGACAAAATCTCACAAATCACTAGTTTACATCATTTTCAAATTCCTAATAGTTTACCTACTATAAGTGTCAGAAAGTGAAGTTTTCTCTGAAAATGTTGATTTCGATGTCAAAGTTTGGCCAAAAAGTGTAACCCATTATTGTGGGATGACCCCCTTATATGGTGGGATTAATGAGGTCATTTTAAAGGAGGTGGACATCTATTGTATGTGGTGTATGGCTTTTTATTGATCACTTTCTTTTGAAAAATTCCTTTGATTGGAGTTACCACTTCACTTTTCTTTGAAATCTATATTGCTTTGTTTATTTTATTTTTGGATTCATTAAACTTTTATATTTGATTTTGATCTTTTTCTTTCTAGGAATTATTTTTTGGTCCCAATTGGTAGATTTAAGGATTTGGGAATGACGGTTTATGATTTGGATGGAAGTATGAGTACACTAGCAAAAATCTCATCATAAGGACTACACATGTGGCCCCTATTTTTTATGGTTGCATTGAATGAAGTTTCCCCTAGTATCATTGAGTCGTCACTAACATCATTATATTTCTTGATTTCTAGGATTTGAAGTATTATGGTAGTATAACACAAGAAAATAGGAAAAATAAGAGTTTGAGTTGATTTTAGAGAATTAAATGAGGCATATATGCATGATCCATTCCCCACATTATTTATAGAAGTGGTGCTTGAACTAATGCTAGGTAGAGAAGTATATTATTTCATAGAAGGCTTCTTCAAATATCACTAGGTAAAAATTTAGGAGACCAAAACTATATTTTCTATAGAATAAAGGTCATTCATGTATATTGAGATGTATTTTGGACTAAATAATGCACTGGAAATATTTATTAGAATCATGATCAATATATTTAAAGACTTTAAGCATGACTTTCTAAAACTATGATTGGGTGATTAGAAAATTTAGGGGTTGACCAAAGATCATTTCCAAGCACTTTAGCTAGTGTTAGAAAGGTGCAAGATCCTACAAATTTCATTAGAATTGAAAATAAAACATATTTGTAGTAGATTTTGGTATACTACTAGGACATGCTAGATACAAAGAAGGCTTAATGGTGGATTTTCTTAAGGTAAAAATAATCCCAAATCTTCTAGTACCAAATATAGTTGTAGAAGTGATTTTTTGGGGAGTTATACTTGTTATCATAGAAATTTTATCAAAGGACATGTGGTAGTTGTAGGACCCATAGAAGAACTCCTAAAAAAGAAAAACATAACTTTTGTTGGGTAAAACACTATCAAGATATACATTTTCAATATACTAAAAAGGAAAATATAAAAAATATCGTTCCCAATGTTTCTAGATTATAATATCCCTTTTCATTTAGATGAACTCATACTTCATGGATTACAATTGGAGCTATTTTAGTATAACCAAGAGGAAATAAGGACCACCCAATTATATTTTCTAGCCATAATTATTAAAAATATAAATACACTATACCACCATAGAGAGAGACCCTAGCCATGGTATATATTTATAGACAGTGAACCATTAAAATACTAAACTAATTGCCTAGTTATACAAGAGAAAATCTATAGATGGCTATTATTGAACTATGCCCTTAATATAAAAGTACATCGGGTTATGAATAATTGGCTTGTGGCTATCTTAACTCCTAATTAAGTCATATTGCTATTTAATTGATTAGGTCAGCCTAGGACTTATATAGGGTTATTTAAGTTAGCCTAGGTGATATCCTACGCATAAATAGGTATATATAGGAGGTTGTGAGTCTTATTCCATCATCATATTGTGAATTGTGTTCTCATTGGAAGCATTTGGAGGTTTTCCCCCTCAAAGTGGTTTTTTATTCTCAGTTATTATCAAGTATTTGCAAAATATCAAATTCTATCAAAGTGTTCTATTGTGCAAGTTATTTCATTACAAGTGGTATCAAAGCATGATCTTGACATCATTATGAGAAGACATTTTCTTCAATTTTGGAGGTCATTTTTTGAAGCCCATATCTCCTAGATTTTGATGAATTTTTGTCTATTTTTAAAGGTTTTTTGAAGGAAATATTAGAGAAGCTACAATACAAATTTCACAGGAATTGGAGAAGAATTGAGTGAATTATTGTAGAATTAGGGTTTCTACCCAACTTATTTTGGAAGGTCCATATCTCCTAAATACTATATTATTGGCTCTTTATTTTTAGTGGGTTTTTGGAGAGATAATAGAGGATACTACAAATAAAATTTGAGATAGTTTGAAGTAGAAATAAGTGATTTGTTGGAAAATTAGTGTTTTCAAAAAATTCACTCTCAAGGCTACAAATCACCTAATTTTGGGGAGATTATTCTCTTGGAGTGCAACCTAGGCCTTGGTAAGTTACAAAAAATAATTACAGTATTTTGACTCTATTTGGGTGATTTATTGTAATATTATCTTTCTAGACCCTCTTTACAACAAAAAGTAACCATAAAAAAAGAAGAAAAAGAAAAAGGTACAATAAGTAGAACAAGAAAAAGAGGGAGAGAGAGAGAAAGAGAAAGAAAAAGAGTAAGAACAAGAACAAGAGAAAGGGAAACCATGAAACCAAATGGTCTAATATTCACCACTTAGAATGTAGAGACAAGCTCAAAATTTTCAAAATTGTAACCATTAGAGAATTATTACTTGACAATGCTAAAGGAGAAGACACAAAAGCTACCCCACTAAGATTCCTAAACCATTAAACTCTTAGTAAAGGGTATGTATAGGATAGGAAATTTTAGTTTTCTTTCATTTTTAGTATATATAGATAATTTATTTTCTTTTTGGTATTTTTTTGTTTTTGGTGCCTTATGATATCTGATTTTATTTCCACATTTACTTTGCGATCTTTTATTTTTATTTCATCTTTATCTCTAAAACGAGTATTTGATCCCACAAATATATTGATCTAAATGAATCAAACACAATGCAAGTAACTTCTTGGGGCTAACTACTTACTATTGTATCATTAGTTATAGATGGTTGATGAATTTCACTCAAAACCTATATGGAAAATCCAAGTTAGCCCATAATGGTAGTTCTTATGTGACATTTTAAAACTCCTTGTATAGGTTTTCTAATATAAAAATAAAAAATAACTATTAACAAGAAAAGAGGGAAACTTATTAAAGGGTAAAATATAATTTTATTACTTTTAGAGCCACATTCTAATCAATAAGATCTCGAGAGAGTGAGCTAAGAGCATATTAGGGTTAGCTGTATAATACACTAAAGAAAATATTACAACAAAACATGGCTCTAGAAATAGATATAATATCAAATGTGATGTTCCTCCCTCCAATAGATTAGTTAGAAATATGAAATACAAAAATTAAATGCTTAAATGGAAAAATAATTGATATTGTAATAATTTAATGAAATCACATTACAATATATCACAAGCTTCTTCAAGGGGTAATTGAGTAGTACTCAATACAACATAATTCATGGATGATCCATTCTAGTATAATACCCTAAATATTTATACTAATCCTACCCTTGAAGGAACAACTACTTCCAAATAATTTGGGATAAAACAATTTAGCAAGAGGGATGACTTACAAAGAATAAGCATTTAATGCTTTATTAATAAATATTAATACAAAAATAATTAATTCAAAATAAATGGTTAGGGAATTTTTCTAACAATTAAAATCAAACATAATAAAATCCAAGGATTCTATGTAAAACACTCATACAAGTTTCAAGGGTTATCATAGGACTCAAGAACCCAAATGCAATACCAATTTAGATTAAGAATCATAGGGTAACACATGACATCTTGAAAATTGAGTCAATTGAGATTGGGAGATCATATATAACATACTTACCTAATGCAATCATAACTAGATTAATCACCATTAGGGAACTATGCCTACATACATAATTAAAAAAATAAGATCATTTACACAATACATGGATAGTTGAAGCACCACATAAATAATCAATGCAATGTAATCTTCAAGATAATGTCAAATGAATATATACAGGTAAAAATCATCCACAACTACTGTAATCTAGATAATATAATCATAATCATAAATAAATGGAGAATAGTGAAGACTTAACTAGTGTGAATAAATCTCTCTTATGTAGGATAAAAGATAGCTAGATAAATAACATGTCTATATTTACACTAACACCCCCCTTAAGTGCTACTTAGAGAGTAATGTATGTAAATATGGTGAGTCCCAACTACTGGCCATATTAGGTACTCATATATAAATTTCTCCTAAATGGAGTGAAGGAGATTCAAACAAAATTGTAAATAAAAATCCTCTCCAAAAGAGAAATGATACAAGTGAATGTACAAGTGAAAAATATACAAGATAGAAGGAGAACTCATGATGATCCCCCAAGAACTACTTATAACATGATGTTAAGAAAATCTCCCCATAGGGGAGAAAAGGGAGAAGGTCTATGTGATTCCTCCAAAAGATGGTAAGGAAATAACTCCATGTGAATAAATGCTCCCTCACAAAACTAAGATGAAAATAGAAACCATGTAGGATCTCCTCAAAATGACACATGCAGTGCTAGTAGATTCTTGGCACTAGATGGTGAAGATGATCCAAAATCGTTCAACAACATTTCTCCCATTGGGAAGGAAGAACATCACAAATATGTGCAACATGATTTCCCATTCCTTATAGGAATATGTTCGAAGTAAGATGGATGTCTTTAAATTTTTGCATTATTCAAAGAGCTAGATGATGCCTATTATGATGTCTTTAAATGATGCTCAATGATCTCCAAGCCAATGTTGAACTATGACAAATACTAGTAAGATGAATCAAGTACCATAGATGTATGGTGACAACCAGACCAATGAGAATACGATATTGTTGTAGATAATGTCAAAAATTGATGATGACTAAGTTAAATATATCAACTCATAAATATCTAAAAAATATATCACTATAGAAGCTAATGTACGACAAGAAAGAGCAATATCCAAAGATGTAGTGAGAATAGTGTTGATGTGATTGTCATAAAAGAGAAGGCCAATGTCCTCAATAGTGTCATCCAAACATGCAATGTGGGATTCTACAAACAAGGATGATATATTTGATAGTAATGTGTCTTGTTGTGGTAGATTTGGAAAAAACAATGTAAAATTCATGGTGCATAGAATCAATGGAAGTCATGGAGATATAAACTCTAGATTTAGATGTGGCAACATGTGATGTGGGATATGAGATCTCAATGCAAGCCATGGGTATATATAATCGTTCATCTCCAAATGATAGTGATGTCTCACAAGATGGTTGAATGAGACCATATGATGTTTCTACATGTGATTTAAGTAGATAATTAGGTAAGGAAATGTACCATGATTGAGAATAAGTTGTTTTATTTCATCATTTTTATGATGAATACAATCTTCTATTGTATTCCTTTTCTTTCCACAATATTCCCACTTGATTTTCCATTTATTAGGAGGATTATTTAAATAATATTTAAATGGAGGAAATTTAGCGTGAGAGACAATAATCAAATGAACCAATAAAAAAAATAGACACACTATATTATCCTCCTTGATTCAATAAGAGATCCCCCCTTCCAAAATGATTGGTGTTGAAACATAAGCCCCCATAAAGATGTGCAAGTGAATTACAACTTGTGTTAAGATTGGATGTCAAATCAACCATTTATACTACATGGTGATTTTTACATTTTTTGGTAAAATAGACTATCAAAATCTTAACTTTACAATTAGAGATGAATTCCTTATGAAATTTGGATAGGAATCAAAAAATAAAGTTTGCAAACTTTACTTTAAAGGTCAATAATAGGTAAAATATAGCACAATTTGCCAAAAAAAGACTTCACCACTACATTCTTGAAGAAATCAACAAGTACCATCAACTATAGGAACACAAAAATGTAACTCTCCATTTATGAGATATAGAAAAAATAAAAAATACCCCCTTGTAAGAACTTGTGAGAAAGTTGTTGGTTTGCTTGATAGTTTAACAAACCGTTAGTAATCAATTAAAAATATCAAGGTTACAATAAATTGTAAGATTTTATAACCATTGGAAGTAATGGCATAAGAAAAAAACCACCACCTCCTATGATGGAGATGGTGTTGGGGGCTACCTAGCTGGAGAAGCCATGTGGAGGAGGGCTGACCTAGTCTTTTGGGTGTTGTTGGGTGAAGTTGTTGAAAGGGTTCCAAAGGTGAAGGGTTTGAGTGGATATATGTATACTTAGATGCTAACTACTATATATTTGGTGGCACCTTCTTAGTGGGCACACAATGCAATGCAAACCCAAATAAACAACTCTAAGATGTCCACTCTCCCTTCTAGTCGTAAATCTCAACTTGTAGAAGTCCAAAGGTGTGGATGTTCTTGGTAAGAAGAGAGCATGCCCTTTAAATGCAGTACACCATGAGAATGGCCATAATGGGCTAAGGAGCCAGTGCAAGGGTTATTAATGTAATTTACACAAGAGACTCCAAAAAAGTTGTAACTCAATGATGCTGGTTCAATCACAAAGAATGTGTTTAATAATATGAAATGTTGGAGAGGAAACCACAATTATCACATAAAACTAATTGTTCATCTAGATCGTAGAAATTTTGTAGTCAAAATAAAATTTCATTAGTCTTCCTTCCCTGCGCCTCCATCTTCACTTTTCCAGCCTTGGCGAGTTGCATCAACCCCACAATGATCCACAGTTTTTGGATTTAATATATGTCTAGGGTGTGTTGAATGCCACATCGGAAGAGGGTTGACAATTTCCTGAGCCATCCCTATATTTGGCCTCATGTGGCCTCCCTTCCCTCTTCTTTCCTTTAACATTATTCAGTTGTGCAAGGAAACAATGAGAAATATCTAGAACAACTGAGATCTAGGAGAATCTGCCACCACAAATCAGACCCTATTAGTGCCAATGATGGTCAGTGAGCTGCTCTTGATTGCTAGTGAAACTTTTGTTGGGGGTGGCAATGAATGTGTCATTTTCTTCTACCCAGATGGCAAAAGTGTCGAGGATGATAGTCACTATTGTGAGCTTTATGTACCACGATAGGAAGGTTAGAGAAGCCAAGGGTATAGATGATCCTATGACCTCGGCAAAAATTCCCTTCTACACAGGAAGATCAGGCTTTGATGTCGGCCTTTAAGCACTCAAAATCAGGCATAAATAGTCGTAAACAGAAACTCTATATATTTGAACTGAATAATTTTCAGTCAATCTAATGAATTGTCTCCTATTACATAGATGAAAACAGGTATTGTACAGAAGAAAAGCATCATCCTGTGGAGTGGAAAATCGAATGCAATCATGCATACTTCTGATCTTTGCTACAACATTTCAGTTTCAGTTCAAAACCGGTCATTTAAAACGCATAGTGAACGTAAAAAAGACAGTTTTCATATCTCAGTGGGATCATCAACTGCAGAGGTCAGTCAGAGGATAACTTAAAAAATGTATCACAAGGGCACCATCTGACATAGACGTATCTTATCTCACAGATTTAAATATTACTACTTTACACGTATATTCAATAAGAACCTCTAAAACAATATAATATTATACAACTGAAATTTATTTAAAGGTTGACTACCTCTTTTTAATAAAAAAGTTGTATTCAATCACAGAGATTCATGTCACACCTATTAAAAATTGTAAGTCAAAGCTTTGGTACAGCATCCCCAAATCTTTTTTATTCTAAATTTCCAATCCAAATCAAAGGACACGCACATTGGGTGGATCAAATTGGCAACTGTTTTTCTTCATAGATAATAATTCCCACTGACAGAAAAAGGAAGATATGTCTTCGCCTTACTCAACTGCGGAGATTCTGGAGCTATTACAGGGATGTAGTGGAGGCTTTAAATTAGTGAACATCTCTGTTCCATTTGTCTACCTAATCATTGAAACCTTCATTAACCTCAATCCACAATTCCTTCAATTCTTCTTTATAATGGAACATACATGTTAAAGGTTCTTGCCTCCAATTCCTCTCAAAGAGCCAACATACATGTTAAAGATGATTGCATCTGGATTCATGGCGTCACTTGCGCAGCTGAGCAGTAAAAGCATGGTGCTCTGTCAAAAACCAATAACTATCATGCTTTGAATACATCCTAGTCCTGGTTTCCTATTATTATTATTCAGTGTTCCACGGAGTTTCCTAACAAGGATGCGTCTCCTGTCAGGGATGGGTTTCAGGGATGAGGGACAAAGGGTCTAAATTTGGGGATGGCGGGGGCGGTGTTGATATACATAAGGTACTTGAATAACTAGTTATAAAAAGATGTTTAAGAATAACATTTCAAATTAAAATTGGCAAATTACTTATAAGAGCAGTTGGCAGCTGAGCAAACGAGAGTGGCAGCTCTTGAGGAGAAGTTGGCAGAGAGGGATAGAGTATTGGGTCAATTGATAGAGAAGGATACCCAGGTGGCCAATGCACAACGATAGAGCCGGAGGAACCATCACAGATTGATGAGGATGAGGATGCTTCAGATATAGGGTTGGTTGGTGTTCCTTTGGCAGATCTTGACCTTGAGGAGTCCAGTGGTTCTAGTGATGAGGAGTTTGCCGACCTCCCGAGGGATGATTAGAGGCCTCTGCCTCCTTCACTACGTTTTGTCATTTTGACATTTTAATTTTGTACTTGTTTTGATATCATATAATCATGCTACTCATTGTAATCATCTTTATAATCAGATATTTTTGATATAATATAATAGAAATCTTCCATTTGCCAATTCAACAATTGTTACATTCTAGTATTGAGTATTACTATTCTAATTTCTAATTAGTAATTTGATATTGAAAGCTTCAATATTCAATGTTCAATGTTCAAGTACTAATTTAGTATTTCAATTTTGCTATTTTACTTCTTAATAGTCTTATACATCTTTTCATAACTAGCATTTTAAGTACCATATGTATAGTATATAGTATATACACCCTGTCCCCCCTCCCGCCCCCCCGCCGTCGTCCCCCCGCCGTCCCGAAATTGAGGCCCCTTTGTCCCCCCGTCCCGGAAACCTGTCCCCCCATCCCGGTGTCCCCCCATCCCCGACGCCGGTGGAACATAGCAAATTAGTAAAATAGCAAATACTAACATTTTAAATATTTGAATACTATTACTAAAAGTAAATTAAATATGAAAATTTGACAAATGAAATTGTTGAATTTGAGATTTCTATTATATCAAAAAATATGACATCACATCATAATATCATACCACTCTTCTCATTGGTTTTCCTCTTCTTCACCTAGTTGTTACAAAACATCAAATGGCATATGTGAACAAAAAAATGAAGAATGGGAGTGTTTCATTTAACTTAAAGGCTTTTAGAAGGGTCCCACAAGCCTTTAGGGTTCAACCCAAGGCTCATATTTTAATAAAAGTGATTTTTTTTTTTTAAATTATTTTTTACCACGTCCTAGTGCGGGGGACTCCTATGCGTCTCTGATACACTCGAGGGACGGCTAGAAGTCCTTGAGACGTCTCAGAGATGTCTGAGAGTCTCCGTTGTTGAAGAAAATCTGAAGTTATGTCAATGGCTGCTCGAAGATGCTTGATTAGATGATGCAAAGTGCTTGAATGTTTGAATGAATGAGTGAATTAGTGAACTTGATGAATGCTTGAATGAATGGAGGAATTAATGTTCACTTGATGAATGTTTGAATGAATGGGTGAATTAATGAACTTGATGAATGCTTGGATGAATGGGGGTTAAAATGGATGTAAAAACACTTATTTATACATTCTTGTGCCTTACTAACCCAATAATACCTCATCACAAGCCAACATAAAGTTTTTTTAATAAAAACCCGAAAGGAAATTTGATTTTTTTGAAATTGGAGCCAAGAGGGATTCATTCGCCACCCATGGTGAATGGGTCCCACCTTAGACTTGATAGTGGGTGTTGGGAATTAACTTGCATTTAATGTTGTTTGTCGAGTTTACATTCAAAAATACACTTAATTAAGCCTTATAAGGGCATAAAGGGGCTAAATAAAACATAAGAAAGGTGTAATTAGTGAGATTATGCCTAGAAAAGTGTGAAATCTTATTACAAGACTTTACAATACTTCAAAATAGGACTTGATAAGAGATGAAAAGGTGATTTTTAGGTGAATTATAATGAATAGAATCTAGAAAAGTGTACAAATGTTTTACAACACTTCACACGACACCTTCACAAGACACCATTATTTGAACTTTAAGGACCTAAATGTCAATGTTTAAGCCACATTGCAACATTAAATCAAAGCAAAATGGACCAAGCATCATGAAGAAAGGCCTAAAAGACCATGAAAATGACAAGGGACCATTTTTCTACAGTGCAAAAAGCCAAATCAGATAAAATGCAACCCCTCCTCACCAAATTTACCAGGTTGTTGGTGGCAGCAACATAGATATCCACATCCTCTGTCTAGAGTTGCTTGTTCAAGTTGAACAACAACTTAAATATCCCTTGACATAGGTGACTCACAACTCACAAATCATGTTGGGTGACAAACATACATGCCTTCAACATAAAAACACGATACAAAGCACAAAGCACCCCTAAACATATCATAGATATGCAGAGAAAGCAAGCAAAAAATGATATGAGGGATGCAAAGGGAAATACATGCTTGAAGTAAGAGCTCACTCCTCCTAATTCTTCCTAGAGTGCCTCCCTAACTCTTCCCACAAATAAATCACATGAGAATCAAAGATAAATCAGGACTACTGGTAAGATGCAGGAACAAAGGTCTCCACTTGTGGCAGGACATGGGTCTCTATCTGAGAATAAACCGCGCCCACAAGCAAACTAAACTTCTTTCCTATTGAAAATAGCGCCTCCCTTCTTGCCTCCACCTCGAGCCTCCTTCAAATAGAAACATGCCTCAAGAGTAGACCTAATTGTTGCACCCGACATAGGAATGTAAGAAAGAAAAAAAATGAATAGCTATTAAAAAGGAAATGCGTCCTCAATAAAGATATTTGTTGACTGAGCAAAGACTTCTACCTCCTCAAGCCCTTGATGTGACCTTATGACCTGGAGATATCTCAAATGGCTCTGATACCATGAAGAAACCAACAATCACAAAGATATAGACCAAGCATAGTGAACACACCAAAAACTGTATGCAATCAACCTATTGTATTAGACAGTTAGGGGTCTCCTTATAAAGGAGAAATATCCAAGCATGACCTGTGTTGAGGTGTATCAACACCTCTACAGTCTAGTATAAACTAGTTGGGTAGTTCATGAGGAAAATATCCAAGAGTCCTAATGAGTCATACAGCCTGCACGATAAATGCCTAAATAGGCTTAGATCAACCTATGTGTATTCAAGCATTAATGTATACACTAAGATTAGTTTAGGGAGTTTAAAAGTCTCCTAAAAACTTAAAGTATACAAACTAAGAATTTAAGAACTAATAATTTAATGGGGAGTATTATTTTGAGGAGTTTGAAATTTTTTGTAGTAGAACAACATATAAAGACATTAAAAGCTCCATATACCCTTCAACTGAAGGGAGTTGTAGAATGCATGCATTATATTTTGATGTAAAGAGGTAGGATTATGATAACTACCATTATTTTGGAAAAATATTAAGAGTAGAGGTAATTTGTACCTGATTAAAAAATTTCTTGGGATGGATTGGAAAAATATTATGAGTAGTGGTAATTTCTACTACATATTATCCGATGAAAATTTTTCTTGGTTCAAATGATGAATTGGCTAATAGGATGGCACTTTTCTTGGATATACACAAATTATAACCATAGGGGTTAGCGTTGTTGTCAACTATAGCTTAAAACACACTGTGTGTTTTGCACAATGTGTACTATGAATGTTGCCCCATTATATAAAGTCTAGGTAAACAAAGAGAGTATGTTTGGAAAGGTCATATTTGTCATAATGCATCCATAGTTCTATACATATGTCAAATTGTCTACATTTCAAATAACAATATCATTTGACAAGTGTGTGTTGGGTATGACAAACTATAGGTTTCAAAACTTCTCATGTTTTGTGGACGTGGCTATTCTTCCTACAAAAATGTATGTTAGGGGCATCATAACATACAAAAACACATGATAACATACATAATAACATAAAAAATGCACATACTAACATACTCCGCATTATAGAAAATGGTAGGTGGGACCCACCAACATTGTGGGATAAAATGATGATTTTGTTGATGAGATGGAACATTTTTGTGAGGAAAACATGGAGTGAACAATGCCATTAACAGGTCTTTCCCACATAAAATTTTGTGGCATATTGCGGTGTAGCTTGTCTTCTGCGACAAGCCATTAGGGTAAAAGTAAAAAGTTGTGTCGCACTTTCGACCAACTTATCAGCACACGTGAATTCTAGTATTTATAACTAAAAATCAATTTTGGTCAAACATATGATCTAGTAAGATTCAGTCTAGATAAGTTAAATATGTCCACATTTTTTCCAACCAAAATTGTTGGCTTAATGCATATGTAGCACTGGTCACTTTAAGGCCAATTTACTAAAAAAATGAAATTATTTGAAATATTTAATGTTTCAACAACTCCTACTCATATAAATAACATTTTTTTTAAATGTGTAATGACTGAAATTGTATGCCCTTATTGGAGATGGTACAATTTCTCACTTAATTTGAGAATTAATGACATTAAAATGGACATAATGTTGCCTTGATCTAATTTTGTAATGTGTTTTCCACTTTCACATTGGATTTAGGGCCCTTTTAAGCTAAATTGACCTAACTTTGCCTTAATTTAATGTTGTAAAGTGTATTTATTTGCACTTTCACATTAAGTTTTGGGCCCTTGTAAACTAAATGAACTTAATTTTGCCTTATTTAGAGTGTTGCAAAGTTTTTTAACACACTTTCACATTAATCTAGGATTTTATTAAATAATGGGGCTTCTTTATGCTTTAATTTGTCTTATTTTGCATCCACAAGCCTAAAAAATGCATCTTTTTGAGGATAATCTCAACATAAACCAACATCCAATCATAATTCATGTGTATTTAGGTTGTGTCACTGATACATTTTGGTATTTTTTTCGACGACAGGTCGTCGGAATTCTAACGACCCGTCGTCAAAAAGAATACCAAAATGTATCAGTGTGTGGCCCAAATTTAGTGATCTAGGACTCATATGCCACCTTGGGCGTATGAGTCACACCTAGGTTTTAGGGTCCCGATTTGGATTTTACATCATTCTAAGCATTTTTGAAAATGTGTCCCATAGTTAAGCCTAATGGAACTCATACACCACTTTTGGCGTATGAGTACCGTGTGGCCCAAAATCAAATTTAATTCAAATTCTTGGTGGGATTTTATCCTCCTAGATCTGATGTCAGTTTGTAGTGTTGTAATTTCAGGAAAAATTGACATAAACAAGTATAAATACAAGGTTATTTCACTCATTTTCACCTAAGACTTTCAAGAGAGAAAGTTTATGATTACAAGACTTCACAAGAGTGTTAAGAGAGTTTACAAGAACATTTCTAACGCATTCAAGGGAAAAATTCTTCATCATTTGTTGAAACAATTCAAGATCCATCATCAAGTCAAGATCATAATGCATTAAGCATGTTGTTGAGCTAGTGTTGTAATGTAGCATTGAAGATCCATCTACAAGCATTGTTTCATATCAAAGTTCAAGATCTAGATCTACATTGTTCATGGCCATTTCATGTTAGATTGTAGATTTAAAAGACATTGAATTCAAGGTATCAACATTGCATATATCATATTCCATGCTTCTATTTCATTATTTCATCATTTGGCTTAATTACCTAAAAGGGGTTTGACCAAGGTAAAGCCCCATTTCCTAACAATCAACAAGTTTTCCTCTCTTTAATGTATGATTGCAAATTTACAGAATGAAGAAAAGTGGATTTGAAGCCTTCAAAAGTACCAAAATGACAAAGTTGCAAATGTCATCAAAGTTGTCATGAAAAGTTGTTAAGATTCATGAAAACTCAGATCTAGGGCAAAATATCCATTCAATTTGCATATAATCAGTGGGAAAGTGCTTATTTGATCTATCTTTAGAGGCTTGCAAAGTTTTAGTTCAAAATTATACTCCTGGGACACTTTGTGACAAAACGGGACACTTCGTGATAGTTTGGGCGTATGAGTCCTAATTAGGTTTCAGGGAACAGTTTTTGGGTTTTGTTCCTCTCAGTCTGCAACTCTAGATTCCAAATTTTCAGCTCTTCAAGACCCACCTAGGACCCATATGCCACAACTGGCATATGAGTCCCAATGAGCATTAATAGTCAAAATTTTAGGGTTTTGGAGCTTGTTTTGATCACATCTTTCCTCCAGGTGCACCTCTGTTCATTCTTAGTTTTTCATTATGTATTTCAATTTCATTCTCTAGGTCATCTAGTTAGGTTATGCATGTCATTTGCATATCTTGTCTTTCCAAGCCCTAGCTTGGTGGTGAACCCTCATTTAGTCTCTAATCCTACCCTAGGACGCCCTATTGCAAAATCTCTTTCCCCTACTTCATCCTTGGATTGAGATCTCTAGGGGTCTCTTTGAATGTTATGTTAGCGAAAGAGGAGGGTCCCATCTCCCTTGTTTCATCTTCCAAAAAGATGGAACCCTATTTCCAACATTACAAAATGTAAAAATACCCTTTTGTAGATCCATAAGTGTAGTTTTCAAATATATATTTACTTTAATAGTTCAATTATTTTTTATATTTTATTTTTATGTTTTACTAAAAGTAGGTTATCAACACAAAAATATTAGGTTGATTATCATGTCAAGAAAAATACTAAAACTTATTAATTTTTTTAAAAAAATATGATGTCGTAAATAAAAGAATATAGATTAAGATAGTATAATTTTTTCTATTTTAAATAAATATTTAATATAAAATTTGATGTCGAGTGGAAACAACCGTGTTTTAATACACACACATTTAAATATTTATTTAAAAATATATAGTTATGAAAATTTCAAAAAAATATACCCACAGGCCCTAAAGTTTCAAGTTATAAATATACACAAAAAAAATTGGAGGAAAAAAAAGAAAATTTACTATATAAAGCTTGACATCTTGTGTAATGCCATTTTATCAACAACTAAATTATAGTGTTAATTTATAAAAAAGTATATTCAAATAATTTTTAAAAAAATTAAAAAAAAAGCATATTTTTATTAGTTTACATACTTTCAAAATTTAAAACATATATGCCACTTTCTAGTGATTCAATTTTAAAAGTTAGATCAGTGTTAGTCGTTTCCTTTATAAAAGTGTGACACAACTTTGTACTTTTACCCATCACTTGCTGGTGTAGATTATGTACAAATCTAAATTGGAGGGTGATGTGAGTATATTTGTGATCTAAATTGTAATAACTATTGTTTTTCGATAAGATGCTTAAAAATGAAATTGCACAAACTAATCGTAGGTTGCAAAACACTATGTGTTGTGAATTTATTCATTCTGCTTGTTCAAATGTAAAGGGTGGAGAGAACATAGAGGAGTTGTAGGTGGGGGATCTACATCAAACAAACAAAATTGAGGTGAGGGGTGACTAACCAATTAGGTTTTTATGTGTATAAGGTTTTAAAATAGTGTGTGGGTTGCATGTTGCAAATTTATGAGCAATACATACTATGTTTTGAAAGTTGCAATTTCTCATTCTGAAAATATAGTTATTAAATGGTGTTGTTATTTTAAATGTATACAAACATATGTATAGTTATGGATGCCTTATAACAAATAAGCGCTTTAGAAAAATGCTATCTATTATTACCTCCACTTTATATAATGGTGCAACCTTCATTGTACATAGTTTAGCACATAGTATTGATGACATGATTACACTATGTTGGAAAGTGGAATATCTCATACCCAAACATAGTGTCGTTGGAACATTTTTGTCGTTGCAGTAAAAGATCGACTTGTTAACACCTGATACAAATGCCAAAGATAAACAAATCCACAATAGGCAGTTAGCCCATGTCACGAATCTAAAAGGAGACATTGGCGATTAGTCCAACAACCCCCCCTTGGTGTTACTTGAGGGGATTCGAACCCGTGACCACGACTCTGATGTCATTTGATGGAACAAGTTTGTTGTTGCACCAAAAGATCAACCTGTTAACGCTCGACACAAACGCCAAAGATAAATGAATCCATGGGAGACGGTTATTCCATGTCACAAATCCGAAGGGAGATGCTGGCGATTAGTCCAACAAGTGTAATCATGTTGTCAATAATATTTGCTAAATCTTCATATGGCCCACAAAGAGAACAGAATGAACAACCAAAAAGCATGTATTTTTGTATGTTATGATGCCTTTGACATGTATTTTTGTAGGGAGAATAGCCTCAAAACTTGTTGTGTTTTGTAACCTGCATTTGACAACATTTCCAAAACACATTGGTTGTAATTTGTTTTAGAGTTTTTCAAATTTGTGATACTTATGTTCACCCCATTGTCTTTTTAATCCATATGAAGATTTAGCACATATTATTAATGACGTGATTACACTGTGTTTGGGTATGAGATATTCCACTTCAAAAAGACGATGTGTTTTGCAACATGCACTTCACAAGGTACCCAAAATAAACCATGCTTTCTAACTTGTATTGGACAAAAGTATATTCTTGTTTCCCATTAACAACAACAATGATGTATTGATATTTGAACTACACACCTATATATACATAGTTAAAAAACCCTTGGTTTGGGTACCTTGTGAATTGCACCTTCTAAAACATGGTGTGGCTAGTGGTGAGAATACATTATTTTAGAATAAGTTTACTTGTACCCATCTATTCTTACATTTCCCAACATTTCTTCTTTGCATATTCAACGAGTACTTGAGAAAACTATGAATTACAATTAAGGAAGAGCTTATGAAAGTTGAATTATTCACATTTTACTGCATACCACAAAACCCCAGTTTACTAATTTCAACCTTCATTAATGTGTACTAAAATTTCATATTGTGCCCCATAAGACTCAGAACATGAGGTGAACATATAGTTAGAAAAAATGGGAAAAACTATCAGCAACAGTTAATTAATGCAATAGCCATATACATTCTATCACACAATTATTCAAAATCTACCACA
This sequence comes from Sequoia sempervirens, assembly GCA_007258455.2. Taxonomy (NCBI): domain Eukaryota; kingdom Viridiplantae; phylum Streptophyta; class Pinopsida; order Cupressales; family Cupressaceae; genus Sequoia; species Sequoia sempervirens. The sequence continues at coordinate 37,699,822 of VDFB02047144.1, forward strand.
GACAACAAACCTCAATGCACTGCTTCCTACTCTATGTTCTAAGTATTCATATCAGCTACACGTACATGGAGTGAACAAGAAATTCACAAAGTTTAAAAACCCTTAATAGAAAAGCACAAAAACAACTCTAAGGCCATATCACATACCTAAGGCCACCAAATGTCGTTTACCAACAAAGTTGTAACCCTACTGAATATAAATTAAAACCCCTTTTCGCAACCCGACCTCCATTCACTTCTTCACAATTTGTTTGTAGAATGGCAAAACAACAAACATTTGTGGCAGATATGTACATACCTACTAACTGTTCGCTATCGCTCTCCGTTTCAAACGTCTGCAACATGGAAACCAGCTCCACTTCTTCCTCCAAACTCCTGCAACTCCCTTGTGAGCTCCCCCAGTTTCAACGACGCTTTCGTAATTACCAAAATGACATTCTTTTTGAATTTTCAAAACATAATTTTTAAAAATAATGCCAACGAGCATGACCATGCCAATCTTCTCCTAAATTAAAATCTGAAATGACGTTTACCAACATACATGCAAACCCCATTAAATATATATTAATATGTTTTTACAACCCGCCTTCCATTCACTTCTTCACAATCTGTATATAGAATGAAAAAACTGCCTGCTATTGTTGCCCCTTCCAAATGTTTGCATCACAAAAACCGGCTGTGGTTCTTCCTCCAATTATCTACAACAACAGAGCAAGGTGATGGTACTAGCTAACGACGTGGGGCTAAATGTATATCCATCAATCTTATCTCCTCATCATCCCCCATTATATATGGGGGATGAGGCATAATCTTATGATGTCTAAGCCATGCATTTTTGCACTTTACCGCCATCGTTCGGATTTTCGATCGAAAAATTGTTATGTACCGAGGTAATCTATTTTAATGGTTATAATTGAGGGCACGATTAATAGTTTGTGGGGCCTTAGCCTACTTGAAAACAAATACATGATCATATTTATTCGTGCCCATACACATGTTTCACAATTAATAGTATGACATGATGCCGCACAATGGGCTTGGTGGCATGCATTGTAATTTTATTTGTAAAACACCAGTGGCGGTTAAACAGCAGATAATTATCACACTTCAACATCGGTAAAAAGGTGAAAAGACAAAGGTTTGAGGTAACCAATAATATTCCTCTACGTGTCTTTTGCACACACGGCCCAATTTTAATGTTTTGAGTTGCAAGCAAACTCGAAAAAGGGAGCTAATTCAACTTTATGTAGGCCTATATCACCCACAACTAGATTTTAATTGCTTTATTGAATAAGTCAAATGAGTATACCTAATTCATGCCACTAATGCATAGTGGGGCCATTTGATTTAGTTCTCTATATGATAACCATTCATAGCTTCTCAACCAATCAAAGCTTGACATAGTAGCTTAGCCACACCTTAAAAGGCCTTTTAGCATGTTTTGATTGTAGACCTCAACTACTAGTGAAAGGGGGCATAATTGGGGGAGATTTAATGGTAGGGGTAAACGTGGCAGAAAAAAATGCAATTATCTACCTTTAGTAACACGCACCCACAAAACTAAAGTGAAAATTATGCGTCGAGTTCTCAACAAATGAAAATCAAAGTCCCACTAAACTTGCATGATTGGATACCTAGTCAATTACGCCCACATGAGTGATTGCACATTTCCCAATGACTATGGACCTCAAGTGGCTAAGCTACAACTTGCTACCTCATATGTTAGATGATGTGAGGATCCTACGGTGTAAGATAGACAAAACAACATTGATGGTTTAAGGCTAGAATGGATAAAGCCAAAAAGTACATACGACCTTTTCTCCAAGAGTACATACAAAAGTACATACCACCTTCTCCTTCCTAATGATATTAAACTCTACCCATTTTGATCTTTAGCAATAGTTGTCAATTGAGATTACACTTTAGAAATTTGTGTCTAGAGCTTTAAATTGATGCTAGGTTTCTCTTTCAAGATTTTATCAAGAGTAGACTGCAACAACATTATATTAGATAAAATCACTTTCATAAGAGAAGTATTAGAAAAAATAGCTTCATATTAGAGTGTCCAATATATGGAGAAGGCTATATTGACAAAAAAATTATAAAATTATATTCCTTGAACAATGCAATCCTAAAAGTTTTCCATTTAATAATTTGTTAAATATGGTGGGAATAAGGGTCATAATTGTTTGTCAAATTTGTTGAGTATGCTTGCAAGTCCAAAAAGCACGTTTCTAAATTGTTTCCAACTTGTGACAAAAATGACATTTGGTGGACTGAGTGGGAAGAAAGAAAAAGAATTATCCCACATTTTTTTTATAATGAATAATTTTTCATGCAAGAAATTGAACTTTGGCTTCAACTTTCAATTTCTACATAGCAAAGCTTAAGCTAAACCACTTGGCTTAAGACAAATTCAATTTCCATTTTAGATTTAATCTTGATTGTAAATGGATTGGATGGAGGATAACCCACATATATGATTTTGTGGAACACTAGCCAATGCTATCGCATTAGTAAGAAAATCCCATATTTGGTTACATTTATAATAAAAATTGCTTTATACTTATTTTTAATGACATGAGGACAAACAAGGAAAAACAAGTGACCTATGGATTAGGTAGAGGTTTAGTGACGAGCTAGAAGTAGCTAGTGGTCTAATCAATTAAATTTTCATTAATTTGTACAATTTTTTGTCCTATGTGATTAAATTATAATATTTTTCAATACATTAAAGAAAACTATTATAGTGGCCAATGAAGCTCAAAATCAATCTTTTATTTTATTTTGGATGTTAGTCACATCACAAAAACAAAGATGTTATAGTCAAAGTTAATTATTTATTTAAAAAACTTTAACAAATAATTTATACTTTTTTATCAATTTTTTTTCAAAAGAAAAAAATAATCAATTCTATTCATATCTAGTAGGACAAATATTTTTAAAACAAAATGAAAGAGAGTGTAATAGTAAAAGGATGAAAAAAAAAAAGAATAAACATGTGTTGAAAGTATATTGTTTTAAGAGCCTTCACAACTCATGAAACTTAACATCAACAAACACTGAGCTAACAACAATAATAACAACAATCATGATGGTAACAGTTCAAAATTTCCAATGTTGTTGAAGAAAGTGTAGAGCAAATGAAATTGAGCTTTGAGCCCATGAAAAGAGGCATGCCCAAAGGACCTCCCTAGAAAAATCTAGGCTTGGGTCCTCGATTGACCACACTTCCATTGAACAATGTTATTTTTCTTTCTTCTTAGAAAAAAGATTAATTCTAGTTTAGATGTATGCTTACTTATCATGTTGTAATCTACTTGCTCAAAAAGGATAGAGATACCAATATTTATATTGATTCAATTATTTTTATTTAAGAAAAAGAAGAAAGAGAAAGAGTTCACAAGTATATCTAAACTATTGGTTTTGAGAAATCATGACTAGGAGTCTATTTTGAGCCCTTCTAACATAGGAAACACCTATCAACATAAAAGTGGACCTCAGGTATAGAGATACTTGATAGGATTTTTTCCATATTTACACCATGTCCAAAGATTAGAGGGAAGTCTAGCTCCCTTATGCTTATTTTGCAACCCTTCACCTAAAGGGATGCGTATAAATTTTATTTGTCGACTCTTCCTTATGATACAAACATATAAACCATTTTATTGAAGGTAAGAAAGATGTAAGTGAAATATATATAATACTGGGCATACTCCTAGAAATAAAACAAACGTGTTTCTTTGACCACATAGTGCTTGGGTTGTGTCATGTAGATTTCTTCCTCTTGGTCACAATACCAAAAAAATACTTCTATATATAACAACTCAATGTTAAGATCAAAAGTTGTTGTAATAGATAATAAGATTTGAATGGATGCCAACTTACCAACTAGAAAAAAAATCTCATCACAATCGACTCCTTCACCTTGGAAATATTCTTTCGTAAGTAGTATTTTCTTAAACTATTCAGTTCACTACCATCTAAAGCCTTCTTTTCTTGAAGGCCCATTACAACCAACAATCTTCCTACCCTTCAACAACTAAACCAAGTCCAAAAGTGTCATTCTTCTTGAATGCAAATATCTAATCATCCACAATCAACTTTGAAGATGCACTATCATTTATATCCATTATCTCAATAATGTTAATAATCAAGAAGAAAAAATACCTTAAATCAAACAAGCTATACCTCTCTAAATGCCTCCTTTGTCTAATGAACCCCCTCAAAAAGTTGAGGTGAAATTCTTCCCCTTCTAAACTCTTTGAGCTCTATGTACTATCATCCGCATTGGGTCCATCCTAAACTCCTAGTTCATCTTCATCCATAATTGTCTCTCTCACTTTAATTGCATTGTTGACTACACATTTCCATTTGATTGTTCAAGAAAAAATCTGACCTTGAAGATCACATTCTAATTATATAATGCTTTCCTAATCATAAATTATAAATATTAAACTATAATCTATTTTTGAATGCTTTTCGATAGACACATAAACACATGGCTTGCAACCCAAAAACTCAAAGATGTTGAAGTGGGTTTTTCTATCCGTTCAGATTTCCATATTGGAAGAATTTTGTCGTAACTTGGGTAAAGTTCTACGGTTTGTTTGCGTCCTGCTTGGAGGAAGACGTGGAATCTGTTGTTGGTTTGTGGAGGGCACATTGTTCAAGGATTTCCATGGAACACCCAGAGCTCGTGAAAACGTCAGAAAAAACGGGACTAACATTGGTGTTGGCAGATGAATAAGAGAAATCCTCCACCAAGAAACTATTAGTATTGAAGCCAAGGGTTGAATCTGCAATAAAGTTTGCGATTGTTTTTTCCTTGACCCATTTCGCCAAATATTCAATACAAATCATGGACTCTCTCTTTTCGGCTTATAGTTATTCCTATCATTTCCATGCTTTCGACAATTTGTGTGGCGTGAAAGCAGTTCAATGTACGCCAAAACTTACACCGCACGTTTTTATGTGGCTGTTCGTTGCTTAGTGCTTTATTTTGAAGGTGATCTTATATATATTTATAGTTTAGGATTTGAAAGTTTCTCATTTATTTTTAAATGTTGTTTTCAAAATTTTATATTTAAAAAATAGATTTAACTTGAGATGGGGCTTTACAGATTGCCAAAGTTATATTATTTTAAGCGTGCAATAATTGATCTTTGAGTTTCTCCAATATTATATTTGGATTTGCTCTTATCATGAGTCTTGGATTCAATACATAAATTATAAGGGGTTTTTGTTTTGCAGTTTATAATGCAATTAGATGGGTCATGAAAGCATGATTATTTCTGCATGAATTCTATCTAGTTTAAAAATGGATCTCTAAATTCTGAAACTATGACAATGTATCAACACTTCATAGTGGTGGATGCTTCTAAATTGAGAATCAATGCATTTTTTTATGTTAACTAGGACTGTCAATCATGACTCCTCTCAAGTGAGGAAGAATAAAATACTTATATGTAAATTTCATAAATTTTGATGATTTTAAAGACATCATCCTTTGAGAGAGATCCTTACCATATCTCAAATTGAATGCAACAAAACTAAAACAAATCGTGGCGCAATAAGAAAACATGTACAAGTCCAAATTTATTAAATCTAAGGTAGAAAAATAGTAGGATGTAGGCTTTATTTAGAAGTCAAAGAATCCATTGGATGGGGCTCTCAATAGAATATAGAAGTTATTTTTTTCAAAAGAGAAAAGTGGCAACCCTTTAACCAAACTTGATGAGCTCTTATTTCTTATGTGTTATTGTTTGAAATGATTTTGAATTTACAATTTCTTACATTTTAAGAATTCTTAATTACTTAAGTATTAACTTTGAATAATATATTTTTTATTGGTTTAAGGTGGTAATCTCCATTATTATCTATCCAATCTCCATAATACAAATTCGATCATATTTATTAATTAATTGAAAATCAAAATATAACAGATTTTTTATTTTCAATTAATAATCGTTACAATTTTTTTTTTATTCTTCCATTCTCCCCAAGTCTTTAGGTATTTGTTTTCAAAACCCGATAGTTGTGCACCCTAACTTCGTGCTTCTAATTATCCTATGTGGAAAATTCAAATCACTCCCAATTTTTTACAGCAGCTTACTTGGCAAGTCCCCTACTTATAACTAAGGTTTCAAGGCCACATCATCAAATATGATGCCACATCAGCATGCTTTTTGTCAAGGTGTCCAAAAAGACCCAAAAAAAAAAGTGAGACCAATACTTGTGCATTCACAGCTTGTTTTATTGAGCGCTAATGTGGAATCACATGATTGGTTACTTTTTAGATCAAAAGAATACATTTTGTTTAATTATGGGTAGTCATCATCAACACTAACAACTTTAAAGTTACAACTATTGGTCCAATTATCGAAAAAAAATAAAAAAAAAATAAAAAAAAACTATTGGTCCAATATTGATAAAAATGTTGGACATTATATAAACAACTACTATCACAACTATTGAAACATGCTCAGGTACCGGGTCCTCTCCTCTAGATACGAGCCTGCATAAAACCCTGCCGTTAATGATGTCGGCTACTAAAAGTCAAAACGTTTACAGAACGTTCGATTTAATGGGTCAGCCAGTAACTTCCCCATAATTATGACGCAGGACTTTGTTACTTTTGTCCAGGAGTTACGTCATGATTACGATTAAGGAGGAAGAGTTGGTAAGTGATGAGATGGATAATTAAATGGTCAACCCTAATATCCTCTCTTGCCGGCTAAAGCATTTATTTCCGCTGAAGAATTTTGCAGAAGGTTTTTAAAGATAGGTATTTGTAAACATCGCGGTAGGCTCCCTTTTCACCGATTTCATTTTGTCTGGCAATTCTAGATTTGGTTGCATTCTAAGTAATTCTTTTCAAAAATGGTGGTTAGACGAGTCTACCTTATCGCTCGCTAGTCTTTGAGAAGAAGCTTCGCACACTCTTCCTTGGATTCAGTTGCCGTGTGGAGAAGATATCCAATTTTATTCTGTATTATTCCATGTACATAGTCTTTTGCACCGATAATTGTATAAGAAAAAAGGCGCAAATCTATATATCTCCATGACTGTTCTAATCACCCAAGAGGCAGTTTATTCTCTTAAAAACATTGATTTTTTAATATTTCATTTCTATAGAAAATGATATTTTGAAATTAAGTCTTACTTATTTTAATTATTTTTTTAGTTACAACAAGGTGTCCTGTGACCCAGTTCAGCGGTCCAACAGCCCATATCTTGGGTACCTAAGGCGAGTTGGAGCAAGACTAGTCCCCTGTGGGTGAGATCTCCCATCTGGAAGTCCTACCTCTTAAACCTAGAATGGAGTCGTACCCGAGACCAATGGGGAGCAAACCCATTGCTCAAGCCAACTCTGCTACCCGTGCGGGCACTTATTTTAAAATATATTATATTTATTATTAGATTTAATAATTTGATGTGTAAATATATATCAAAATTAAGATAAAAGGTAAGAGTTTGCATTAACATGTTCACGTCATTACACTCTACTCCTTGTTGTTATTGTAGAATACCTCTTAGACATTATTAAAGATTGTTTTATTTAAATATTTGATGATTTATAAATTAATATAATTATATAAATGATTTAAATAAATATTATATAATTTAACTATTAAATAGATTTAAGTTAAATATTTGTTTTAATTTTATTGATAAAAATAATTTTAACTATTGAATTATTTAATATTTAAGAATACTCCACTAAAATTATCAAATGATTACTAAATAAAATAAATTATAATTTTATTTTTCTTTTATATCTAGGTTGGATACTTAAGAACTCCAAAAAGGAGTGTTAAAAATCTCAAATTATTCTTGACCACAAGGTTCATTAGATCCATACAAAAGTTCATAATTATTTCATTACATTCTAATTGAAAATCACTCTTAATGCATAACTAGATTAAAAGCTATGAACATCAATAAATATTAATTATATTTTCTCTCCATTGATTCCAACACTCTCAACCATTTCAATTCACATATATATCAACATTCATACACCAATAACCATCTCTTTATCGTACATCACTATGTATTTTATTCATATGAAAGTATTTCTCAAAAAAAAAATATGACCATTGACACAATATATTATCTATTATATATCAAATATTATTTTCTTTATCATACCCATAATAAACAAAATGTCAAGGTGGAGTGGGAGGACAAATTACGCAACCCACATCCCTATTCCTCTGATAAAATATGGGAGGATGATTAGATGGGGATAAGAGACATGATGATTATTGGATGTAGGATATGAGACAAGAGAATTATTAAAAGGATGATTTAGGATACGATCTAAAAGGAACATGTTGCATAGGAATATTGTATTTTCTTTAAGATACAAATTTGGATAGTGCAATATAGGGAATGATGTTATGTTAGATGGTGTGTGGATAAAGGATGGACATGTTGAAATTTTTCCAAAGAATGTTTTAAGTTTGAGCCTCCAATCTTCATCAAGATTAAGGTGGGTAGGGAAGATGGATGTAAACGATGTGGATTGGATGGATGATAATATTATGAGAAAAGGTGTGATGTATACAATAACTTGGCCCCAATTTAATGGTACACAAATAATTTATTTTATGCAGAACATTTTTTACTAAGTTTTCATCATGGTACTTATCCAAAGTGTCATAATAATGGTTTTCACTATTGGAAAAATTATTTCTCTTTACTTTTTTCTTTTTTGGTTGTTAGACAAGAAACTTGTGAACAAGTTTTCATCATGGTGACTACCTTGAGGTTCCATAGAAATGGTTTTCACTAGAGGGAATTATTTTCTCTTTACTATTTTTAATCTTTTTGGTATTTTTTGAATGACATTGATGTTCAAATGATCATTAATCATTCTAGTCCACTTGATGGTGCTAATGTAGATACTTCTATAATAATATGCCAATTGTGACTTGCATGGAGGAGCTACTTTGTCAAGATCATGGTGGTTGAATACAACCCATGGGTGTTATTATGATCCTTACTAATATTGGGTTTGGTATTATATAATGTGCACATTGTGATGAGTGTCATGAGAGTCCTTATGATAAATTATTGCTACCAAGATATGATGAATTTGTGAGGTAGGATTTTTATATTTTAGATGAGATGTTAGATTTTGATGTGGATGCTAAATGTTGATAGGTTATTTGGCATTCTGGATGCAAGATTTTCTATTTACCAAACTTGAGAAAGAAGATGATGGATCAGTTTAGATTTTGGATTGGGATTTTGTTTAAGACTAATGCGTTTGTATGCCTTATATGGTGGGATTAATGACCATTTTAAAGAAGGTGGACATCTATTATATGTGGTGTATGGCTTTTTATTGATCACTTTCTTTTGAAAAAATCCTTTGATTGGAGTTACCACTTCAATTTTCTTTGAAATCTATATTGCTTTGTTTATTTTATTTTTGAATTCATTAAACTTTTATATTTGATTTTAATCTTTTTCTTTCTAAGAATTATTTTTTGGTCCTAGAATTGATAGACTTAAGGATTTGGGAATGACAATTTATGGTTTGGATGGAAGGAGTGCACTAGCAAAAATCTTATTACAAGGACTACACATGGCCCCTATTTTTATGGTTGCATTAAATGAAGTTTCCACTAGTATCATTGAGTCATCACTAACATCATTATATTTCTTGATTGATGAGTAGCTAAGACCTTGATTTCTAGGATTTGCACAAAAATACATTGATTCTAAAATGTCTTGTTCATGCAAACCTAATTATTTATCTTGATATTACATGCTTTGATATATTTTTTCATGATGGGATATTTATTGTTTTAAAAGAAAGATATTAAATCATCATTATATAGGGTAAAAGTACAAACCCATGACATACTTTTATAAAGTAAATGGCCAACACAAATACAAATTTTCATGGCTACTACCAGAGAGGACTATTATTGTAATAGTTCTAATTTTGAATAGAAATAGAAAAAGCTTTTTATTTTCCATTCTTAGACTTTAATAGGTGCCCCTCATGGGAAGGATTCAATATCATATACTATGTCATTTATGGCCGTTGTAATTTGTTCTCTATTCGAAAATGAAGAGGATGTGGTATTTTGTGTCTAAATGTATGAAATCATTTGTTGTTTGTTGTTTCTACTTCATGATTTATGGTGCTAGGATTTTGTTTATGTTGTGATAGTTAAATCATTCTTATGCTCTTTTAACATTATTTGTAACACTTTCAAAAAAAATTAGGCCATATTATGCATTCTTATGAGTGAATTAGACTAATAGATTTTGTGCATCACCTTAGATAGTTTCATTTTAGTTTCTTTTGCATTCCTTTCTTCCCTTTTCTCCTCCAAATATTTTAAGAGTTGGCTTCTAAAATCTTGGAGGTCACTTCATAGATAGTAATTTTGGTCCCTTGTTTGTGAAACTTCCCATAGGAGGTTGTTTCCCAAGGATAAAAGTTTCAAGCATCAACAGTTTCCTTTATTGGCATGGAAAATGGGACCTGAACTAATTAGAGGTTGGAGTTTATGAGCTAGAGACCCATCACAAGGTCATTAGCAACACATAATCCAAGCTTACTACTACCGCCTCTAGTTGTTGTAACCCGCCAAAGAGCTTCAGGGGTTAACACAACACAACAACCACAACAAATGGCTGCTCCAAGAAAAACAAGAAGCTTTGTAGCCTAGAATAGTGGTAGCCCGCTCATCCCTCCATTAGCCCCGGTTACATGGGAAACTATTCTTGCTAACACCTTAAAAATGATCTTGAAGCTCATAGACCTTTAAAAGCGTAGATGAACATCTTCATGATGTGGCTAATTTTTGTAGTGTGCACCATGTCATAGAGAAAAATGTAGCCTTAAGTCTACTAGTCATCTCTTTCAAGGGGAGGGCTCTTGACTAGTATCGGTCCTGGCCACCCAACTCCATCGCCACTTAGGATGACTTGGGAAACATATTCTTTGACCAATTTAATGAGAAAGGATACAAATCATCTCTTCTTTAGTGCTTGATCACCATCAAAAGAGCACTTCAAGAGGCTATTACCGATTTTCATACCAAGTTCCATACAACTTGGAAAAGGATCTAGGTAGTGACATGATCACTTACATGTATGGCTATCATCTTCTACCTTAAGGTCTTCAACTCAGGCATAGTTGTGATGATTTAGTCTTTTGGAGGCCAGACACTATTAGATACGTATGAGTTGGCTGTCAGGGTAGAGGATAATTTGATAGATTTCAGGAAGCTCCCTCTACGATCACCAATGCTCATGTTCTTAGAACTATCAATGCCACCACAAGATGAGGTTCCAAGTACCTTGCAACCATCTCCTTTCATGTATGTATATCTTGTTGCCTAGACGAGTGTGTCTACTTCATCGACGCTAGCTGTAGAGATGAACGACATAAAAAGTATCCTACAAATCTTCTCAAATGAGATTATAAACCTCAAGAGATAGCAAGCTATGCCTCCAAAGCCCCCTTTCTAAAATTATCAAGGCTGAAGGTCGTCGTATCAACATAACCAGTACCAGGGAGGGAATAGTTTGAATCATTCGACACATCCCACAAACTAGATTGTCCTAGTTCCTACTCCTCTGCAATCATTCCTACCAAATCCACATAGGGAACTAGTCGCTAGCTAAAATAATTTGGTAGATGACTCAAACTCATGGTGTTTTCCATGCAATGATGCACATCCACCCCAAAATTTCCCAAGGGGTAATTTACAACAAAAGGTCTCCAAGCAATGAAGACAAGGGAACACACAAGCAATTAAGTCCTTCATAGATATCAATCCCAAGGTGTCAAAAACATTTCCAAATTGCTATACATGAACGTTGCAACACTTGGGAGATTTCTCATTCATTTATTGTGTTGATTATTGCATTTCTAATTGCAAATCTCTCCACAAGGCTTGACGTATAATATCTTTTGTGTGCTCCTTCACACAACCAACAGAGGCATCAACCAACAATATTTCCTTCTTGCGCAAATATGGAGGTGTTGACATCTTCATAGAAGAAGCATTCTTTATTTGCTATGCCTCTAAAAAGTCTCCAACGACTTCCTACATCCTCCATGCCAACCCCAAGACTTAGTCAATCCATGAGCATTTATCTTTTGCTGCACCCAAATACACCCACGAAGACTTCTCACCTTACCACGGTTTGTATTAATAAAGATTCCCTCAAATTATTTGATTTCACCTCCATACTCTTGTACTAGGGTATTTATTGTATTTGTTTGTTGTAACTATATAATTTACCTAAACGGTTAATGGTTTAAATACAAAATATTAAGTGTTGAAAGGGGGTCATTTTTCTTTTGCATCAAATTTGCAAAGAAGGGGTTAGTTTCTGTTTTATCATAATTAGCAAAGGGGGATTTTTTAAATTTTGCAATAAATTTTAAACAAGGGGGGTTCATTTTATGTTTTTGTTATTTTGTTGAGGTTTGAAGGCATACTTAATCTATGTCTTCATTCTTCACCTCATGACATAAACTTGTAAGAACTCAAAATAATAAATAATTTTGTAAATGTACTCATATAAAGTGCCACCAAAATTGAATGTGTATTCCTTAGGGAGGGAATTTTGTACTTACACTAAATTTTTAAGTGCAATGGGGGGTTGTGTAGTGCCTTGATTTTCCATCATAGAAATGGATCCTCGTGATTATTGCCTCATGCGTGTGTTTCCTTGATTTTACATCACAACAATGGATCCTCATGATTCTCTCCTCATGTGTGTGTTCCTTAATGCACACCCTTTTTTCAGATTCTTGTACATCTTTTGGACCTAATTCTGGGGCTAAATTCCTTGCACACTTTTGTGCTTGATTTCAATTAGTCTGCTTATACCTCTTAACATTAAGGGGGATTATGACAGTGTTAAGCTAATGCTTCTCTCAATGGAGCAACTTCTTTCAATGGAGCAGTGGAGGAACCTCCTACTTTGGGGGGTCACATGACCTTCTATATTTATCTCTCGTATGGGGGATTATTCTAGTGGATCATATTTTGTGAGATTCTAGTACTTATGTAGAGCACCATGATGCACATTTTAGTAGTGTACACATGTCACTCATGCATTTCTTGATTGTACTCAAGAATCATAGTACTATTTGTATTTTCAACTTCACATACATCTATGTATTCATGGTTGAGTAGTGTTCCATATGTTCACTCATGCAGTGTTTTGTATCTCTTATATTGATCTACATTTCTTAGAGGTTCGTTGATTCCAAAAAAAACCAATTCATCTTCGATAGAGTTTACAACTTTGACATGCTTCAAGAGTTCTTCATCATCATGCTCCTATCTTCAAGGGACATATTTTTAGGAGGCCTTATCCTTCTCTTTCTCTTTTTTGGAGAGGAGTTTTGTTCCCATTGGGTTTTCTCCTTTTCCTCTATTTAGAAGAGATTGCATTAGACATGGGTACCTCACCAAGCCTCGTAGCCGAGACCCATTTCTTTGTATCTATTACACTTTTGTGATTTCCTCAAGTATCAAGTTTAAGGGGGTGTTAAAGTGAATAATTTATCTATTCACTATAGCTTAAGTGTGCTTAAGTTGATGAGGTTAGACAACATCTTGTCTAACTAAATGTGCAACCTTTTAGGCCTCGAGAGGTTACTTAGTTGTTTGGTAAACCTCATGTGCATACCTTTTGAGGTTAGAATACGTTCCATCTCACCTCAAAGGTCACTTTTGTAGTCATTCAACACTTTTCACCAAGGTTGATGACATGGTCAAATAGTTTGTTGGTTTGCACATTCCAAGTGATCCAAAAATTGACACCTATAAGACACTTGTCTACTTATTTGTGCAACATCATGGGCACTTGTCAATCCACATGATAGGTGGATTGCCTCTTTCTTGCATATATATGCAAGGTCATATTGTACATTTTAATCAACTCTTTAATCAATCTCTTTGATAATGTGAATTAGGCTCATTGTGTGCAAGTGATTTTTGTGGAAGCACAAGGTTTTTATTATTATGATCTTTGTTGGAAATCCTAACAGATTCTTCTTAGGTCTATGTTCCACTAAAATTTGATCAGTTCCCCCCTCTTAAAATACTAGAAAGTCTTAGTGTAGTGACATGTTTAATTCTTTGTTTTTCTCTTTTTAACCATGTTTTAGAATTATTAATTTTGTTGTTGTCTTTGTTTTGAAGTCTTTATATTCCAAGTAGACAAAATTTAAGCTAAAATATTGGGGTTTAATTTATGAGGCCCTATCCCTTCAAAAATAAGAATTGATCTAAAACATGTTATAAAACTTACAAATATAAGTCATACCAAGAAAATTTGCATACATAAGGACCTAAAAATAATCTAACTTGATCATATTTCCTTGAGCCCTATTCTTGGCCTTTTTCCAACCTTTGGTTGCCTCATCTTCTTCACAATCTAAATAATTAAGTTAATTAATTCTCTTATGATCCCCTACAACTCGCTATATTTACCAATTATTTTCGTTTCCTTTTTTAATTGAAAATATGTCATTTAGATTTTTGTCCTAGGCCTTAGGAGATAATAATTTATGTATTTTAGCCATTATGAAGGAGGTAAAGTGACCTTCTCTTTTAACACTTGTTATTGTGAAGCAATAGGAACCTTGTTACTTTATAAAATTTGAATACTTAGGAGATTTCACACAACTTGTTTGATAGATAAATGTGAGAAGCATGGACCTTGCCACCATGTTTCTTACCTTGAGAATTTGAGCTTATCTTGTTTACAATTAGCTACAATATACCTTACTTAAAAGCATATTTTGTAGCGGAATGAAATATTTTTATAATCTACCACCTAATTCCAAATTTTATCTTATACCTTTCAACCATGTCTTATAAGATAACGCTTTTTATCTATATTGAACTTCATGTAGATTCTAGATGACATTGAGTGAATCAACCATATACTTTTAGAACTATAGCTAAAAAGTGTAATTGGAATCACTCATGCATTGAAAGCATGCATCCACCCTAAACTAAAATGGAACATATGTAAGCCTAATCCATACATATGTAATTGAAAAAGGAAAATTTCATCAAATTAAATGCAAGAAACCGAGACTTAAAATAAAAAATATTATTTTCCCAAAACCAAGGCCCATTCTCTTAGATAAAAGATATACATCTACTATTGTTTGACACCATAGCACAAAATATACTAGACACTTGGGTATCTCACTATTGCACCTTTAAACTTCTTTGACCAAGTTTTGCAATCTATGATTAGCTAGCCTAGGCCATGAAGAATTAAATCTATAGATTGAACCTTTGGTTGTGAACTTCTCTTCATTATAAATAACTTCTTTACCTAAAGAGAGGATTAGATGCTCACCTATGCATTGTATTATGCCCATACGATGCTCTTGGGAAGTGAAAGCTTTTATCACATTCTTACTTGCTACCAAGTAGATGTATCTAAATCCCCTTGATGTTGTATTACTTTAGAAAATAATAATCCTTCTAATGTTGGTTTCATAATGACATCTCGAATACCTCCCACATGCCCATGTTTACAAGGAGTAACAAAGGCCACTAGCATCCAAAATCCACACTAAAGAGGGCCTAGCTCTCACACAACTACTAAACATTGATCCCCATTATACTTATCTCCTCCAACCACTCCACCATATGGAAGAGTTTCATCTCAATTTCCTATAATACTTTAAGTACCTTGATGAGTTTAACAAATAAAAGGACAACTTCCATTTGAAAAAATAAAAGATGTTTTCTTTTGCAAACTTCCTATTTTATTATAAACACACTCTGCAGTTTCTAAACATTGATTAATACAATCCCCACTTGGCTTTCCAAAAAAGAAAACTTACTTTTTTATTTGCTTGGGCTAGTGAAGTAATAATGTTAAAACTTCTATATGAGAACCTTTTTACAACCTAGTTTAATAACATTTCTTATTATAAACACACTCTATAGTTTTCTAAACATTGATTAATACAATTCCCACTTGGAAAGAAAACTTACTTTTTATTTGCTTGGGCTAGTGAAGTAATAATGTTAAAACATTGATTAAAACTTACTTTTTATTTGCTTGGGCTAGTGAAGTAATAATGTTAAAACTTCTATATAAGAACCTTTTCGCAACTTAGCTTAATAACATTTTGGCTCACCATTCTATTTATAGTGTTAATTTCTACCCATAGAAAAGATCAACAGTCGGCCGAAATCCTTTTACTTTCCGTGGGTTTCTATACAATCTAGTTCTGGCTTTATCTCTCTCTGCTGAAAAACCAGAGAAATAAAATAGCTCAATTTTACACGAAACGAAGAAGATACAAAATAAAAATATTAACCATGGAAACTGTGATAATTGGGAAGAACGGACAGCAGTACAACCGAGGTATACAAGTTGCAAACTTATCATTTACGTCTCGGCATTCTTAACCCTACCAAAGAAAAGGAATTACTGGTTATGGGCTGTCATGTTATTTGATTTTATATGATACTCTTGTTTGACTCTTCTAAACTTTTTGCTTAAATTTATTCAATTTAAAGAAATTAAAAAACAAAAACAATCAGTTACTGTTAAGAACATTGTTCATCATAAAAAATGCTTGGTCGCTCTGTGGAGAGGTCGTATGAAAGAAAATGTCTTATCAGTAACATGGCGGAGATGACGCAAAATCTTTCATCAGGCCAAGATATTAACAAATTGAAATGAAATCGAAGCCAACTTAGGTTAAATCAAATTCACAATCGGTTCCGACGAATAATTACAAGAAGAGACGAGCAGAATGAGGTAGCAAAAGTTAGAAACACTCATCATGAATTGGCAGTTCGTTGGTAGAAAAAGACCAATCGAAGAGATTAAATGGGTCGACCATTGTACTACTGTCTTCCTCTTCAGAATGATTAGTGAAATCCTTGCGATCTAATTCTGGAGGCTCCCCAAAATCTGCAAATAAATTGTCCTCGATCATATGATATGGATCCTCCTCCACAACCTCAGAATGCTTTTCTTCTTGGGATTCATTCGGTGGGGACGCAGCATCATTATTGTCTTTAGCTCTCGCCGAATCTGAACTTTGGGGGGCAATCCAAGACACGGGCTGCACCGTTTTTTCATCCAATGAATTTCGTGCAGAGGCGCTTCGATGGGCGGGCCAAGCATGGTTGTGATCTTCGGTGTATGTGATGACAAGCATGGTGGGATCTGTGAAACTGCGCTCAAGCTGCTTCCTTGCCGGGCATCCTTTCGAACTACTGCACCTGTAGTAACCCCTGTTCATCATTTCATCAATTCAACTTCAGATCTCCATGGCTGCAAACAAAATCCTTCCAAATTCCAACCTGTAGAAAAATACCTTGGGTAAGGAGATCCTTTGATGGGCTTCTGTCCATATTTACGCCACGACCAAACATCAGAAGGAACGCCGGCGCCTCCCTGTTTATTCCACGACCCTTCTGCCATTGGAATTTGCATAATTCTTCTTTGCTGGCTCTTCCTGAAAACAACCCAATAAATCAATCGATTGAAAATTGAGAGAGCGCTTATTATAGATAGAAAAATGCAAACCATACCTTTTTTTAGCACCCAGGATCTTGCTGGTTAAACTGGGGGGATTCTTGAGTGTTTTAGTACAGTCTGCTACTTTCTCGGCCGCTGGTGGAGACTCGAAAACTACAGATCCAGTATTCTCAGCACTAACCGTTTCCTGTTTCGTATTGATAACAGTGAGGGGAAGAATTTTATGACACCCTTGTTTCTCCATGGACTCCTCCGCTGTCGAGAAGAAGGTTGGCTTGTGGAGAGGAATCTCCTGGGAAGCTTCACATCCTCCCAGGAAAACATCATCGTATATGGCACTAGCACTAGCACTGTTGGTGAGCAGATGAGTGAAAGAAACAGCGTTGGGATCAAACGGAGTACTGCAAATGACTGCGTTGGCTCTCACAACGCCTCCAAAATCTGCTCCATCAGAAATCTCACACCAACTACCCATTGAGCCAAAAAACTGGACACAAATTTTATCGTAATTAAATTCTAACTATCCCTATAAAGTCAAGAGCAGATTCATATTAGCGATTAATTATTAGGGTCGTGCCAGTTTTTGGCTGGAATCAGTTGGCCTTTCGTTGAATACAGAAGTATCTAGTGCAGTTATGGACGGCGCATATAGTGCAAGCATATTCTGTTATCGGGCGACATGATTGGTTTCACGGGAGGTAATGAACCGGTCAAAATCGAAGCCCCACCTAGTAGCAGCTATACAAAGTCAGAGGGCTTCTTAAATGCAGAATGGCCAAAACGCATGGAATATGGAAGCCATTGATGGGCCCACAGAGCGGCAAACAATGTCCAATCGACTACTTGCTTCAATCGCGTGCGTGACTGTGATGTTAACGTTGTAGTTACCATCAACCGTATCTAAGCAAATTCATTAGATACCGGTACCAACACACGTTGTTGCGGTTAGATAATCCCATGAACATACTGTGACTGTATTTTAATGGTGGAAAGCTATTTATTAATTGGCTTGAGAAGTTTCGTTCGATTAGAATTCGTCTGGGTGTTGGATTCACCGCCAAGGAAAAGGAGGAAGAGAAGGGTATCTGACCATTTTTGGATGTAATTTTCTTCTTGTATGACGGGGACCCGTACAAATATGCATTTTTTAATGCATCTTCTTGTCACCATGCTTTTTTTAAATGCTTTTTAAAATTTCTAAATTCTAATGGGAAAAGATGCTCCGGGGAAAGCGCCACTTGAATAAGGTTGTGGCCTAAATTGGTGAAGATCTCATGCTTATGCCTTTTCCCTTTATATTTTGGCCCACTTGGAAGAAAGTGTCCTTTCATGTAATAACAAGTCTAGAGGTGATTTGTATGTGTTGGGTCTTCCTAGAGGGGATTAGTCTCGTCTCAGTTTGTCCTTTCGGACGTTGGGTTGAGTCGTGGGGATATCCCCATCATTAACCAAAAAAATAAAATAAAAATCTACATATGACAATTTTTTTATTAAATTTAGTTTACAATTTAAATTAAGTTTTTTTAATATTGAGTTTTAAAAATTATTTTTTATTTTTATATATCTTATTTATTGTTTAGGATTATATCTATATCTATTTAAAAATGATCTAAATTAGTTTTATGGTTGTGGATCTAAATTCTAAAGTTTTAAAATTGAAAATTCAAATTTAGATTTTTTGTCATTTACTCTGTCATTGTTAGTCAATTTAGTACACAATTGTGTATTATATTGTGGTATTTAAGGATAAACACTAATGTCACATTTTTTTTTTTGAATTCAAATTCAAATTTAATTTAATTTTCATTTTATTAGTATTGAATTTTAGGGTTTTTTAAAAAAAAAAAACAAATTAGATCTCTTATTTATTGTCTAGGATGAGATATATAGGTTTAGAATTGTGGTTGTAGATCTAAACTCTAAAATTTTAAATTCAAAATTCAAATTTGGACTTTGTTGTCATTTTCTATTTCTCATTGTGAATTAACTTAGTGCATATTTGTGTGCTATGTTGTGGTATTTAAGGAAAAACCCTAGTTCATTGTTATTCATCGAAGATCAACACCATAGAGCATTTACAGTACATTTATAGGACAAACCCTAGTTCATTGATATCCATCAAAAGCATTGTCATAGAGCATTAGTAAAGCACACATCATCTTAGGCATCCCTACATGCTTTCTTTTTATCTTCAATCATTGTTCCAAAGTAGTTGAATCAATTTGCACAGGACTTGGCAAAAGGAGTACAATTCCTTGCCTAGTAAGTTACCAAGTAATATCTCTTGATATCAACCCACTAAACATACATATGTATAGTAAGTTGAGGCATACCTATAATAGTCAATAAGTTCTTGTCAACTCAAATATATGACAGTTCAAATTTACAACTACCAAGCTTAGCTTTGCAGTTGTAGAGATTAGTTTTATGCTTATGGAAATGGACCATAAAGTTGTACACTAAGTTTGCAATTCCAAATTACTTCATCCAACATATCCTATTTTTCTAGCACCTTGGCAATTTAGTTCCAAGAATTTCAATAATATATTTTTCCATCTATATTTCAAGCTAAGTATCATATTAAATTTATTTAAATTTAGTATTCAATTTTGTACTTATTTTCCTCGCTCATATCTTAATCTTAGGTTGATTGATTATGTTTATTTAATTAACCTAGATTATTTATATGTTAGAGTAATTTATTTTTCCCTTACATTTTAATGAAAAATCTAACATTCCTACATGACTTATGGTTTTAAACTTCTTCATTAGGCTGCTTAGATCTATTCTTTTATTGCATATTTTATTTTTCAAATATTGTTAGCATTTAAATTTCCATTTCTTTTTTATTCTTGATTTGTATACCTGCTTTAGGGTTTCAATTTTCATTAAATGATCTTTATCTTCACTCCACACACTACTCGCCCTTATTTTTACCTTTGGAGTTTCATTCATCAATTTATTTATAGATCCAAGCTTGTTCATTTTTCTAAATTTATATCAAATTATACTTTCCTTTTTATTAGTTATCCTTTGAGGTTTGATGAGTTGTTTCAAAATCACAACAAAGAGGGGAAAGGGGGTGGCTATATAGGAGTTTTCCTAGGTCAAACCACCAATTTTGTATTTCTACCTCCATGAATAATCAATTGATTGACTGATAAAATGTGTATGCTCTTAACCTTAAGTGTGCATCTAAGGCTATAATGAGCTAAAATGCTAAAAATCCTACTCAAGTGTGTTAGAGAAGGATTACTAAATGACATAAATGAAATCAACCCAAGAGAAAGTCAAATACCCTTTGGAAAATCTAAAATGCAACAATACCTTGCTTAGGGCAGTAAGTAGATCAAAGTCTAAAGATGAGAAAACTCTGAAAATAAGTCATTAGGCACTTGAAAGAAGCCAAAGCTATCTCTAAAACCTAGATTCCATAACGTTCTTCCATTGGCATCAAACTACAATATTGTAGCAACTTGATTTAAAATTATGAAATTGTTCTTGAAAAACCTATAAAAATGTACATGTATTTTGGTAGAGTCTTGTTGTCCTTATTATTGCTTCTCTTTAATTTGAAATAATAATTCATGTTTATGTAGTGGAACTTAGAATAAATTAAAGTGTAGGATGACTCATTTGATTTTACTTTTTGGGATTAATTTATCGCCAAGGCTCAAACTTGAAATTACATATCCAAAATTAGAGACTAAAAAAATGGTAAATTAAGTTTGTCAGGTAAAATACCTACTCTAGGGTGCAAGGCGCCCTTGTCTAGCTCTTTCACACTTAATAATACTTAATTTGGTTATTTAGGGTCTGCTATCATCAAGACTTCTCCAACATAAGAGCACTTTTTAAGGTCATTTTGATGATGTTTAATCAATACAAAAAATCTAAGGTAGTACTAACACATTCTCTTGGGTTGATCCTAGGAAGAATTAGCACTAGAGGATTCCTAAAATGCATGAATGGATAGGTTACTAAAGCAAGTTTCAAATAGAGAATGAAATTGTAATTTTTCCTTAAAGGGAGTATAATGTTTTATCCTACATTTATCCCCCACTTTAGTAGCCATATGACACGACGTGCATATGAAAGCTAAATTACTGAAAGTAAATCATATCATACAAGGATACCCAAACAGATGTTGTAGAGGATGTAGAACATTTTGCAAACAAGAGAATAAAGCCCCTAGCATTGTAATTTGTAAAACCATAATGTTAAGAACCACATCCTACAAAACTAAATCGTTATAAACTCAAGAATCATCTTGCACATACAAACAAATGTATTAGTCCAAATACTTCTAAAGATAATGAACTGTGAGGGTAGATGTATGCCCCTTGATTTTTCTTTCTTTATGGAGGTGGAAGTAGGGTAGCAATCTCACCACATTGAATTGATTAGGGTTTGATGGAAATTATTATGGTAGGGTCATAAAAACATAACAACAAGTATTAAAAAGCATACAATATGAAATAGAGCGAAACTATGATTCCAACACAATAGACACGACATAAATTAGAGTTTACAAGCTCAAGTTATGTTGATTTTAAGATAACATGGTATGAAAATATACTACTAAATTTAGCTATAAGTTAAATTTTTTTCATATTTTTGATATTCATTTTCACTTTTAAAGTTTAAGAGTATTGAGAGCTAAGACCATCATCCCTAGGAGTGAAAATATTGCAACGATGAAGGTATCAAATATCAAGACTCGAGGCCTTGAGGGAGCGCATCATTCAATGTACACCGACATAAGAGGTAAGTCATGTTTACACTTTCCCTTTAGTTAGTAGGTCTATTTTACACATTTTTAATGATTTTTTAAGAAAATGGGGTTCCCCTGACCCTTGAGGGTGCCCTAGACCCCTAAGGGCACCCTAGACCAACTTGGGCACTATGACCTGTATGGGTGCCCATAGAGTTCTAGAACTTGTACCTTTTTATTTGATTTTTATTTATCTTTGAATGCATTATTGATAAAGAATTATTTCTTTTGCTGTTAGGACCCTCCACACATGTGGGAGCACGTAGGAGGTCACTTGCTCTCACTTCTCCATAATTAGGTCACACAACTCTTAGTTCTAGAGCAACACCATCTATGTGTAGTTGGTCTCTATTAGGTGTACAACATGCATTTGATGAGGTACTAGGATGCTATGCTTACGGCACTCATGGAGAATTGGGATGTTGACACCTCTACCTTTCATCTTCCAAAAGGAGAGATGACGATCACATTGGAGGATATATATCACATTCTTCGACTATCCATCTAAGGTAGGATTGTGAGACATGATGAGGGGAAAACCATAGAGAAGCTATTATACGATCAATGCTATTGCATCAACCATGATATGCCATGTGATGGCAAGGGTTGGATTTAGCTACAATGGTTGTTACATGTAGGCATTGATGTTCCTATTCTTTGTTATATCTTGATTGCTACTATAACACTGGTTGTGTCACTAAATGGGTGAGACACACACTTGCATGGGTGCCTTGTCCATACAATATGAGCGATGGAGGGGAAAAAAACCATGTTCACCTGGGGGTGAAGCATGCTGGCACACCTATACCATGATCTCAGACAACATAGTCATTACAAGACATAAAGTCTCATGATTTGTACATTGCTTCAGGTATGGGATTTTGAGCAAATTTCTTGCATGTGACCCATAGGATATCCTGTGGAGGTACCTGTTAGTGCCCTTTCTGGTTCTCTCATTGTCTAGTTGTGTACTCTTGTTTTTCATGATAAAACTTTAGCTACGGGGTGTTTTTCATTTTAGTACGTGGGTTAAATGGGCTCCCACAAGGGTTGAGCCCAGCATGCTAGTTTTCATCTCTCCATTGGGGCAGCCTATGTTAGGGTTTGACCTGGCACTGATGTGGCCCTGAGCTGGATGGCGACCCCTGGATTGTTTTAAAAAGGAATTTCTGAATCATTTGTAGAGGTCTTCGGCCAGATACTGAAATCAGAACAAAAAGAGCACTAAGTCACAGAGTTACGTTTTTACCAGATTTTGAGGTCTAGGGTTACAGTCTGCAAATTGTAAGGTTCTTGGATGCACACTAGAACCCGAATGTATTTGTTTAGGTCTTTGAGTCTCTCCTTTGGATTGTACATTTGAATTGTTAATGAAACTGATCAAGGATCATTCCATTAGCCTTTGTAATACTTTCTTGCATTGTCTATTTTGATAATAGCTCATGTGCAAGGAATAGGTTAAATTGCTTTCATCATCGCAGAAATTTATATGTATGATTAAAGGATTTGATAAGTAGTCTTTAAGATCTGATCACTAGCTGTGGGATTAATAAGGTTAGTTTCACATAGGCTTTATTTGTCCAAGTAACCATTCCTTCTATTTGTAGATTGTCTTGACTCCTAGCCCAATGGATATGGCACTGATCTGATATATGCTATTTGTCTTTAGGGTTTCAGTTATCTTGCTTAAGAACATTCATTTTATTTAATCAATCTTGTTTGATGTCTTGCCCTACCTCCTAGTTGCTGCAAGTATTATGTTACTGAGAATCTAGCCCTATTTGAGGTTCTCAATACTTGGCATCAGGAGTCATCTGCTATAAAAAGCAATGTCTGGTCTTCTTTAAGGCATTGTGTGGGTATACCCACCCTGGTTTTGTAGAGCCTAAAGTGCAGAAGATCTTTTGATCTTGTCAGTTGGTCCAAGTCCTCTGAGCTGCCCTTGATTGGAGTTGGCTACTCCATAGGTAGAATAGGAGACAAACCTGGTTTACAAGAAAAACCACCAGCAATACCATGGACATATCCTCTATCATTTTGTTATTCACTTAGGAGACCTTGGTAGTACATAGATCTATTATATTGGTGCATCACTTTTGATCAGGTAGACACTACGAACATTATTTGGAAACCTTATAAGACTCTGCAACCTTGGGTTGGCTCATCATGATAGCTAGCTAGGATGCAACATGACTGCTTGTTTGTCAATTTTTATGAGTATATAGTGATTCCATTCTATTATGATCAAGTGATGAGACAGTTTGGTCATAAACATGGAGTAACCATCCCTCGATTGACCTATCTCAGGTTAGCTCTTAGTTGTGCTAGCCTATAAGACATAGCTCATCTTACCATCATAGACGTCCCATTAAGTGACTCAGATGATCAAGAACAAGATAGATATCCTATGTCAAATACAGATGGCATTGGATCCACTACTGCATACATCAGTTGGTGGAACACCACATGTCTAGACCCTATATATCCTACAAACCATCCTACTGATGATCCCAAGCCATGACCACAACATCGAGAGGATCATGAGGATGATGAGGATGACAATGGAGATGTAGGAGGATATAATGAGGAGGAGGAGTAGCTGGCACAACAATTGTGGAAGGTCTAGAGGAGCATAGGGGGTGTTGGAACTCTAAATATCTGGTGATTTTACATATTGTATACATTTATAATTTTCCAAGTGAATCTCACCTTGAGTACATTTCCCTCTCTTCGTGCATTTTTTCTCCATATTTGCCTATGTTGCTCCATATGTTTCATCGAGTCTTGCATTTTTCACATTCTGGTCTATTTCGGCTTGTGATGGTCTGGGGTTCCCCAACCCATGTTGTGTTTTCCGCTTGCATGAGCCAGAGTTTCCTATCGGCAAGACTCATCCAATGTCACGACGATCATAGGTTTTTTGCATTCATCTTTCGGCTTGACTTTCGCACTATTTCAGCAATAGTGGAGGCATCTATCGGCGGAGGTTTCATTGTCGGGGCAGTGTCTTATCAAACTCAATCTGTCTCCCTGACTTGTGCGTGTGGAAGGATTCATCGGCGGGAGTCAGATGGTCGGGCTAACGTCTTACCGAAACTAAGATGTCTCAGCGATAGGTGCACTATGGGTTCCCTTTAGTGTAGGTTAATGGTTTCGGCGAGTGGTCATAGCAAAGGGGTCGGGTCTTGCCGACAGTGTTTCACATATGGATTTCTTTCAACGTGAGTTCACTCTTGTCTTGCTGACCGGCAAGTTTGGGATGAATATCGGTATAGGTTGGGGTGATCGTCGTAAGGTCTCGGTGAGTGACCTTCGGTCTCGCCGATGGAAAGCGATGAAGGATCTTGTCGGCAGGAGTGTGATCTTATCTCGGTGACTCAGAGTGCATAGGGCCTTTCGGTATAACAAAGTGAAGTCTATAGGAGGTCCCCCTGAAGGTTGGAAGCTATAGCGATATAAATGGGGCATAAGGACTCTGTCGGTGAGAAAGCTAAAATGTCTCGGTGAAGACAAGTGGAAGATGGCTTTCGATGAGAGATATCTTGGGTCACAGCGACACAAAGTGAATTGGGAGTTTTTGGTGTGACTAAATGAACTCTTTGAGACATCTCGCCGACCATCTATTGTCTTGGTGAAGGCAATGATGGTCACTTGTCGGTGAGAAAAACTTAATGTCACAGCGATGCGAATGAAAACACGACAAAATGGCTCTCGGTGAAACATAGTGAACGATGTGTGATATCTCCATGACTCGGGTCTGTCACAGCGAAGGCGAATAACATAGGGAGCACGGGATGGAGCAATTGACTATATTTTGCCTTCGGCATACTTTTTGGTGGTCTCAGCGACTGGTTCACTAGCGATTAACAATTTTCAAACCTTGTGGCCGACATGTAAATTGCTTGAAGACCGTTGCTGACCGACATGGATTTACCCATTTTCTATGGTGGCCGACATGAAATTTCATTTTGATTTATTTTCTAATGCTCGGTATAAATATGCCCCTGGATTGTAATTGAAGATCATCAGATTTTATCAGATTTTAGATTAGATACAGTAGATTAGGAATGAGCATAGTAGAATAAAGTTCTCATT
This sequence comes from Sequoia sempervirens, assembly GCA_007258455.2. Lineage (NCBI taxonomy): Eukaryota > Viridiplantae > Streptophyta > Pinopsida > Cupressales > Cupressaceae > Sequoia > Sequoia sempervirens. Next base: position 37,726,213 of record VDFB02047144.1, read on the forward strand.
CTGGAGACTATGTTGCATGTTTTAAACTGGCGAATTCAATGAAAATTAGTTGGTGTGGCAGGTTATTTCTGGTGTCAATTGCATGTTGAACTTATTGAAAAGTATTGCTGAAGCTGTCTCCAATTTGATTCTTCTTGGTTGTTTAAATTGACATAACAAGTTTATGTTCAGTTTGTCAATGCACATTTGATGTATTTGTGTGATTAATCAATTGGTTCTTTCAAGCAAAGATTAAATCCTTTTTGTTAATCATAGTAATCAGGGAGATTCATCTAGATTATTAAAGTAGAGCTTAGTAGTCATAATCCTGCATTGTTTATACAAGTTATGAACAGATCATATACCTACAATTTGATCCTCTGCCAGAATAAGTTGCCCACTTCTGTTTCATTTGACTCCGCATACCCAACAAGGCACTGGTCTCTGCAATTTCATCATTTGAATTCGTTCAACTTCTTACATTTGTTTATTGACCATTTTAGGAGTTAGATTAGAAAACTACTTTTAGTATTGCTATCAAGTTTGGTTTCATTTGTTCATTGTCATCTGCCATTGTGGACAAAGCATTTCAGAAGGATAAATCATAAGTTAATTCTGCTTCATTCGGAAAGGTACACCCGCCTAGGTCTAGCAGCACCTGCAACGTAGAAGGTTGAGTTCTCTTGACCTTGTCTGTTACCCTAAAGCGTATCAAGAGATTGGCAGCCTCTTGAAGCATTTCAGCCTGCGTTTTTGAGAGCTAACAAATTGGCGACTCCGCTGGGGATTACATCAGAAAATTTGGTTGAAGACCATCATATAGATTCAGTGGAGAAAAGATTTGTAATTTGAGAAATTTCAGAAAAGGTGATTCCACTGGGAAAAGATCAGAAATAATGATTTTCCTACTTTTGGAAAAGTAGGTGGCAACTCTGAAAGAATATTTTGCAACTGTTCAAACATGAATGAAAGAAGATCTCAGTTCTGGGGAGGTTATGCTGGAGCTCCTCATGGTCAGCAGTATATGCCATATCATCATACACAACACTATGGTCCGATGTACCAACATCAGTACCCACTTGGCGGCCCCCCTCATCAATACACAACAATGATCAGACAGTTTGATTTGGCAGGGATTCAATTATCCCCTTATCCAATGGATGGTAGTTGGAGAGGTATTGTTCTAAAGTTTATAGGGTGTGATGCTATCACTGCTGAAGATCATTTAAGAAGTTTCAATGCATTCATCCAAGATTTGGATGTGCCATATGAAGATTTACACATGAGGCTATTTATGATATCACTTGTTGAAGATGCTAGGGATTGGTTCAATAGCTTACCAGCTATCTCTATTGATTCTCTCCAAGGATTTCAAGATCAATTCCTCGAGTAGTTTGGGAATCTAGGTGCACCAAATGCTACTCTTCGTGAATTAGTACACATTCAGAAAGATCAAAGTGATACAGTCTATGATTTTAATCAGAGATTCAATAATTTGCAGAATAAGATACCTCTTGGATCAAAGTTGCCATATTTTGTAGCACTGAGTATTTATTTGAATGTATTTGATCCTAAGGCAGGGCATGAATTGAGAAATAAATTCCTAAGAGATTTGACTGAAGCACAAAAGATGACACAAACAATTGAAAACAACAGGAAGGCTGCTGGTATAATCAGTAAAAGAGACAACCCTAGGGTTCCTTAGCAAAGCAAAAATTATTAGTACAGACAGGAGAACACATACATGAACGAAAGGCTGAGGTTGCATGACATGCCTTATAATACAGATTGGAAGGACAACAAACCTATAACAGCTAGGCCTGGAAGCAAGGGAGCTCCTGATCCATTGAGCAAGAAAGGGACCTATATGGTAAGTAACAATTACTTTTGTGATTTTTGTGATAAGCCACATTCCCCAGATCATTGTGTTGTAGCCCAAAGAATACAAGAGGAGGGAATGCTGATGGAAAACAATGAAGAGGATCACAAAGTTTATTTGACTTCAAATACCTTTCACCATGTTGTAGAAAGGAACTCACCTTTGGAGGATAAAGGTTATCAACATGGTGTTTCAAATCAGAAATACAATGTTCATATGGCTAAACAATAGGTCCTTTATGATTATGAAGAAGATTATACAGTGCCACATTTTGTTGAGGTCCCTGCCCAATACAGTATGAAGAGATTTACTGAGGAAGAGATAGAGAGACTAACTATTGCTGATCAGAAGGAAGGAAACAAAGGAGAAACATTGGAGCAGAAGAAAAGGATTAAGGCATAAGGCTCCTCTTTTAACTTCATTCAAGTGTTATCCTAGGGAATATGGTATGAGAACACTATCAATGTTGAATCCAATAGTTGTATTTCTGATGAGTATAGAGAAATTGATCAGGTGATGCAACTGGTAGAAGATGAGACATGTGCAAATCAAGATGATTCCTATGATAGCTTGCATGAGGAAGATGAAGGTACAAGAGATTTCTCTTGCATAACAGATTGTGATAGGGAAAGCAGTGCATGTGGTGAGGAATCCAGTGAATATTCAGATTATGATGATGAACTAGAGGATTTTGATCTGCAATCAAGGGATTCTTCTATCTATTATGAAGATACTGATGAATAAGAGGTTTGTACATTCAAAAGTGATTTCCAAAATTTTTCAAACTCATTGTATGATGAAGAGTTAAATGAAGATCAGATGATTTTTTGCCAAGGTGTGTCAATGAGTAAGTTTTAGATATTTTCAAATCCATTCTATGAAAGAGAGGAGCTAATTTCAGACAAGAAAAATGATGGAATAAATAATTGCACTGATGATGTTTCTGATTTCCCATTCTCTGATGGTATTGGATTTCTGTTTGATGATAGCGATGAAAATATAGAGATTTGTTCACTTGTCAGTGAACAGATTGCAGATTTGTTTACTTCTGAATACTTGGGATGTGCACATGATGATCTTGAAGATTTGTGTCCAGCTAATATTTGTTTTGACAGTGAAAGATCTTTGTGTAAAGATTTTTATGACTCCTTGTGCATTTCTTGGAATGATGGTGATACTTGTGGTGTTGATCAAAAGTCTGTTTCGATTCAGGATGAGGTATGTGATTTTGAAATTTCTAATTCATGTGAAGAAGACATTTGTTTGCATACCAGGGATGATAGAAGTCTAGATTTTATTGGTTCACATATGCATGATATGGAGGATATGAGTCATGATCCAATATTATCTCCGAATAGAGATACTAAAGTGATGCGAAAGGTTTAAGATTTGCTTGTTTCAAATAATGTTGGTCTGACAGAGTTTTTTGTTTATCAAGAGAAGCACTTTGAGTGTGAATTTTTGATACAGCTGGGAGAATGTTTCATAATACATAACAGTGAGAAAGATAATACAAAATTTTTCATTAAATATGTATGCATTTTGTATGCTGGCAGAGATTTGTCTAATGATGGAGAATATAACTGTTGAATGATAAAGGGAATTTGGGCCAAGCTGAGCATAGTGATTCTCTAAAAACTTACAGTGACAGGAATGATTACATGAATGTCTTCAAGAAGAGTTTGATGAACTCAAGACAAAATCAGGTATTTGACAGGGGAAAGTATGGTTCGAGTTTCAGATCGCTCAGAATAGGTGGAGCAACACAGATGATTAAGGGTTTCCAGTGCATGGACAACTCTTGCTGGTTCTCTTTAAAATTATTTTCCATGCACAATAGTTTAGGGTTGAGGTTCACTTTCATTTTGCACCCATTTCACCTCCATCTTGCATTAATTTTGCATTCATTCCTTTGTGCTTCATTTCCATTTTCATTCTGCTCTCTGGCTCATCATTTTGTGTCTGGTCTACTCACCCAAAGATGCTGGATCCTTGCAATGATCTTACTATCATTCATCCCCAGATGGAGCCACTAGCTCTCAAAAACACAGGCCGAAATGCCTTAAGAGGCTGCCGATCTCTTGATACGCTTTAGGGTAATAGACAAGGTCAAGAGAACTCAACCTTCTACGCTTTAGGTGCTACTAGACCTAGGCGGGTGTACCTTTATGAATGAAGCAGACTTAACTTATGATTTATCCTTCTGAAATGCTTTATCCACAATGGCAGATGACAGTGAACAAATGAAACCAAACTTGATAGCAATAGTAAAAGTAGTTTTCTAATCTAACTCCTAAAATGGTCAATAAACAAATGTAAGAAGTTGAACGAATTCAAATGATGAAATTGCAGAGACCAGTGCCTTGTTGGGTATGCGGAGTCAAATGAAACAGAAGTGGGTAACTTATTCTGGTAGAGGATCAAATTACAGGCATATGATCTGTTCATAACTTGTATAAACAATGCATGATTATGACTACTAAGCTCTACTTTAATAATCCAGATGAATCTCCCTGATTACTGTGATTAACAAAAAGGATTTTATCTTTGCTTGAAAGAACCAATTGATTAATCACACAAATACATCAAATGTGCATTGACAAACTGAACATAAACTTGTTATGTCAATTTAAACAACCAAGAAGAATCAAATTGGAGACAACTTTAGCAATACTTTTCAATAAGTTCAACATGCAATTGACACCAGAAATAACCCGCCACCAACTGATTTTCATTGAATTTTCCAGTTTAAAACATGCAACATAGTCTCCAGAATGAGAACTTTATTCTACTATGCTCATTCCTAATCTACTGTATCTAATCTAAAATATGATAAAATCTGATGATCTTCAATTACAATCCAGGGGCATATTTATACCTAGCATTAGAAAATAAATCAAAATGAGATTTCATGTCAGCCACTGTAGAAAACGGGTAAATCCATGTTGGCCAGCAACGGTCTTCAAGCAATTTACATGTCGGACACAAGGTTTGAAAATTGTTAATCGCTAGTGAACTAGTCGCTGAGACCACCAGAAAGTATGTCGAAGGAAAAATATCATCAATCACTCCATCCTGTGCTCCCTGTGTTATTCACCTTCACTATGACAGACTCGAGTCGTGGAGATATCACACATCGTTCACTATGTTTCACCGAGAGCCGTTTTGTCGTGTTTTCATTCGTATCACTGTGACATTAAGTTTTTCTCATTGACGAGTGCCCATCATTGCCTTCGCCAAGAAAATAGATGGTTAGCGAGATGTCTCAAAGAGTTCATTTAGTCACACCGAAAACTCCCAATTCACTTTGTGTCGTTGTGACCCAAGATATCTCTCACCGAAAGCCATCTTCCACTTGTCTTCGCTGAGACATTTTAGCTTTCTCACTAACAGAGTTCTTATGCCCCATGTATATTGCTATAGCTTCCAACCTTCGGGGGGACCTCCTGTAGACTTCACTTTGTTATACCGAAAGGCCCTATGCACTCTGAGTCGCCGAGATAAGATCACAGTCCTGCCGACAAGATCCTTCATCGCTTTCCATTGGCGAGACCGAAGGTCACTCGCCGAGACCTTACGGCGATCGCCCCAACCTATACCGATATGCATCCAAAACTTGCCGATCGGCGAGACAAGAGTGAACTCACGCCAAAAGAAATCCATATGTGAAACACTGTCAGCAAGACCCAACCCCTTCGCTATGACCACTCGCCGAAACCATTAACCTACGCCGAAGGGAACCCATAGTGCACCTGTCGCTGAGACATCTTAGTTTCGATAAGACGTTAGCCTGACCATCTGACTCCCACCAATGAATCCTTCCACACACACAAGTCAAGGAGACAGATTGAGTTCGATAAGACACTGCCTCGACAACGAAACCTCTACCGATAGATGCCTCCACTGTCGCTGAAACAGTGCAAAAGTCAAGCTGAAAGATGAATGCAAAAAACCTGTGATTTCCGTGACATCGGATGAGTCTTGCCGATAGGCAACTCAGACTCATGCAAGCGGAAAACACAACATGGGTTGGGGAACCCCAGATCATCACAAGCCAAAATAGACCAGAATGTGAAAAATGCAAGACTTGATGAAACATATGGAGCAACATGGGAAAATATGGAGAAAAAATGCAGGAAGAGAGGGAAATGTACTCAAGGTGAGATTCACTTGGAAAATTATAAATGTAGACAATATGTAAAATCACTAGATTTTTACAGTTCCAAGAGGGGGAGGCTAGAGATGCATCCAAGGAGAGACCTAAATCTCATCCTTGTGTATCACAAGCACATCCTTCTAAACTGGAGAGACCACGTATCTACGAGAATACCTAGAGAGTATCAGAGTGCCACATACTATACCCCCAACCTCCCGAGGTAGTCCAAACATAGCCACCATAGTTGCTTGTCAAGATCCCCATTAGTGAGCTAGTGATCTAGTTTATATGATATATTATGATTTGTTGCTTTTCTTTATAGTCTACTAGATGTTGTGATTTTAAGATATATTTTTATATGGTGTAGTTATCTGATGGTATTCTATGTTTGTCTCTATTTTGTATTTGGTACCCGAGATTGGCTCAAATTTGTAGGTCAAGTAATTGATGATATGGTTCCTAATATGCAAACATATTAACTAGTGCGAGTTAAGGATAGGCCAATTGTAGTGTCAAAAATTGTCACCCTTGACAATTTCACACTATTTTTTCTCCCCAAGTAATTTATTGGACTTGATTAAGCACCTAATTTCCTAAATTATGCATTCTAAGGCCTATTTTTAACAATTTTTGAGAAATTGCAAGCATTGAACAAATACATTTATTTTATGTTTTTCCCCCAACACCTAAAATCTTGGAAAATAGGGCCAAGAATGGGATGCCCTTGGGCATCTAAGTCCCCATATTTTGTCAGGATCCAAATTTGAATATATTGGTGTCAACATTTTATCAATTGCAATTCAAATTGAAAATGTCATCTATCAGGATTTAATTTGTGGGAAATTGAATAAATGCCTATAAATACCTAGTTATTGCATCATTTGAAAACTAACAAGAGAGATCTAGGAAAATTATTGGAAAACATATGATCAAGAGCATTAAGAGAAAGTCAAGAGAAATTTTTTAGAGAGTTATTACAACAATTCAAGATCCAAGCATCATGTCAAATCCTATTTTAATTTATGTATGTTTATGTTGCCATTGTTTGTGAAGGCTAACCCTTGTTGTAGGTCTCTAAGAAATTCAAGCAATCAAGCAAACATGATCCAAGACCTTGAAGTGATGTGCATGACTTCAATCCTTCAAGGAAGCTATTGAAGGGTGGTGAGTTGTAGCACTGTGTTGATTCATCATTCCTTCCTATCATTTATCTTTCCTATCATTGACATTGCCATTGTGGAAGTGGAAACACTAACATGGGGTTTGACTAAGGTAAGACCCTAAATGGTACAACATTTATTCTCTTTTTGAATGCACATATTTTAGGTTTGAAGAGGATTGAAGGAGGTTTGAAGATCATTTATTCATTGTTGCATTCAAATCCCTACACCTTGTCAACTCACAAAAACTCACCTACAATTTTATCAGATAGTGATCCGAAAAGTTTGCAAATGGAAATAGGGATCTTAGATCTAACATTAGACTTGATTACAAAAACAATTGAACAAAAAAGGCATACAAGGACCTAGATGACCTTGGATGACTCTTTCCTCATATTCTAACCAATGCTAATTTTTCAAGACAGGTACACATCACTCTACCCTTCCCAGATTTTTCTTCAAATCTCTGTTATAGTTTGTCAATTATCGAATTCTTGTAAATTGCATATTAGGGCACACAATCGAATTACGTTAATCAAGGAAAATCAATTCCAATTCATTCCAAGGTTCAAAAAGATGCAGATCTAGGTTTTATTGACTCACCTTTATGGTTAAAAGTCAATCTAAACACCTTGTGGATTTGCATCCTAATGTACCTTGAAAAAGGAAGAAATTAACCCTAGGTTTTACACCTTAAACTTAGGGTTCCCTTTTTCTTTGTTACATTTTGACATCATAAACCTTCTAAAATATGAAGTAATTCAACCCTAGATCTAGGTTTAGCATTGCATTATTTCCATTATTCATTTAGGGTTTCATTTTTGCATCATAAGATACATAAAAATTCAAAAAATTGCATCTCACATTGCATCATAGGTTGTAGTAGGATTAACTTCAGTTATTTAGGTTAGATCTACAATCAAAATTGCATTCACAATTATCATTTTTTTTTCAAACATTGTTACACATTTACATTTGAATTATATTGTCATAAATTGAGCAAATTCAAGAAAAATAATCAGTTGTAGACCTGTTTGCACACAAAAATAGAACCCTTAGACAACCTAATGAATATTCAATTTTTTAGTTTTTAGAAACCCTATCAAGGACATAAATGCCATAGGGTGCCTCTATCTTGCTACACTTGGATCTGTTGGAATATGTGCCTCAATCCTTACTAACATGGAACTCTTGAAGGGAAAAGTCGCTGTGACATTATTTATGTCTGGGTGACTAATTGTTCTAAATCTACTTGATAGGTTCATGTCGCCAAGACAGAGTTGATGTCTTGCAGAAAAGACTATAGCTGTGACTCTCTGTGTTCAGTGTGACCTTTTGTTGAATGGAGAACTCAGGGCGATAGTTTGATCTTATTGGGCTAACTCACAGGTGTTGGGGAGAAGTCCCAGCGAGTGGTGTAAGTCTCGCCGATGTCAGGCTAACACAAGGTTCATCGGGGAGAGGTCTCAACAAAACCAGAAAGTCTTGCTGACGGGAGTATTCTCGTGGTACCTTCGCGGTGACAAAAGACTTCACTGAGAAGTCTTGGCAACTTGGATAAGTGACACCGCCAGTCTTCAGAGTAACTCTTGGCGCCTGATGAAAGGTCTTGGTGAAGTCAAATGTCTTGCCGACTCGGCATGGACGCTCGATATGTGGTCTCGGCGAAGACAAAAGTCTTACCGGCTTGGTAAGACTTGGCTGCTCGGTGGGACATCTCGGCGAAAGACGTGAGTCTTGCCAACAGTATGTGACATTCGGGGTGACATGGGATGTTTGCTATGACATCTTGGTGAAAATGGTAGACCGTTCGATGGAAGCTTTGTCTGTCGGTATGACATCTCACCGAAGAGTGATAGTCATGCCGAATGGCTCAAGTCGACAGACTTAAAGATTTTGATATGAGGTCTTGGCGAGATCGGTATGTCTTGCCGATGGTTTCTCTGAGTTTGATATGACTTGTGGCATTCCGTATGAGTCTTGCCGATGAGAAATATCTTGCCGATAGAAATGAAATCGTTATCGATAGATTCGGTATGACTTGTGGCTTTCGTTATAATGAATTGCCGACTATTGGGACTCTTAGCAATATCGATATGAATACTTTGTGGCATCGGGGAGACACTGTTAGTGTCTCACCGATATGCTAACAAAGTTGAACTTCCTTGACCAGATTGACCATCCTTTGTGGCATCCCGCTGGACCAATCAGAGGAAGCGGATTTCAAACGGATGACGGTTAGTTTTTTGCATCAGTTGCAGCACTGGAAAAATAACATGCAAGGAAAAATCAAAGCTCGAAAGGAAACTGTCTATGGTTGGCAATGGCGGATAAGGATGAATAGAAGGAAAAATCAGAATGTGTTAAATAAAAGCATAACGATTCTGATTTGTGAGATATAGTGAGTTCAATCGACATTCGATGAAAGCATGGTCTATAACTGGTGAACAGTGAGTAAAGCTACTGTGACTAATACCAGAGAGTTGTATCTCTGATTGTATGTAATTATTGTTACTGTAATACAAAGAGATTCAGCTTGGTGTGGTGGGTTTTTTCCCGAAAGGGTTTCCCACGTAAATCTGTTGTTCAGTTGTCTTTGTGTATTTGTTCTGTTTCTGTTAATCTTTGATGTGTGTCTTAATTGGATTGTAATTTGAAAATTAAAAGCCCATTGGGGCATGCGGGATCATGGTATGCCGGGCCCTTGTGGCATTTTATAAAAATGGTGTTAGGCAACTTGGCGTAAATTTTGAATAAGTTATCTATATTATTTCAAAAATATGTAAGAATAGAATTTTAGAAATTGAATGTAGTTTCTAAAATACTAGTTTAAAAATAAATAAAATATATTTGGTTTTGAAATTTCAATGCATTAGTACTTCCCACCCTAACCATAATAAAATGATAATATTTTGTAATATTTTATATATAGTATAGGACCTGTCCGGATGTGATGCATATTTTTTGTAATTTTTTCCAAGTAAATAATATGAATTTTTATTAAAATTTTTAGAAAATATAAAACACCACCTTAGGTCAAAAATTCATGAAATTTAATTTTCTTTTTAATCCTATAGTATGTAAAGCATAGAATGTGATGCATGTTTTGATTCAAAAATATGATACCATATGAAAGTTATAGATGTTTTCAATCAGCCTATCGTTAGACTTTAGTAATTTAATAGAAAATGAATAATAATTATTTATTAAATTCAAATTAAATCATAATTTATATTTTTGGAAAGCTGAGAATCTCCTCTAAAAACCCTTTTCGTTTCATTAATTTTGGGTGAAAAAAAAGTCGTCAGCCACATACCCTACAAATATTGCCACTTTTTGGCATACCATGATCCTGCACATACCCATTGCATTCTTCCCTATGGATTTGAAATTAGGAAAGTGTTTCCGCACCTCTACTTTCCTTACAAGTGGTATCAGAGCCTGGCCAGTTGTGTTATCCTTGTGAGTGGGTTGGGTTTTTTGTGTCAATTCTTTTGTAGTGGGAGATTGGTAGAGGTCTGATAATTTAATTATAGATTGAGATGTCAAGCACATCTGAAAAGATGGAGATAGAGAAATTCAATGGTAGCAACTTTGAGTTGTGGAAACTCAAGATGGAAGATCTATTAATGGATCATGATCTTTGGACGGCTGTGTCTGGAACAATGCCTCAAGGCATGAAGCAAGAGGATTGGGACCTGACAGATAGAAAATAAAAAGGGCTGATAAGGCTTTGTTTAGTAGATTCTGTTCTTCTGAACATGCATGAAGAAAAGACTGCATCTTCCTTGTGGAAAAGATTAACATCCATTTATCAGAGCAAGTCCTTGCTGAACAAGTTGTTCTTGAGGAAGAAGCTGTATTCTTTGAGAATGCAGGAAGGAGGGTCTATTAATGATCACTTGAATGCTTTCAACATGTTGATTGCTCAGTTGACATCTGTTGGTGTGAAGATTGAAGATGAAGATCATTGCATGCTGTTGCTGTGTTCTCTGCCTGATTCTTGGGATCATTTGGTGAAGGCTTTAGGGAGTACAACTGGTGTAGGAGCACCTAAGGAACAACAGGCAGTTTCATTAGGTAAATAAGAAACCTAGAGGAATAATTTTGTTTTGTTTTCATAAGGTCATGTTGACCATTGTGTAGATAGCTTAGAGGTGTTTTTGATCTCTAAGAATGAAGTGGTGAAAACATGAATGAGTTTTGAAGCTCTTTCTTGTTGGGTTGCTAACCTTGACAAAGGTTTGAAAACACAATGTTTTGGTAGTATTTTAGGTCATGAAAAAGCTGACCAAAGCTGATAACTAATTGAAAAACCCTATTTAAGGTGAGCCTTGACCTGTAAACAAGGTTAGAGGGATTGGAATTGGGAAAACATTTTGAGAGTTGAATAAAAACAGTGTTCTTGAAGGATATTTTTGATTTTTGTTGCATAACAGAGCTTTAAATGGATTAATATGATTACTTTTATGTAGGTTGAGTGTAGTATGGATAGTATACTAGCTTTTTGTGTCTTTTAATTTCCTTTGTAATTCATTTTCATCATTTTTTTGTATATAGTTTGTTTTCTTTCATTTTCTGGCCTGAACTAGACTATTTTTAGGAAATGGAGTGCTAGAGCACTTTCCCACCGTACAAATTGTACGGCCCTTTGGGAACAATGCATAGACTCCATGATTGTACATATGTTAGGCTGTAGGATTTGTATGTGTGCAGGAGTTGCTAGCAATGTCTTGCCCTAGGCGAGCTAGGCAGAGTCCGGCTAGGGAAGACAAGGAGTGAAAGACTCATATTTTGTAGGGGTGTTAAGGTTTTGAAAATTTTCCTTTTGGAGAATTTAAATGAGGGTCTTGGAAATTTTTGGTGGTCAGAAGGAGGCTCCATCAACCCATTTGGTGTGATAAAACTCAGACAGTTTGGAAGCAACCAGTGAAAGGCTTGTAAACCCTAGTTTTAGGCTATTTTCAAGAATTGGCTTTGTACGGCTAGTAAAGGCCCAAAACCCCAAAAATATTGGAGAGTTAGGAAAATGAACCAGGGATCTCAGAGAAAGAATGGGTTGTTCTTGTAAGATTTTAGAGAAAAGACCAGATTACTCAGAGTTGGAGGCCTAATAGGGGCTCTTGGCTAGTAGCCCTCTTTAACCGAAATGAGGGTTTGATGAAAGCGATGGAATGGTGTAGTTTGGTGGAACCTCTAGAAGCCCTAGGAGGTTGGTTTGAAGCTGTTGTAGACATATCTACACCCCTGCATGTTCTAAATTGTGTATTGAGGTGTGGTTAGTCTTTAGGGAAGATTAAAGGCTAAGGAAGAGTTAGTGTTATTACACCAAGAATTGTCTTGGTTGGATGAAGGTGATAGAAGTGGGGTTGGCCAAGAGAACCAGGGGTACCTGAATGTGAAAAAGGACCTATAGGTTAAAGTGGTGGAGTAAGGCACCAAGAAGGTCTTGCAAGCAAGACCTAGAGCAGGAATCTAAGATTGATTCCTCCAACCCCTCTCCCTATCAGATTGGTATCAGAGCAAGTAAAAGATTTGGGAAAGAGTAATATATGTCAGAGGTTGAGTCAAGTGATACTACCATCATGGTGAAAAATGCACAATTGGCCAAGATGGTTGAAGAGCAAGAGGAAGACAATAAAAAGTTGAGGGAAAGAATAGCCCAACTTGAGCAAGCAGTGAGGAGTGCGCAATTTGAAGGAAGGATACCAAAGGAAGAAGAGGTTGCAGAGGAAGACAAGACCCCTGAACCTGACCCTGTCCTAAAACAAGAGCCTTTCTTGAAGGCATTGAAGGCATTGAGTGGAAAAGCACTTGAAGGCATACCATTATTTAGTGGAAAAATGGAAGTTGATCTAGTTATGGACTGGATAGAGGGAATGGAGAATCATTTTGAATGTGATGGAGTCACTGAAGCACAGAAGGTAAAGGTGGATAAATCAAGACTAAGAGGTTCTACCTTGACATGGTGGAAGTTCATTCAAACAGAGAGGGAAAAAGAAGGTAAGCAACCTATAACTACTTGGAAATGTATGGTTACCAAAGTAAAAGAAGCATACATGCCAGATGACTATGAGATTCAATTACATAAGAAGAGACAAAGCCTAAGGCAAAGAGACAAAGATGTAAACACTTACACTAAGGAGTTTCAAAAACTTTGCATGAGGTCTAATGTGACAGAGGATGAGAGTCTCAAGGTGGCTAGATACCTTAATGGCTTGAAATGGAACATTCAAGAGGATATGGCTCTTTTAAGTCCTAAGGAAGTACACCAATGCTATCAGTTGACCATAAAGATTGAGGAAAGAAGCAAGAGGAAGCAAGATCAGGCTTCTAAGGGCAGAGGCAAAGGAAGAGATCAAAGAGATCAAAGAGGACAGTGTGGTGGCTACCAAGGTAGAGGAAATGACCAAAGAAACCAAGGAGAGTCTAAACTCACAAAGCATGGAGGAGAAACATCTTCTAGAGGAGGATACAAAAGAGGTAGAGGACCTCAAGGAGGTTCAAACAGAGGAAGAGGAGCAGGCAGGAGCAATTCATACTTTGCAAACATGAAGTGTTACCATTATGGACAAGTAGGTCATCCTGCTTATAGGTGCCCGGAGAAAGCATCTTCATCAAGCAATGAGAAGAGAGTGGATTATGCACAAGAGGAAACCATGAGTCCTAAGTCATTTGAGGTCAGTCATATTGAATCTGAAGTAGGAGAGAATCTCATGTTCAGTAGAGTCTTGATCAGACAACCGATCAAGGAAGAACCAAAACAGAGGAGAGCTATATTTAGAGTAAGGTGCAAGATACTTGGAAAAGTGTGCAAGGTCATAGTAGATTCAGGTTCAATAGACAATATCATCTCAGAGGAGGCAGTAATGAAACTAAAATTGGAGTCTAAGGTACCCCATACTAACCCCTACAAAGTCACATGGCTAAACAAGGGACAAGGTGTTTTAGTAAATGGGCAAGTATTGGTGGAGTTTTCCATTGGAGGATATAAAGACAAGTTAGTTTGTGATGTGTTACCCATGGATGCATGCCATCTAATATTGGGCATACCATGGCAATATGACAGAAGTGTCATATATGATGGGAAAGAGAATACTATCTCATTCAAGAAGGATGGGAAGACTTTTAAGTTGCAGTCACTGTCAGAAGAAGAAGGACAATCAAAGACACCAAACATCATGTTGAGTAGTGGAAAAGAGTTCCTTAACAACCTACATCAAGGGAGTGAAGGATATGTGGTTGTGTTACAACCAAAAGAGGAAGATAAGGCTGAAAAGACAGTCCTACCGGAAGCAGTCCAGAAGTTACTTGAAAGGTACAAGAGCATAGTTAGTGATGGTACACCTGCAACTCTACCACCAAAGAGAGCCATTAGTCATCAAATTGACTTCATACCTGGAGCTTCATTACCTAACAAAGCAGCATACAAACTTACAACAGATCAGAACCTAGAGGTAGCTAGGCAAGTGAAAGAATTGTTGGATCAAGGATTGATTCAAAAGAGCATCAGCCCATGTGCAGTACCAATGGTTTTAGCGACAAAGAAGGGGGGTAAATGGAGATTATGAAATGATTCTAGAGCAATAAATAGGATCACCATTAGGTATAGATTCCCTATTCCTAGAATTGAAGACTAATGGATTGTCTTGGAGGAGCCCAGTACTTCACCAAGTTGGATCTCAAGAGTGGATACCATCAGATCAGAATTAAGGATGGTGATGAATGGAAGACAACTTTTAAGACAAATGATGGGTTATATGAATGGAGAGTGATGCCATTTGGTCTCTCCAATGCCCCCTAGAAAATTCATGAGGCTTATGAATTAAGTACTTAAAGACTTTACAGGGATATTTGTGGTAGTGTATCTTGATGACATCCTCATATACAACAAGATAGCAGAATAGAATTTGAAACATGTGGAGTTGGTTCTTAGAAGGTTGCAAGAGGAGAAGTTGGAAATTAATCTAGAGAAGTGTGAGTTCTTTAAGCAAGAGCTAGTCTATTTGGGTTTTGTAGTGTCCAAAGGATCATTGAAGATGGATCCAAGCAAGGTGGAAGCCATCCTAAACTAGCCTACACCAACCACAGGGACTTAGGTAAGATTTTTTCATGGATTGGCTCAATTTTATAGAAAATTCATAAGGAACTTTAGTGGCATATGTGCACCAGTCTTAGATACAATCAAGGGTGGTTTAAAAACTAAGTTTGTGTGGACTCAAGAAGCTAAGAAAGGGTTTGAGAAACTGAAACAAGAGGTTGCAACTCAACCCATTCTCTTATTACGTAGTTTTGACAAGTTGTTCACTGTTGAATTTGATGCTAGTGGAGTGGTAGTAGGAGGAGTGCTAAGTCAAGAGGGTAGGCCTATAGCCTTCTTTAGTGAAAAGCTCAATGAAGCCAAGAAGAAGTATTCATCCTATGACTTGGAACTTTATGCTTTGGTTCAGTCACTTAGGAAATGGAGGCATTATCTTCTACCCAAGGAGTTTGTAGTCTTTACTGAGAATCAGGCACTCAACTTTATCAACACTCAAGAGAAGTTGAGTAATAGGCATTTGAAATGGATGGAATATATCAAAGCTTTTACCTTCACCATCAAGCACAAGAAGGGAAAGCTAAACAAAGTGACAGATGCATTGAGCAGGAGATTGTTGATAGTACAAGAGATACAGATCAAGAGCATTGGCATAGAGAGTTCCAAGGATCTTTATGAGGAAGATGAAGAATTTTCAGAGGTCTATAAGGTATGTTCTAATTTTGAAAACCATTTCCATAGCCAATACACAGAGTACACATTGCAAATTGGATTATTGTTTAAGGGAAATCAGTTATGTGTTCCAAGAGGGTCAATAATGGAAAATCTGATTCAAGAAAAGCATAATGGAATTCTTAGTGGACATTTTGGCACCAATAAGACTTTAGAACTAGTGCAAAGATTCTACTACTGGCCTAAGTTGGCAAGAGATGTTAGAAAGTATGTGGAACAATGTGTTGTGTGCATGAAAGCGAAGGGAGGAGCTAGTAATGCAGGTTTGTATCAACCCCTACCCATTCCTAACAGACCATGGGAGTGTGTGAGCATGGATTTTGTGGTAGGCCTTCCTAAGACCAAGACTGGTTTTGACAGTGTTTATGTAGTAGTGGACAGATTTAGCAAGATGAGTCATTTCATTCCTTGCAAAACTACTCATGATGCTAGGTACATAGCTCATCTTTTCTTCAAGGATGTTGTAAGGATCCATGGATTGCCTTTGAGAAATTTTTCTGACAAAGATGTGAAGTTCATGAGTCACTTTTGGAAGACTCTATGGAGTAGATTAGGTACCAATTTGTCATTTGGATTAGCTTACCATTCTCAGACCGATAGTCAAACATAGGTGGTTAACAGGGTGCTAGGTAATCTTCTAAGGTGCCTAACTAAGGAGTATGGAAAAACATGGGATATGGTTATCTCACAAGCTGAGTATGCTTACAATGGTAGTGTGAACTGAACCACAGGGAAAAGTCCCTTTGAAGTGGTGTATGGGATGCACCCAAGAGGGATATGCGAGCTCATAGATCTTGGAGCTATGGAACAAAGGAGTGGACATGCAGAAGACTTCAGTCAGACCATGAAGGAGATTCAAGAGTAGGTAAAGAGGACAGTCACTGAGGCTACACAAAAATTCAAGGAGAAGGCAGATATGTCAAGGAAAGATGTACAATTTGTAGTAGGGGACTATGTTATGGTCCACCTTAACAAGTCAAGGTTGCAGAAGGGAATGTCAACAAAGTTGCAGATGAAGAGAGTGGGTCCATGCAAGATATTGGCCAAGTATGGCAAGAATGCATATAAGGTGGAGTTACCTACTGATCTAGGAATCTCACCAGTTGTCAACACAGCTGATTTGATCAAGTATAAGGGAATAGTTAGTGATGAGGTTCAAAACAGTCAGGAGATCTTCAAGGACATCAGTAATGTACCCCTACCTAATCAAGAGAAGCATCATGCAGAGCAGATCTTGGAGTCAAGAGTACAAAAGTCTACTAGGAACAAGGTGTACATGGAGCACCTTATCAAGTGGAATAACAAGCATGATTCAAAAGCCACATGGGTACAAGAAGATCAGTTCAAGAAGTTTGGCATTGACCTGTCTTTTCTCTCCCCTTCCAATCCTTAGTGTTTGGGCTGAGAGGGGGACAATGGTGCAGGAGCACCTAAGGAACAACAGGCAGTTTCATTAGGTAAATAAGAAACCTAGAGGAATAATTTTGTTTTTTTTTCATAAGGTCATGTTGATCATTGTGTAGATAGCTTAGAGGTGTTTTTGATCTCTAGGAATGAAGTGGTGAAAAGATGAATGAGTTTTGAAGCTCTTTCTTGTTGGGTTGCTAACCTTGACAAAGGTTTGAAAACATAGTGTTTTGGTAGTATTTAGGTCATGAAAAAGTAGAGCAAAGTTGATAACTAATTGAAGAACCTTATTTAAGGTGAGCCTCGACCTGTAAACAAGGTTAGAGGGATTGGAATTGGGCAAACATTTTGAGAGTTGAATAAAAATAGTGTTCTTGAAGGATATTTCTGATTTTTGTTGCATAACAGAGCTTTAAATGGATTAATATGATTACTATTCTGTAGGTTGAGTGTAGTGTGAATAGTATACTAGCTTTGTGTGTCTTTTAATTGCCTTTGAAATTGGTTTTCATCATTTGTTTGTAGATAGTTTGTTTTCTTTCATTTTCTGGCCTGAACCAGACTGTTTTTAGGAAATGGAGTGCTAGAGCACTTTCCCACCGTACAAATTGTACGGCCCTTTGGGAACAGTGCCTAGACTCCATGATTGTACATATGTTAGGCTGCAGGATTTGTATGTGTGCAAGAGTTGCTAGCAATATCTTGCCCTAGGCGATCCAAGCAGAGTCCGACTAGGGAAGACAAGGAGTGAAAGACTCATATTTTGCAGGGGTGTTAAGTTTTTGAAAAATTTCCTTTTGGAGAATTTAATTGAGGGTCTTGGCAAGGTTTGGTGGTGAAAAGGAGGCTTGATCAACCCATTTTGTGTGAGAAAACTTAGACAGTCTAGAAGCAGCCATTGAAAGGCTTCTAAACCCTAATTTTAGGCTATTTTCAAGAAGTGGCTTTGTACAGTTGGTAAAGGCCCAAACCCCAAAAATATTGGTGAGTTAGGAAAATGAACCAGGGATCTCAGAGAAAGAATGGGGTTTTCTTGTAAGATTTAAGAGAAAAGACCAGATTACTCGGAGTTGGAGGCCTAATAGGGGCTCTTGGCTAGTAGCCCTCTTTAACCGAAATGAGGGTTTGATGAAAGTGATGGAATGGTGTAGTTTGGTGGAAGCTCTAGAATCCCTAGGGGGTTGGTTTGAAGCTGTTGTAGACATATCTACACCCCTGCAAGTTCTAAATTGTGTATTGAGGTGTGTTTAGTCTTTAGGGAAGATTAAAGGCTAAGGAAGAGTTAGTATTATTACACCAAGAATTGTCTTGGTTGGATGAAGGTGATAGAAGTGGGGTTGGCCAAGAGAACCAGGGGTACCTAAATGTGCAAAAGGACCTATAGGTTAAAGTGGTGGAGTAAGGCACCAATAAGGTCTTGCAAGCAAGACCTAGAGCAGGAATCTAAGATTGATTGCTCCAACCCCTCTCCCTATCAGATTGGTATCAGAGCAAGTAAAAGATTTGGGAAAGAGTAATATATGTCAGAGGTTGAGTCAAGTGATACTACCATCATGGTGACAAATGCATAATTGGCCAAGATGGTTGAAGAGCAAGAGGAAGACAATAAACAGTTGAGGGAAAGAATAGCCCAACTTGAGCAAGCAGTGAGGAGTGCGCAATTTGAAGGAAGGATACCAAAGGAAGAAGAGGTTGCAGAGGAAGACAAGACCCCTGAACCTAACCTTGTCTTGAAAGAAGAGCCTTTCTTGAAGGCATTGAAGGCCTCGAGTGGAAAAGCACTTGAAGGCATACCATTATTTAGTGGAAAAATGGAAGCTGATCTAGTCATGGACTGGATAGAGGGAATGGAGAATCATTTTGAATGTGATGGAGTCACTGAAGCATAGAACGTAAAGGTGGCCAAATCAAGACTAAGAGTTTCTACCTTGACATGGTGGAAGTTCATTCAGACAGAGAGGGAAAAAGAATGTAAGCAGCCTATAACTACTTGGAAAGGTATGGTTGCCAAAGTAAAAGAAGCATACATGCCAGATGACTATGAGATTCAATTACATAAGAAGAGACAAATCCTAAGGAAAAGAGACCAAGATGTAAACACCTACACTGAAGAGTTTCAAAAATTTTTCATGAGGTCTAATGTGACAGAGGATGAGGGTCTCAAGGTGGCTAGATACCTTAATGGCTTGAAGTGGAACATTCAAGAGGAGATGGCTCTTTTAAGTCCTAAGGCAGTACACCAATGCTATCAGTTGGCCATAAAGATTGAGGAAAGAAGCAAGAGGAAGAAAGATTAGGCTTCTAAGGGTAGAGGCAAAGGAAGAGATCAAAGAGATCAAAGAGGACAGTGTGGTGGCTACCAAGGTAGAGGCAATGGCCAAAGAAACCAAGGAGAGTCTAAACTCATAGAGCATGGAGGAGAAACATCTTCTAGAGGAGGATACAACAGAGGTAGAGGACCTCAAGGAGGTTCAAATAGAGGAAGAGGAGCAGGCATGAGCAATTCATACTTTGCAAACATGAAGTGTTACCATTGTGGACAAGTAGGTCATCCTGCTTATAGGTGCTCGGAGAAAGCATTTTCATCAAGCAATGAGAAGAGAGTGGCTTATGCACAAGAGGACACCATGAGTCCTAAGTCATCTGAGGTCAGTCATATTGAATCTAAAGTAGGAGAGAATCTGATGTTCAGTAGAGTCTTGATCAGACAACCGGTCAAGGAAGAAAAAAAAAAGAGGAGAGCTATATTTAGAGTAAGGTGCAAGATACTTGGAAAAGTGTGCAAGGTCATAGTAGATTCAGGTTCGACAGACAATATCATCTCAGAGGAGGCAGTAATGAAACTGAAATTGGAGAAGGTACCCCGTACTAACCCTTACAAAGTCACATGGCTAAACAAGGGACAAAGTGTTTTAGTAAATGAGCAAGTAACAGTGGAGTTTTCCATTGGAGGATATAAAGACAAGTTAGTTTGTGATGTGTTACCCATGGATGCATGCCATCTACTATTGGGCAGACCATGGCAATATGACAGAAGTGTCATATATGATGGGAAAGAGAATACTATCTCATTCAAGAAGGATGGGAAGACTTTTAAGTTGCAGTCACTGTTAGAAGAAGAAGGACAATCAAAGACACCAAACATCATGTTGAGTAGTGGTAAAGAGTTCCTTAAAAACCTACATCAAGGGAGTGAAGGATATGTGGTTGTGTTACAACATAAAGAGGAAGATAAGTTTGAAAAGACAGTCCTACCGGAAGCAGTCCAGAAGTTACTTGAAAGGTACAAGAGCATAGTTAGTGATGGTATACCTGCAACTCTACCACCAAAGAGATCCATTAGTCATCAAATTGACTTCATACCTGGAGCTTCATCACCTAACAAAGCAGCATACAAACTTACACCAGATAAGAACCTAGAGGTAGCTAGGCAAGTGCAAGAAATGTTGGATCAAGGATTTATTCAAAATAGCATCAACCCATGTGCAGTACCAGTGGTTTTAGCAACAAAGAAGGGGGGTAAATGGAGGTTATGCATTGATTCTAGAGCAATAAATAGGATCACAATTAGGTATAGATTCCCTATTCCTAGAATTGAAGACTTAATGGATTATCTTGGAGGAGCCCAGTACTTCACCAAGTTGGATCTCAAGAGTGGATACCATCAGATCAGAATTAAGGATGGTGATGAGTGGAAGACAACTTTTAAGACGAATGATGGGTTATATGAATGGAGAGTGATGCCATTTGGTCTCTCCAATGCCCCTAGCACATTCATGAGGCTCATGAATGAAGTACTTAAAGAATTTACAGGGATATTTCTGGTAGTGTATCTTGATGACATCCTCATATACAACAAGACAGCATAAGAGCATTTGAAACATGTGGAGTTGGTTCTTAGAAGGTTGCAAGAGGAGAAGTTGGCAATCAATCTAGAGAAGTGTGAGTTCTTTAAGCAAGATCTAGTCTATTTGGGTTTTGTAGTGTCCAAAGTATCATTGAAGATAGATCCAAGCAAGGTGGAAGCCATCCTAAACTGGCCTACACCAACCACAGGGACTGAGTTAAGAAGTTTTCAGGGATTGGCTCAATTTTATAGAAAATTCATAAGGAACTTTAGTGGCATATGTGCACCAGTCTTAGATACAATCAAGGGTGGTTTATAAACTAAGTTTGTGTGGACTCAAGAAGCTGAGAAAGGGTTTGAGAAACTGAAACAAGAGGTGGCAACTCAACCCATTCTCTTATTACCTAGTTTTGACAAGTTGTTCACTGTTGAATGTGATGCTAGTGGAGTGGCAGTAGGAGGAGTGCTAAGTCAAGAGGGTAGGCCTATAGCCTTCTTTAGTGAAAATCTCAATGAAGCCAAGAAGAAGTATTCAACCTATGACTTGGAACTTTATGCTTTGGTTTAGTCGCTTAGGAAATTGAGGCATTATCTTCTACCCAAGGAGTTTGTAGTCTTTACTGAGAATAAGGCACTCAGCTTTATCAACACTCAAGAGAAGTTGAGTAATAGGCATTTGAAATGGATGGAATATATCCAAGCTTTTACCTTCACCATCAAGCACAAGAAGGGACAACTAAACAAAGTTGCAGATGCATTGAGCAGGAGATTGTTGACAATGCAAGAGATACAGATTAAGAGCATTTCCATAGAGAGTTTCAAGGATCTCTATGGGGAAGATGAAGACTTTTTAGAGGTCTATAAGGTATGTTCTAATTTTGAAAACTATTTCCATAGCCAATACTCAGAGTACACATTGCAAAGTGGGTTATTGTTTAAGGGAAATCAGTTATGTGTTCCAAGAGGGTTAATGAGAGAAAATATGATTCAGGAAAAGCATAATGGTAGTCTTAGTGGACATTTTGGCATCAATAAGACTTTAGAACTAGTGCAAAGATTCTATTACTGGACTAAGTTGGCAAGAGATGTTAGAAAGTATGTGGAACAATGTGTTGTGTGCATGAAAGCGAAGGGAGGAGCTAGTAATGCAGGTTTGTATCAACCCCTACCCATTCCTAATAGACCATGGGAGTGTGTGAGCATGGATTTTGTGGTAGGCCTTCCTAAGACCAAGACTAGTTTTGACAGTGTTTATGTAGTAGTGGACAAAATTAGCAAGATGAGTCATTTCATTCCCTACAAAACTACTCATGATGCTAGCTACATAGCTCATCTTTTCTTCAAGGATGTTGTAAGGATCCATGGATTGCCTTTGAGTATTGTTTCTAACAGAGATGTGAAGTTCATGTGTCACTTTTGGAAGACTCTATGGAGTAGATTAGGTACCAATTTTTCATTTGGATTAACTTACCATCCTCAAACCGATGGTCAAACAGAGGTGGTTAATAGGGTGCTAGGTAATCTTCAAAGGTGCCTAACTAAGGAGTATGGATAGACATGGGATATGGTTATTTCACAAGCTGAGTATGCTTACAATGGTAGTGTGAACCGAACCATAGGGAAAAGTCCTTTTGAAGTTGTGTATGGGATGCACCCAAGAGGGATATGTGATCTTAGAGATCTTGGAGCTATGGAAGAAAGGAGTGGACATGCAGAAGACTTCAGTCAGACCATGAAGGAGATTCAAGAGCAGGTAAAGAGGACAATCACTGAGGCTACACAAAAATTCAAGGAGAAGGCAGATATGTCAAGGAAAGATGTACAATTTGTAGTAGGGGACTATGTTATGGTCCACCTTAACAATTCAAGGTTGCAGAAGGGAATGTCAACCAAGTTGCAGATGGAGAGAGTGGGTCCATGCAAGATATTGGCCAAGTATGGCAAGAATGCATATAAGGTGGAGTTACCTACCGATCTAGGAATCTCACCAGTTTTCAACATAGTTGATTTGATCAAGTATAAGGGAATAGTCAGTGATGAGGTTCAGAACAGTCAGGAGATCTTCAAGGACATTAGTAATGTACCCCTACGTAATCAAGAGAAGCCTCAAGCAGAGCAGATCTTGGAGTCAAGAGTACAAAAGTATACAAGGAACAAGGTGTACATGGAGCACCTTATCAAGTGGAAGAACAAGCATGATTCAGAAGCCACATGGGTATAGGAAGATCAGTTCAAGAAGTTTGGCATTGACCTGTCTTTTCTCTCCTTTTCCAATCCTTAGTGTTTGGGTTGAGAGGGGGAGAATGGTGCAGGAGCACCTAAGGAACAATAGGAAGTTTCATTAGGTAAATAAGAAACCTAGAGGAATAATTTTTTTTTGTTTTCATAAGATCATGTTGACCATTGTGTAGATAGCTTAGAGGTGTTTTTGATCTCTAGGAATGAAGTGGTGAAAAGATGAATGAGTTTTGAAGCTCTTTCTTGTTGGGTTGCTAACCTTGACAAAGGTTTGAAAACATAGTGTTTTGGTAGTATTTACTGATTAGGTCATGAAAAAGCTGACCAAAGTTGATAACTAATTGAAGAACCTTATTTAAGGTGAGCCTCGACCTATAAACAAGGTTAGAGGGATTGGAATTGGGAAAACATTTTGAGAGTTGAATAAAAACATTGTTCTTGAAGGATATTTCTGATTTTTGTTGCCTAATAAAGCTTTAAATGGATTAATATGATTACTATTCTATAGGTTGAGTGTAGTGTGGATAGTATACTATCTTTGTGTGTCTTTTAATTTCCTTTGTAATTCGTTTTCATCATTTGTTTGTAGATAGTTTGTTTTCTTTCATTTTTCTGGCTTGAACCAGACTGTTTTTAGGAAATGGAGTGCTAGAGCACTTTCCCACTATACAAATTATACGAACCTTTGGAAATAGTGCCTAGACTCCATTGTTTTACATATGTTAGGCTTTAGGCTTTGTATGTGTGCAGGAGTTGCTAGCAATGTCTTGCCCTAGGTGAGCCAAGCAGAGTCTGGCTAGGGAAGACAAGGAGTGAAAGACTCATATTTTGCAGGGGTGTTAAGGTTTTGCAAAATTTCCTTTTGGAGAATTTAATTGAGGGTCTTGGAAAGGTCTGGTGGTCAGAAGGAGGCTCCATCAACCCATTTGGTGTGAGAAAACTCAGATAGTTTGGAAGTAGCCAGTGAAAGGCTTGTAAACCCTATTTCTAGGCTATTTTCAAGAATTGGCTTTGTACAGCTAGTAAAGGCCCAAAATCCCAAAAATATTGGATAGTTAGGCAAATGAACTAGGGATCTCAGAGAAAGAATGGGGTGTTGTAATATTTTAGAGAAAAGACCAGATTACTTGGAGTTGGAGGCCTAATATGGGCTCTTGGCTAGTAGCCCTCTTTAACCGAAATGAGGGTTTGATGAAAGCGATGGAATGGTGTAGTTTGGTGGAACCTCTAGAAGCCCTAGGAGGTTGGTTTGAAGCTGTTGTAGACATATCTACACCCCTGCAAGTTCTAAATTATGTATTGAGGTGTGTTTAGTCTTTAGGGAAGATTAAAGGCTAAGGAAGAGTTAGTGTTATTACACCAAGAATTGTCTTGGTTGGATGAAGGTGATAGAAGTGAGGTTGGCCAAGAGAACCAGGGGTACCTGAATGTGCAAAAGGACCTATAGGTTAAAGTGGTGGAGTAAGGCACCAAGAAGGTCTTGCAAGCAAGACCTAGAGTAGGAATCTGAGATTGATTCCTCCAACCCCTCTCCCTATCAACAACATCCACATTCAAGATGGAAGATGTTGTTGCTTCTCTATTATCAGAAGAAATGAGAAGAAAATCTTCTGAGATGGAAAAGGAGGCTCTGGCTGTCAGAGGTAGACCAAAGGAGAAAGGCAAGAAGAAGGACAAAAATTCCAGATCAAAATCGGAAGGGAGATCAAAGTCTCTTGGCAAGAAGCCCAAGGTGAAGTGCTGGAACTATGGGAAACCTGGTCATGTCCGAAAGGATTGCAAGGAGGAGAAAAAGAAGAAGAAGTCTTCTGGAAATGATTCTTCTCATAGTGATGCAGATGCCTTCATTGCAGCTTACGCTACAAGGGCATCAGATGATGTCTGGTTGATTGATTCTGAAGCATCTTTCCACATGACATCTCATAGAGATTGGTTCATGAAGTATGAAGAATAGAATGGTGGAAATGTGTTCTTGGAAAGTCATTCATCTTTGGAAATTTTTGGTCGTGGAAGAGTCAAAATTCAATTCCCTGATGGAAGAGTGAAGGGAATCAATGATGTAATGCACATACTAGGTTTGGCTCGAAATCTACTTTCTGTAAGTAAGCTGAATGAGATCAGAGTGCATGTCACGTTCTCTGGAAATATCTACAAGATGACAAGAGGCTCTATGGTGCTGGCTAGGGGTGCTCGAATCGGTACTCTGTACAAGCTGGATGCACTGGCTGTCCAATGCAACAGTGTCTCTGCAAAGTCACTTAAGGCTGCTCATGGAGAAAAGAAGGAAAACTTTCCTGATGGTGTAAACTCCATGGAGGTTAAACTTCCAGCAGAGAAGACTATGCTCTGAAATCATAGGTTAGGCCACATTGGTAAGAAAGGTTTAAAAATCTTGAAAAATAAAAACCTGGTAGAAGGGCTTGAAGATTGTAACCTTGAGTTCGAATTTTGTGAACATTGCATATATGGAAAGCATCACCGTGTTTCTTTTTATTCCAGTTCCCACAAATATTCTGGTTTGCTTGATTATATTCATTCTTATGTGTTTGGTCCAATGAATGTTCCTTCTCTGTCTAGATCAAGATACTATGTGTCATTTATTGATGATTATTCAAGAAGAACATTTGTATATTTTCTGAAAAGTAAATCAGAAGTGTTTAGTTGGTTTAAGGAATTTAAAAACCTTGTTGAAAATCAGACTGGTAGAAGAACAAAATGTGTAAGGACTGACAATGGTGGTGAGTTCTATTTAGATGAATTTGAAAGGTACTGCAAGGACCATGGGATTAAAAGATATAAGACTACACCTTACACTCCACAGCAAAATGGAGTTACTGAAAGGTTCAACAGGATAGTAATGGAAAGAACATGAAGTATGCTGAGCAGTGCTGGCTTGGAGGAGAAGTTTTGGGCTGAAGCAGTCTCTACAATATGTTACTTGGTAAATCGTTCTCCTAACTCTGCTCTTGTTGAGAAGACGCCTTTGGAAGCATGGTCTGGAAAGAAGCCCTCTCTGAGACATATTCATGTCTTTGGCTGTGAGGCATATGCATATGTGCCATTTGAAAAAAGATCCAAGTTGGAAAACAAAGATGTAAAGTGTATTTTTATTGGCCATAACACTGGAATAAAATGATACAAGCTTTGGAATCCGGAGACTAAGAAGGTTTTGTATAGTAGAAGCATTATCTTTCGTGAGCTGAAGCCTTCTACATTGGATCTGCAGTCAGAGAGGAAATCAGAAAATGAAAAGGATGTAGCAGCAATTCCTCAGACACCAGATAAAGAGGAATTGAAAAATAAAAATGTACTTGATATTGAGGAGAGCTCAAGTAGTTCTAAAAATTCTAATGAAGATGAAGAACCACCTCAGCCTCAGCCTGTGAGGAGGTCAACTTGTGAAAGAAAGCAACCTGATAGGTATGGGTTTTCTTTAATTGAGTCTACTTGTGCCTATGCTTTAATTTCTAGCAATTGATGAACCTAGGACTGTGAAAGAGGAATTTAAAATGTCTGATGCAAACTCTTGGTTGGAATCCATGAATGAAGAAATGGAATCATTAGACAAGAATGATACCTGGAGTTTGGTGCCATTGCCTAAAGAAAAAAAAGGTTGTGGGATGCAAATGGGTGTTCAAAAAGAAAATAGGTCTAGACGGTAGTGTGGAAAAATATAAAGCAAGGCTGGTTGCGAAAGGTTATTCCCAGGTAGAGGGAATTGATTACAGAGAAATCTTTTCTTCTGTAGCTAAGCTGACATCTATTAGATTTCTTTTGTCACTTACATCAACGTATGACTTAGAAATTGAGCAGATGGATGTGAAGAAAACATTTTTTCATGCTGATCTTGAAGAAGAAATTTATATGTCCCAGCTGAAGCATTTTGTGGAAAAAGGTAAAGAAAGATTGGTTTGCAAGTTAAAGAAATCTCTGTATGGTTTAAAACAGTCTCCTAGGATGTGGTACCAAAAATTTGACACTTTAATTTTGTCATTGGGATTTGTAAGATCAAAATGTGATCATTGTGTGTATTATAAAGCTAAAAGTGATCAAGTCCTTATTATTGCACTCTATGTTGATGATATGTTGTTCATAGGCAATAGTAAGCTAATGATTTCTGATCTTAAGTCCCAGCTGTCTGCAAAGTTTGAAATGAAAGATCTTGGTGCAGCAGGGTATATTCTAAGAAAGGAAATAACCAGGGACAGGAAAAATAGAAAAATTTGGCTCAGTCAGAGTAAGTACATCATGACTGTTCTATAGAGATTTTGTATGACTGATTGCAAACAGCTAGTTGTTCTAGTTATGTAGGGAATGAAGTTATCTATTGAGGATTGTCCAAAATCTCCTTCTGAGATGGAGGACATGACCAGTGTGCCTTATGCAAGTGCAGTTGGCAGCCGCATGTATGCTATGGTCTGTACAAGGCTAGACATTGCCCAAGCAGTGGGAGTTCTTAGTCGGTTTATGGAAAATCCTGGAAGGACACATTGGGATGCTGTGAAGAGAGTGTTGAGATATCTGAAGGGCACTTCAGACTATGCTTTGTGTTACCATGGTAACTTGTTTGAATCACAAAGGACTCTCAGTATTCGAGGTTATGTGGACTCTGATTGGGCAGGGGACATTGACAGCAGAAAATCCACCAGTGGATATATTTTCATGATGAATGGTGGTGCAGTGAGTTGGATGAGCAAGTGGCAAGTTGTAGTCACTTTTTCCACAACAAAGGCAGAATACATGGCAA
The DNA here is from genome assembly GCA_007258455.2 of Sequoia sempervirens. Lineage (NCBI taxonomy): Eukaryota > Viridiplantae > Streptophyta > Pinopsida > Cupressales > Cupressaceae > Sequoia > Sequoia sempervirens. The sequence continues at coordinate 37,754,396 of VDFB02047144.1, forward strand.
CAACACATGCCTATAAAGAAGCAATCTGGTTAAAACGTTTGTGTTCTAACATCGGTTTTGATGCAGGAAAGATTACTATTTACTGTGACAGTCAGAGTGCTATATGTTTGGCAAAGAATCCTACTTTCCATGCCAGGACGAAACATATAGTTGTACAATATCACTTTGTACGAGATATGGTGGAGGATGGGAAGATCTCTTTGGAGAAAGTGGATACTTTGGAGAATGTCGCAGATGCATTGACGAAGCCTGTGAGCACAAACAAGTTTAGGTGGTGTGCCAGTTCGATGGGCCTCTTAGCCCATGAATTTTAGTAGTTTTGTTATGCTCTGGAGGTGTCAGTAAGATTTTCATCAAGTGGGAGCTTGTTGGAATATGTGCCTCAATCCTTACTGACATGGAACTCCTGAAGGGAAAAGTTGCTGTGACATTGTTTATGTCTAGGCGACTAACTGCTCTAAATATGCTTGATAGGTTCATGTCGCCAAGACAGAGTTGATGTCTTGCCGAAAAGACTATCGCTGTGACTCTTTCAGTTCGGTGTGACCTTTTGTCGAATGGAGAACTCAAGGTGACAGTTTGATCTTATCGGGCTAACTCATGGGTGTCGGGGAGAAGTCCTAGCGAGTGGTGTAAGTCTCGCCAACATCGGGCTAACACAAGGTTCATCGGGGAGAGGTCTCAACGAAACCAAAAAGTCTCGCCGATAGGAGTATTCTTGTGGTTCCTTTGCGGTGATAAAAGACTTCGCTGAGAAGTCTTGGCGACTTGGATAAGTCACGCCAACAGTCTTCGAAGTAACTCTTGGTGCCCGGTGAAAGGTCTTGGCGAAGTCAAATGTCTTGCCGTCTCGGCAAGACATGGGCGCTCAGTATGTGGTCTCAGTGAAGACAAAATTCTTGCCGACTTGGTAAGACTTGGCTACTTGGTGGGAGGTCTCAGCAAAAGACATGAGTCTTGCCGACAGTATGTGACATTCGAGGTGACATGGGATGTTCGCTATGACATCTTGGTGAAAACGGTAGACCGTTCGATGGAAGCTTTGTCTGTTGGTATGAAATCTCACCGAAGAGTGATAGTCATGCCGAATGGCTCACGCCGGCATGACTTGAAGATTTCAATATGAGGTCTTGGCGAGATTGGTATGTCTTGCCAATGAGAAATATCTTGCCGATAGAAATGAAATGGTTATCGGTAGATTTGGTATGACTTGTGGCTTTCGTTATAACGACTTGCCGACTGTTGGGACTCTTGGCGATATCGATATGAAGACTTTGTGGCATCGGGGAGACACTGTTAGTGTCTCACCAATATGCCAACAAAGTTGAACTCCCTTGACCAGATTGACCATCCTTTGTGGCATCCCGCTGGACCAATCAGTGGAAGCGGATTTCAAACGGATGACGGTTAGTTTTTTGTGTCAGTTGCAGCGCTGGAAAAACAACATGCAAGGAAAAATCAAAGCTCGAAAGGAAACTATCTATGGTTGGCAATGGTGAATAAGGATGCACAGAAGGAAAAATCAGAATGTGTTAAATAAAAGCAGAACGATTCTGATTTGTGAGATATAGTGAGTTCAATCGACATTCGATGAAAGCATGGTCTATAACTAGTGAACAGTGAGTAAAGCTACTATGACTAATACCAGAGAGTTGTATCTTTGATTGTATGTAATTATTGTTACTGTAATACAAATAGATTCAACTTGGTGTGGTGGGTTTTTCCCGAAAGGGTTTCCCACGTAAATCTGTTGTTCAGTTGTCTTTGTGTATTTGTTCTGTTTCTGTTAATCTTTGATGTGTGTCTTAATTGGATTGTAATTTGAAAATCTTGCATTGCATTCTTCCCTGTGTATTTGACATTAGGAAAGCGTTTCCACACCTCTGCTTTCCTTACAGGATCAACAAAATTTTGTCCAATTCTCTGTCTTTGTGTCTTTAGTTTGTTCTTGCTTGAAGATATTTGTTTTGGAATTCTTAATTGCATTCATTTATTCATCTCTCATATAGCTCAAAAAGTGCATTGTTTAGTTTTAAAATTGCATCAAATTCATCATTTTCAAACTTTTGCATCTTAGACTCAGTCAATTATGACATCTTAGATCTAAAAATTGCATTCAAATTTTTCATTTATTATTAAAAACATCTTCAACATAGCACAAGACACTTGCATTTTGAATCACATTGGCATAAATTGAGTAAATCCTAGAAAAACAATCCACTATCAGACCCTTATGCAAGTAGACTTGAGATCCTTAAATAGTATAACAAACAATCAAATTTTGAAACTTGCAAAAAGCTATGTAGGACATAGGTGCCATAGGGTGACTTATTCCACTTATGGTGAATTATTCCTACCACTGTGAGCTCAAATTCACTGTGCAAAGTCTTGTCTCTAATCTCTGCCCAAATCTAGCATCAATTTTTGAATATTAGTCCTGTAACTGTCTGTTTTGCTAAAAAAATTACTAGCTTGATCCATAGGGCATAACATCACATGTTATCATTGCAAAAATATTTTTTTATCATAATGCATGTCCTATTATCATGTCTTGTTAATAATTTCAAGGAATTTTTGATACAAGCTCTTGTGAAAATAAGTTTATTCCTACTCTTTTGTTATTTTTCATTGATCCCTCTCCCACCATCTCTCCTAATTGTGAGAGTATCTCAGTGCAAGAGAATGAAATCATTGACACCTTTCTTAATATCAATTTCCCTAATCTTAATTCATCTCACAACATCTCCCCTACTTGTGAGAATGTTTTGGTGCAAGAGGATGCAATCTTGACAATCATGGCAATCATAGTTGTTCTTCTCCCGATACCTCACTTACTTGTGAAGAAGGTATCTTGGTGTTAGAGGATACAATCATTGAGTGTCATGAGAGTCTTGTTTGTTTCTCTCCCAATACCTCCTCTACTTGGGAAGATATTGTGGCACAGGAGGAAGAAAGGGGGTTGGACTCAAATGAGCTTTACCTCTATTTTTTCCTTTTTATGATAGGTGTAACATGAGCATGCTATAATACACTCATGTTATGGATTGGTAGTTATAAACATAGGATCAATCACTACCAAGTCATAACATGAGTGTGTTATAATGTGAGTACATTATAATGTGCTCATGTTATATATTCAAGGATGAACCAAAAAGTGGTTGTGGCCAATGTTTGGTCCCCCATCTTTGTGCACATGTGCTATGTTGGAAAGAAAACCATCTTTGATACCACTATAATGTCCCAAAAAATTAATGTAAATATTACTAAAATCTCTTATAAATATAAAACTTAAGTGATATGCTCTGATACCACTATAATGTCCTTGCTAACTACAACAAAAAATATTTTGGCTAGATTTAAATTTTTGGCTTAAATATTTAAATAGAACCTTAAAAATCCTAGATTAAATTAATCTTCACATAGTAGCTTTAATAAATTATCGTTTTTCTTTAGATTTAGTTATTTAACACCAAAATGATTAGCCCTAATTGATTCCTAATCCACTTGTGTAAACTAATAAAATTTTCCTTAAATTATTACGAATAACAACAAACCCTAGTATCATGGGTTAGGATCCAAAAGAAAAGAGATGGAAACTTTAAATATATTATGTAGGAACTGGTCAAACTATATTTAATCAAAATTTTGCATTCACAAAAGTACCTAGATTTATAAATTAGGTTCACAAACAAGGAAAAATTATAGAACACTTCATTTATATAATGTGAAATTAAAATCCTTGTACAAAATGTGGATATGGTAGAAACTATTGTAGAATGTATAATATTATTCCCTAATAATTTCAATTTATTAGTTGCACAACTATTTTATAATTTTAAAAATAGAATGTCTTACTCCCAATGCAACTTATGAATGAAATTAGATTGATGCCACTAAAGTTCTACTACAATTAAAGATAAAAAATGATCTCTTGGTGAGACTACTCTCTTAGCGAAAGGGTTTCTATCCTTTGAAATGAGGTTTACAAGGGTTTTATGTTGTGATCTCTATATACATATTGGTTTTCATCCTTAGACTTGGATGCATGAACAACAAGTGCTCACTACTTTCATCATTTGATTTCCATAGACCTATGGGTTTTCATCCTTAAATTTGGATGAATGAACAAAAAGTTCTCACTACAATTTTTGGTTTGGGTTTGTTTATGGGCTTTTTATGAAAATCCTTCAATTCTACCTCTACAACCTTAAGATACCTAAAAGGAGTATAATTTTTTCTATAATAGTCTTCATTCCAAAGCCAGTACATGAAATGGGCTTCACATACCTATTTAGCATCATTTTCCTTTCAAATGACATAAAATTTATGTCATCATGTGTAGAAATGTGTTTGGGAGGTATAAAGGATGGCTATCCATGATCTACAATAGAACTAAAAAATTATGGTTAGGAGCCCCTTTGGGTTCATAATCCAAACTACCACATTAATAGTAGTCAAAGGCATCCTTGTGGTGTGCCCCTCTAGAGTTCCACATGGATCCATTCTTAATGAATTAGTTTGAGTCTCTATACTAGGTGAAATCCTTTAGAGAGCTACATCATCACTAGGTACATTAATGACACTTGACATGTAGGGTTATAGGTGAAGATGAATAGTGAAAAGAGGTAGGAGTGTTAGAGTTTAGATATCAAGGATGACTCATGTGGCTTGTGACTTCATTTAGGGGTTTGGGTTTGAAGGTGTGGAATTCTAGAGAGGAGATTTTTCACTTCACAATAATGGTGTGTGGAGTATTAAGGTTTGACAAAGATGTATGATGACATGAGAAACCTTGAAGTCTTGATGAGATAAGGAGTGAAAGCAAGAAAATAGTAGGAGGCATGGTAGTATGGGGAAGTCTAATACCCCAATGGATATAGAGGAGAGGGTATACCAAGAAGGGAAACTTCGTAACTTTAAGTACTTACATAGGTTGAGAGAATTCAACATGTTCCCATAATTAAAAAATTTAGAGGCCTTAGGTGGAAAAATGAGTGCTGGAGTGTACATTGTACAAAATAGGATTGGGGAAGATGATAGAGAACTAGTAAATGGATTTTTTGGTTGACCCCATGAATCATTAAAAGAGGGTACATAAAAACAAGTGACAATAAAATTTACACATATGTTGTATAAACATGTATTATAGACTTGTTATGAATGTAGTGGTGCTATTTAACACACTTCCCAATGCTTGGAAGATGAAATGAACATTTATAAAATCTATCATGACATTGATGATCCACCAATGGGGCATTTATGCATTCACCATGGTGTTTTATTTTTTACTATGAGGTTTATGTTGTTGCCCCAATATTAACACTTTTGTTGCTTGTGGAAAGTCATGGAAACACCAAAATCATAAAATCATTCAATTTTAAAAACTACACACATATCCTCTCTCTTCCTAATATTTCTTTAAATTATTGTGAGTGTACATATGACCTATATACAAGCTCCTTGTTCTCTACAACTAATATAAACCCATTAAAATGTAAAGAAAATTCTTGATTTATCTCTATCTAATTGATGTTGTAGACAACTAGTCATTTGATATGTATCATGATCACTATACCAACTTTCCATAGTGTCATTTTTGCAAAAATCATTGTGACCACACCAAAACCAACTCCATGATTATGGTATGTATCATGATTCCATCTAAACTATCTTTATGAGATGATCATATAGATACATTGTGGGCACACATTAGTTGGAACTCCACAATCACCTTAAGTATGCGTCATGAGCCCTCCTACATCACTATCATGTATACACTTTGTGGGCTATAGTGGACTCAACTCTACATGAGCCTAGACACCATGAAATACACCACATTATTTTTTACACTTTACAATAATATTATCCTTATTCACTACATACTTGATATTGGACAATTTTTTGTATTGTGTATTAATATATTTTATAAATACAACTAATGATTTTATGTTGATTCCAAAAAAATAAATATATGCATCCCTTTAAAATTATCAAATCAATATCAAAATTTAAAATCATCTATATCATTGAACTAAACATTCCCCATCTACTAAAAAGACGTTTAGGGCAGTTGGATCCTTGTAATAGAATTAAGCAAAAATCTTTGGAACATTTTGGTTTCAAACCACCCTGAATTTGGGTTGGTGGCTGCATGGTTATGTAGCATCCTAGTTTTTTATGCATTGTTGTTTCTCTTTGGTTCCTTGTTGTTCTATTGTGCTTAATGCCTATCTTTTCTAACTTTTGTACAAGGGTCTGGGCCCTTTCAAAATCCCTTCTTACCTTATCAAAAACATTCTCCATCTATTCAGTTTCAAGCTCATTTGATTTAAATCTAATTATTATTCATTACGTAATAGTAAGATTAGATTTATATCATATTGTAATTAGAAATAGTACATAGTAGTAAGTAGTTATTCTTTTGTACAATTGCATTTGCCTTCTAGTTTTTTCTCTTACGACAAGTCGAATAGAAACAATATCATTTCTTTTATTTTTACATATTAGTACTTGCATCTAAAGAAGGTTCAAGGATTACGCCGATAGAAAACTATATGTATATTAATATGTTAGAGAGTACATATTTGTGCATGCAAATTCTAATTGCATGTGGTTGGATTAAACAATTAATAATAAATGTTAAATAATGGATTGAAATAAACTTAGACAAATCTAAATTTTTTCGAAAAAAAATAACTAAATTATTGATTATAAAGATTTAAAACATAAAGCAATGCAAATGAAAAAAGAAAGTTGTTATCAATTTGACAAAAAATACTGCAAATGGAAATAGAATGTTCTTATCCAGTTGTCAAATCAATATTTATCTGGCTTTCAATGCTAAGTGAGATTTTGGAGGCTTTTACCTAGTATTTTAGAGGCTTTTACCATTAAACGACGGCTGAAACTTGTTTTCCAATAATCAACAATGATTTACAGATGTGAAACTTGTTTCAGACTCAAATCTCATACTATATATCATAATTGACTTCTTGGAAGTGAGAAGAGTACGCAGATGAACCCTCTGATTCAGTGCTCCTTAAATGAAAGGGAAACTGTAGCCTACGTACTCTCTGTCCACCCTGCATCACGCGGGTATTGCTGAAAAGTTATGTTCGTCGGTAAAGACGTCATATGAAGCAAACCTCTCATCAATAATTTCAATGCCAATAAACTTAAACCTTGTTAACAATCATGTAAATAGTTTTGTCCAGAGGACTGTACAGGCGCGTTTCGAACTACTCCCTCCCCTCGTCACCCTTTAATCCATTCAAAACAGTTATAAAGAGTCCTCATTCAGTGTAAACGTGTTTATTTAGGCGTGGGCGGTGTTGCAGTGTAATTGTAGCAGCCAAGTTGCATGCTTCCCATGGTGCATGCAACAACTTTGACTGTGGGGTTTGAAATTGTCAAAAGTGGGCGCGTGAACTTAAGGCTCGCTGTTATTGAAAGTCAAATGAATATTTTATGAGTAAAATATGAAATATGGTCCGAGAGCACTCCTATCGAATACGTCACCGACTTTTAAGCGGGCTGGTTTCCGTTGTTTCTGCCAGCTGTAGGAAATTCCAGTTTAGGTAGTAAGATGATTCAGAATCACCAAATACCTACGACTCATACTCTGCTTACCCATAATTTTCGTACTTTGTTGCCTTGTACACGTGTTATGTGACGATTTTTTTTTTTTTTTTTTTAAATCTTGGTTTGAATTGGTCTGGAATGTGTAACTTCTTTAAATATCAAAGCCATTACAGAATTATTGGTTTCACGGCCTATGTAAAAGAGCTTCGATCAATGAGGGACCCATTTTATTTTTTTAATTCAATATTAAAGAGTTTTACAGGAATTTTTAATTGGTATAGTTTTTTAACTATGATAATGATTAAAGATTTATTTTAAAAAATTATTATATAAATATTTATTTGTATTCAAAAATGTTGGGAGAGAATTTATTTTAAATGTGATTTTATAAAAATATCTAGCTTGTATTTTCAATTTTTTTGTTAGTGTTAAATAGATTTAAGTTCACATGAAATGAATGTTTATAAGTATTATTTAATAATAAAATTATGACAAAGGTGGAAGTTTAGTGCTTGTGTTGTACTTTAAGATTATTGTAAAATTTATAAATGATTTAGTTGAAGGGGTCTTATTCAATCTCTTGTGCTGTACTTTCTTGAAGCTTACATTAATGTTTATAGTTATAAAATTTTAAAATAAAAATATTGTGTTGACATATTTTTTATTATTATTAAAAATAGTTGTACATTAATAAAATTGACTACAAAGACCTTATATACATGTTAACCCATTTTTTTCTTATAATATATATTTTCTTTCTTTCAAACATATTCATGAATCATAGATCAAGAATAATAAAATTCATAAGTGACATCTTATATTTTTCCATCATTAATCATTAATTATTAAAATTGATAGATTATTTTCTATCATGTCAAATACATAAATTATTTTATAATAATTTTAATAACATCAATTTTATTTCATCAATATGCGTGTAACAATCCAGATACTATCCTATAGCCAGGTTTTCTCTTAGATAAAATTATACATATGTTAAGAGTAAATAGAAAGGATAAATATATGAATTTAATTATTACAATCAATCATGAATCTGTCAATTATACCTCTAATATGTTGTGTTAGTAAAAAACACATTTTTTGATTAAGGGATAAAAAAGGTTTTGAAGGGACCCTAAAATCATATGTGATAGTCAAAATGTTAACAAAAACATAGTTGACTCACAACTAAAAAATAACCTAAAAACAACAAAATATATAACACTTGATCTAGAAAAAAATTCCAATATAGAACATATTGAATTCTTCTAAGGGTATCAATAACTTCCAATTTAGCCTAGAAGAACCTTTATTGAAGTTCTTGATAGTAAAATGGTTCTTTCTTTTCATCCCCATCATACACATTAGATTGTAAACTAAGTAATGAATTTGAAGATGAAATGTAAATTAATATAGTAAAAATTGATGTTGAAATTCATCATCACCACCATCAGTATCATCATTACCATCATTATTTTTTTTATTTTCTATCATTGCCATCATCATTATTATAATTATCATCATCATTTTTATGATCATCATCTTCATTATTCTCATTCTCATCCTCATCCTCATCCTCATCCTCATCCTCATTCTCATCATTATCATCCAAATAAATAATCTAACATAATATATATATATATATATATATAAAAAATTTATCACAACAATAATAAAAATTAAAGATAAACAATACTATAAATCCCTATTTAATACTCTAAAGTCTTCATGGTTTACTAAGTTTCAAATCATCTTCCCATTTTAAATTAAGTAGTTATTTAGAAATATACATATTTATTTGATTGTTTTACTAAAAAAGTATTGTCTTATATAAATTGTGAATACTATGCTTCACTCAAACTAAAGACTAATTGGTTTCATTGCAATTTTTTCATAAGAAACTCCCTTACTAGGAGGGGAGATTGCCAACTCCTCCATAGAATCATCATAATAATTAGATTTAGAGAAAGATAGAAATTCCTCCATTGGAAGATAAACCTTAACATCCTTTGCAATAGCTTCCATAATCTTTTGTAAAATAAAATTAAATCCTCTTCATTACATGTACATGATCCAACACATAATTGAAATACACCTCAACCTTGTGAACTAAATCTTTAATATAATCGTGGTAGAGCAAGGAGACAACTATATAAAAAAAATCCATATACCAACATGTATGTCTTGTTTCTACTAATAAATTCTCCATGGTGGAACAAATATTGCCAAATGGATGCCCATCTAGATCCTTTTGCCTAAGATTAGGGTATTTAATTTCTCACTTTAAGATTACTATAAAATATGTAATGATCTCCTCATTAAAGACCTTCTAGTTTATTTTCCAATCCCCCTTCTACTTCATAGAGGAATTCTTAGCTAATTCTATAAATAATGAGACATCTTGTAGTAAGTTATAGTAGATTCCATCTCAAAACCAAAGAACTTGCTACCTAGCAAACCAAATGTAGAAAATGAACATGTTGTCATCCTTAAACTACACTACTACCACAAATTACTCATTAACTAAATAGGAGCAACCACAAGAGTACATATCCCATCCCATCTATCATTCTAAATCTCCAGAAATTATTACAAAAGCCACCCCTTCTACCTACCCTTTATCATGTATCATGTTCTCATGTTTTCATGGTCATGCTAAAGTGTCTTAATTTTTCATAATTTTAGAAATATTATAATATGTTTCGTTATGGATAAAATTAAAATAAAATTAGTGCTTATTATCATATGTTTCATCATGAGAGACTTACAGATTCATATTTTTAAGCAATGAAATACCTTAAATTTTAAGAATTTGATTACTAGAAGAGGTAAAGAGATATAGATCTCTGAGTTTTTTTAATAAAAGTTTTGAAAAAATAGTTAGGTGGAAGTATGAATATGTGTTTCTCAAAATTTAATTACTAGAAATAGTAGATAGAGATAGATCTATAAATTATTTTTATAATTTAATTATTGAGAAAAAAAATTAGGTGGAAGCATGAAGGTGTGTTTCTGTTGCAAGAAGTTTCACTAAAATAAGTATTATGGGATTAAAATAGTTGAACACAATAAAATGAAGGTCCTTCATTTTAAGGTAAAGGGCCTCTCATATGTCAACGCACTCAAATAAAGTTCAAAAAGGTTTGAATGAAAATATATTTTTTACTAATATCTTAATTTTCAATCCAAAAAAAACATGGAAAAGGAACTTCAAATAGAGGTGTTTTTAGATAAAGGAAATTTGAATCAAGGCCCATTATTAGAATGACATTTATTTGAAACGTCTTATGTGTCCCTTGACTTTTCAATCACCTTATTTAAAAAAAAGTTTTTAGGCTATTTTTGATACTCAAACAAAAATCACTATGATGTAAGATTTTAAATAATCATAAACCTTAGAGTAAGATTTTAAAAAAATATGATTTATACTATTTTATATTTAATTTTTTATTTTCTAGTAAATAATTTTCATACCAAACATAAATATCTGTAGTTAAGGTGAGTATATGGAAATGGGGGAAAATAAGGGGGTCAAAAGTAGCCAATTTTAAAATTAAATTAGCTAAATCTAAACTTGGATGAATAATTTGAAATGTATGCACTAACAATTTGAAGATACTAGAAAAACAATAATTGTACTACTTTAAATCTAATTTATAAACTTTATTCTTTTAAATGATTAAACTTAAGAGGGTCAAATGTTGGGATAGGATTTCAAGAGCATCCTTTCATAAAGATCCCATAAAATCAAATAATTTAGTTTATCTGAAATCAAGTCCCTTTCTTTTACAAAGGTATTCTAATATAAATATGTGCTCCATAGCTTTAGTAGTGTTCTTACTAAATACTGGGAGTTTAATTAAGGGATCCATAGTGTGTTTAATTTCTTATTTCTTTATTTTGTGGTTGAATTTGACCATTTTTTTCTTCTTCTTAGGACTTCTTACTATGAGCATCAACTTATATTCTCTACCTTCATCCCTTTTTATTATCATGTCAAATAATTTTTCCCCCAAAATCCCTTTACAATCTACCATAAAATGATCTTGTAGATATTTTCCTTCTTGTGGTATTCTTGTAGTGATATTTGTCTTGTTAAATATATGTAATGGGGAATAGTTCCTTCTCCAATGTGTAGGCCTCTTCAAAGTGACATTTTATCTTTGGTGATTTCCTCTTGTTTTTATTTATTACTTTTTTAGTTATTGTTGATAAATATTTTCCAAATTAAACATGATTTAATTTTATTCTTTTATCTCCTCTTTTCTTACCTTCCTCACACTCTTATTAACCAATTGCTCCTAATAATATTGATTATCATATAGTATTTTCTCCAAATTTTTAAGGTTTTCCATCAATTTCTTATCTAGTTTGATTGTAATTTTTGTTAAATCTAGTTTTGTTGATGGTGTTTTGGTAAAATGCAGTAGTTCTAGAGGCTTATTTCTTCCATAGCTCTCTACCAGTATCTTCCTAGATACCCCATAGTTTTCTAAACTCCCTTTTAAATCTGCCAAGATTTCTCCTACTTTTTTCAGATTCCCAGTCATTTTTTTGGGAATTCTCCATTCTTCTTTAGTTACTTTTTCTTTCTTATTTTTGACAAGACCCACTTTGGTGCTCTCACTTCTTTCTTCTCTGCATTCTCCATTCTTCTACAGTTTCTTTCTTTTCTGTCAACATTTTTTTATTTTTTCTCTTTTCCTCTTTGCTTTGGCTTTCCATGTTTGTTTTTCTTGTCAACTTAATTTATTCTCTAATTTCTCTAGATTTATTATTATCTTCTTTTTCCATGGGTTTTATGATTTGGTATTACATTAATCTTTTATCCATCCCATGGTAGTTATAGTAATTCAAAATTATTTATAGGTTACATCTTTTCAGGGATTCATTTTGGAGATCTCCCCTTTTTCATTCATCATCCCCTTGATTCCTAGCATCCTCTCATGGGGTAGACACCTAGTGGATTATGCTATATATTTATGAGAAAGTTTCCATAACTTCTTCTTATATTCTTATCTAACTCCACAAGTTTTGAATTTTAATTTATGGTCTCTTCTCTATCGCCTAACTAGGATCTTGGAAATAAAACCAATTGTTAGCAAGAAAATGGGGGATTACAGATAGGAGTATCGAGACCCAAGTATTCTTTTTGTGTTCAATTTATACCCCAAACTCAACAATAGTAGAAGGATTAATTTATGTTATTAATGCAAAACTAGTAATTAAGTCGTTTAGATAAAACATACATCATATTAGTCTTATACTATAAAATATTCTCAAATGTCAATATATATTAATATATTCCTTTAGTACATTGTATTATTTTTCTAGGCATATATCATTCCCTTGTATATATATCTCCTTCTATTTGTTACATTGTTTCCCTATCTTATACATGCATTATCTTATAAGGACATTTCCCTTACAAAATATGTCTCTTGCTTGATGTCCTTTGTCAACCTTGAGCTTTGTTACCTTACAATATTTGTTTCTGGTATGTTTTTTAGATTATATCTCTATTATGTCCCCCTTCTCAGTCATTTTCCCAACCAATACAAACATGTGTTTAGTGGTTGAGATTGGCTAGTTGGGGTTTTTGCTTGGTTTTCATTGTATTGATTCTTCTTTTGAGTAACTTGCATATGGCATGTGATGTGTGGATATATTCTTGGATGTATTGGTGAGGCTTGATGTTTTAAGATTATCTATTTTCATCTTTAATTTCTTTTGTTAACTTTACTTGTATCTATTCTTTTTAGAAACCAATGTTTGGTATTTTTGACTTTATTTTTTAACCATTCATCAAAATTTTAAATAAATTACATTTTTAGAAACTAGAATCCATTCTACACATATTAAAAAAAATGTTTTTCAATTAGTTTTCAAATATTTTAGGGGCACAAGCTCAATTTTTTGTTTTTCAAGATGTGTCCACTTTGAAAATTAGTAAAAAATCATATATTCATTAAAAAATTAGCAAAAAAATAAAGGGTAAGCTACATGGTGTTAGCTAATTTCTCACTAAAGTAATTTTTGAAATACTAAAAAAAAAAAATGTTTTAGGGGAGCCACACTAGATTCTATGTTATGTTTTTTTGAAAAAAAACAGGTGTAATTTGTGTGGCCCCCCTTTTTGAGCCCCTTAATCTCTACCATTTAAAAAAAAAGTAGTTTAGAAAGTAAATTTAGAGAAATACGACTTTTTTTTGTTGCATCTTCATATTTTGAGTGTAACTATCTTCAATTTCTCATCCAAGGTCATTCTTTCTTGATTTCAGAGAAAAAGTGGCCACTTAAGACCCCTTTTTGGTCCCCACCTTTTTGCACTTACCCTCCCAATCTTTGTCATGTTTGGGATAGGATTTTCTATACCAATCAAGAGAATTCTTTCATAAAGATCCCATAAAAATAAAATAATTTAGTCTTATCCTCATCAATTCCCTTTCTTTGCCAAAGGGATTCTAATATATATATGTGTGTCATAGCTTCAATAGTGCCCTTACTAAATATTGGTACTAGTTCAATTGAGGGATCCATAATGTGTTTACTTTCTTATTTCTTTATTTAATAGTGGGATTCAACTACTTTCTTCCACTTCTTAGGAATTCTTACTGTCGCCGACTTATGTTATCTACCTTTGTCCCTTGTTAACATGGTGTCAAAGAATTATTTTCCCAAAATATCTTTACAATCTTTCATAAAATGCTCTTGAAAATATTTGCTTTATATTTCTTGTAGTGATATAATTTATATTTATTTATATGCCATGGGGAATGGTTCTTGGTCCAACATGTGTGCCTCTTCATAGTGACATTTTATCTTTGGTGATGTCCTTTGGCTAGTTAATTATTTTTTTTTTGTTATTGTTGATAAATGTTTTCCCAAATTAAACATGAATTTAAATTTCTTCTTCTATATGCTCCTTTCTTAGCTTCCTCACACTCTTATTAATCATTTTTTCCAAATAATCTTCATTAACGGATAATATTTTCTCCAATTTTTTAAGGATTTCTATCAATTTCTTATCTAATTTGATTGTAAATTTTGTCAAGTGTAGTTTTCTCCATTTTGTTTATGGTAAAATGTGGTAGTTATAGAGTATTACTGCTTCCATAGCTCTCTATGAATATATTCCTAGATACCCCATAGTTTTCTAAACATCCTTTTAAATCTGTCAAGATTTCTTCTGCTTTTTTCAGATGGGAGGTCATTTGTTTGGGAGTTCTCCATTCTTCTTTAGTTATTTTTTATTTCTTCTTTTTAGCATGACCCACTTCAAGGCACTCTCACTTTCTTTCTTCTTTGCATTCTCCATTCTTCTGCAATGTATTTCTTTTCTTTCAATATTTTTCTTTTTCTCCTTTCCTCTTTTCTTTGGATTTCCATGTTTATTTTCCTTGTTAACTTAATTTCTTCTCTAATTTCTCTAGATTTTTTATTATCTCATTTTTCCATGTGTGTTTATGATTTGGTGTTATATTAATCCTTTATCCATCCTATGGTAGTTATTGTAATTATGACTTTTCAGGGACTCATTTTGGAGACCCTCCTATTTGCATTCACCATCCCCTAGATGCCTAACCTCCTCTCATGGGGTAGAAACCTATTAGATTATGTTATATATTTATGAGAAAATTTCCATAACTTCTTCTTATATTATTATCTAACTCCACAAATTTTGAAGGGTATGTGGTGATCATTATGGAAAAAATTGCCCTTATGGCAAAAAATCAAAAATCAAAGTTAGACAACATGACGTAAAAATTTGAATAAGTTATCTATATTATTTCAAAATATGTAAGAATAAAATCTAGCAAATTGAATGTAGTTTCTAAACTACTAGGTTTATTTAAAAAATAAAATATATTTGGTGAAAATTTGAAATTTCAATGAGTACTTAAATTTCGTGGAAAAATAAGAAGTAGGTGTTTGTCTAACTAACCTAACCACAAAAAATGATAATATTTTTATAATATTTTAGACATAAGTAGAGGACTCATGTCGATGTGATGCATATTTTTTGTAATTTTTTCCTAGTAAATAATTAATTATGAATTTTTATTACAACTTTTAAAAAATATAAAACTCAGTATGTCTCCCACCTTAACTTGGTCAAAACTTAATGAAATTCAATTTTATTTTTTAATCCTATAGTATGCTGCATAGAATGTGATGCATGTTTTGATTAAAAAAACAATGAGATACCGCTTTGAAAGCTATAGATGTTTTCAATCGTGCTATCAATCAAGTACTTTAGTCATAATTCAAATAGAAAATGAATAATAATAATTTATTAAATTCAAAGTAAGCATAATTTATATTGGTGGAAAGCTGAGAATCCCTTTAAAAACCCTTTTCATTTCATCAATTTTGGGTGTAAAAATTAAGTCATCCACATACCCTACAAATACCCATCATATTTGCCACTTTTTGGCCCATCATGATCTTGCATATACCTTGAATTTTAATTTATGGTCTCTTCTCTATTGCCTAACTAGGGTCTTGGAAACAAAGCCATGTTAGCAAGAAAATGGGGGATTGCAAATCGAAGTACTGAGACCCAAGTATTCTCTATGTGTTATATTTATACCCCAAACTCAACAATAGAAGGATTGGTTTATGTTATTAATGTGGAACTAGTACTTAAGTCGTTCAGATAGAACATACATTATATCAATCTTACACTACAAAATATGCTCAAATGTATATATATTTTAATATATTCCCTTAGTATGTATTGTATTATTTTTCTGGATAGATATTCCCTTCTATATATATCTCCTACTATTTGTTACATTATTTTCCTATCAAGTATACATGTATTATATTATAAGGACATGTCTCTTTCTTGACATGTCCTTTGTCGACATTGGGCTCTATGACCTTACTATAGTGGTTTGTGGTATGTTTTTTTTTTTAATTGTATCTCTATTCTACCCCCTTCTTTGCCATTTTTCCCAACCAACACAAATATGTGTTTAGTGGTTGAGGTTGACTAATTGGGTTTTTTTCTTGGTTGTCATTGTATTGATTCTTCTTTTGAGTAATGCATATATGGAATGTGATGTGTGGATACATTCTTGGACACATGGAGGATGTATTGGAGAGGCTTGATGTTTCAAGAGTATTCATGGAGACTCTATAAGTGTAGTACCATAATTTTATATTGTTGAATAATACATTGAGTGTCAAAGGTTTGACACATGGAGCTTGTGATGCAATTTTTTTTTGCAAATATTTACACTAGTTGAGCATATAATGACTAAAATTTTGATGCTTCACACAATATTTCTCAACCTAGCCTAATTGGTTCAATTCCTATCATTAGAAGTGGATTGATCATGGGGAACTGTTCAAATTCCAAGCATCCTTTTTTATTTTCAGCCTTCTCCTTCCTCTTTATGGAAAGTTTCTATTTCTAGCATTGATAAAAATTAGCTTGTTATATTACTAAGTCTCTTTCTCTAGCAATAAAATTTCAAACATGTTGTAAAAATCCTTTCTACAATATATGTTTATTTCTCCTCTTATTGGGTTTCTTCTAAAGCCCTATATTTGAAGCTTGGACTAACATAGGTAAATAATTTCACAAAGTAGCTTGGGTATTTTTTCTCCCTCATGATTTTGGTGAGCTTGGCTTGATTTGAATCCGATGATAAAGTATAGATTAGTATGCTAAATATATAATAATAAATATTGGAAGGTCTTGATTAAGCATTACATTTCTACAAGGGCACCAAGTAGGCATCAATATTGGAAGGGACTTAATTTTAATATTATTAATGAAGGACCCTATCTAGATACATGACATACTTGTCAGAAGAATCATATCAAAAGTTTGGGAAGCTATTAAGCCATGGATTTTATGGTATAAAAATGACATCCATAAGGATATTTCCATCAATCAAGATTCTATTTGGTGGCTGTTTTTATTTCTTGCTAGGATCATCCCATTGCTAATACTCCTTGGGTGTGTGCTTTGAAATTATACTGCATAGAGAAATCAAGACTTTTATTGATCTTTTCTCTAAGTGCACAAGAGTATTTTGACTTGGTTAGTAGCTAAATCTAAGTGCAAGGTTTCCAATTAGAGTTTTATGTCTTTGTAGATTATTATTAATTGGATTCCTTCCAATATGATTCACAAATTTGGGATGAGAAGCTTTAAACGTTGGTGGAAAGATTGAAAATAGTAGCCAGATACTCTATTTCACAACTCTAGACCATGAAAGGGACATACTTGGATTTCTCCCCATCTTCATTATGGTTTCAAAGATGAATCACAAATTGTTACTATAGTCTTCTTTGGGCTCTTGGAATTGCATATATTAGAGTATTTGGTTGGCTATCCTTAAGTCAAAACTTATTGATTTTTCCTAGTGTGATCTCTACCAAGATCTTCCTATTGGTAATAGGTTAACTCAACTAGGAAATGCCAATCCTAGAGCCTAGACTACTTGGAATGGGATTTGTGATTTCTTTAGGCTTTTTATGCTTGAGCCTTTTTCATGGAAAATGGTTCTTTTAGCATATTGGCCCATAATTTCTACTAAATCCATGCATATTTGAAATGTGTTTGAAGGTGAATTTTTTTATCATTTAGAAAGACAAAATTCTACTATTATCTTTGCTTGTTCTATTGATATACACTTCTTACTCCATGTAAAGGCTATGATTTGTATTACTGTTCTCATGTAGATTCAAGTATAAGAAAATAAAGTTGCACTTGAATTGGCTCATTTACAAGAACTTTTGGATCATTGGGGTAATGTCCATGTATGGTTGCTAGGGTTCCATTGACTTTTCTTTTCAATGAGGATCACACCCCTCCTCATGGACACATGCATGGATGTAGTCATACCTACCAAATCAACAAAATCCTTAGTCACTTGCTTTGTAGTCACCTCTAAAATATGTCGGGGATTGGACTACTTGTTGTTGGTCTCAAACATCCCACTTGATTTGGCCACTTATGGGCCTTGTGACTATGAGGCCTTTTGATGTTTGGATTCTAGAAAAACATCTCATCTTGCTGTGGCCATTTCTCCTATTTGTGACACTCAACCCCTTGCTAAAGAAGAAAATAAAGAGGATGCAATTATTGAATGAGAGCTCTTTCTTGATAACTCAAACCTTATTGATTTTTAGAAAAAGTTGGATAATCATGATTCACCCCAACTACTAATGATTTATATCTTGTTGCTTAGCAAGTTAATTTATTGGTTTTTAAAATTTATCAATTAAAATAATGTCTTATAAAAATTTAAAGATGTCACTTTTTCCACATTAAAAAAAAACCATATATAATATTAATCTTTTAACAGCTTATTTGAAAAAAAACAAACAAACACAGTTTTTCTCAATATGGACGGTACGTCATTGACATTTTCGAAGGTAGTTTTATTAGGTATTCACTTGGAGAATGCTGGGTGTTTCTCGACTCCTCGTTAACATGGATTTGTCCTTTGCTTTGCCGTGGTGTTGTTCCTTGGAATTCATACTTGGTTTGTCGGTTTTCATTCCTTTAGAACGAGGTTATGGTCTTCTATTATGCAAATTAGTCGTTAATAAACAATAAACAAAACCCTTCCCTGGTCAATATAAACTGTTTGTTAATAAGCTGACTGATATATGCAAACAGGTTAGTCACGAGTTTGGGGAATATGTGGAAAGTCAAAACCATTTGCTCTCTGAAGAGGCGTGGCAGTTAACACTTTACAGTCTCGGATTCCGTGTAAAGGAAAGCAGGAGATTGGATGCTAGTGCCGCCCATTGGATTGTGGACCCCATTAGATACTTCATTCCTTACGACACTCTGCGTTTCACAAAGTCGCTGGATTTGCCTACGCGCTTCCACTTTGACTGTCGTAGCAAAGGCGGAATGCATAGTTGTAGGCGGAGGATAAGCCAATCTCATTGCACCATACCGCCTGCCGTCCATGACTATGTTTTATAAGTAACGCAAGACAATCCAGACTAGATCCAGGAGATAGATAATGGCCACAACAGGAACTTGGTGTAGGATTTACGATGGAGGAGATATCGGAGCCATCGTGAGAGGCACTGGCGGTACACTCCTTTGCAGCAACCCATTTGATGCCGACAATCTCTCTCTTACACATCTCTTCGACAACACGGCCAGCCCTTCCTACGACGATGTTTTGATCAGATCTGAAATTTCTGTTGAGCACAAGCCAACCTCTTTCTCTGCAACGCCGGACTCGACGGTTCCCTCGGCCAAGAAGCGACAGGCCTGTGAAAATATTCTTCCATTCAGTTTGACCAATACAAAACACGATCCAGATGGTGCAGAGAACGTGTCCAGCACGGCATCGTCTCCACGGGCGTCTGCATACCAGAAATGTCCGCCCAGATCTCCGATAAGAGAAAGCACGCCTTTAGATAACTCAAAAGAGTCTGCAAAGGTACACTGCACTTCTCCTGCAATTAAAACCGAGGTGAAAGAGCAGAGTCAAGCCACGATGTGCTCCTCGCCCAAAGCCGCGGGAACAAAAAGAAGGTAAATATAACTTTGGTTTCTTTGTTTTTCTGGTTGGTTTAAGCCGTTTCTCAATTCCCAAACCGATGATATGTCGGTTCGTTATCAGGAAAAGTCAACAGAGGAGTATTGTGTGCATTCCAATGGCAGAAGGGTCGTGGAATAAACAGGGAGGGGCCGGGGTAGCCTCCGATCTTTGGTCGTGGCGTAAATATGGACAAAAGCCCATCAAAGGATCTCCGTACCCAAGGTATTTTTTCTACAAACTGGAATTTTAAAGGGACCAAAAGAAAAAGTTTTAATTTTTTCCAGCCACGGGGATCCCGAATTGTGTGAAGTTGAATTGTGAAAATGTTTAAACAGGGGCTATTACAGGTGTAGTAGTTCGAAAGGATGCCCGGCACGAAAGCAGGTGGAGCGCAGTCGCACAGATCCCACCATGCTGGTCATCACATACACGGCAGATCACAACCACGCTTCGCCCGCCCATCGACGCGCACTTGCACGATCCTCTGGACAGAATTCATTGCACGATAAAAAGGAGCAGCCATTATCTTTGCCTGCTACAGACAGTCATGATGCCCTGTCCCCACCAGATGGATCTGCACTCGAAGAACGGGGACCTAATTCTGAGTGCGTCGATAATTCCTTGGTTGACGAAGATCAATATCTTAGTGCTAATCACATGTTCCACGACGATTTATTTCAAAGTTTGGGGGAGTTTCCATCTTTATTTCACAGGGATTTCGCAAATCGTTCTGATGAGGAAGACGATTGTACAATGGTCGACCCATTTAACCTCTTCGATTGGTCCTTTTCTGCCAACGGATGGCCCAATTCATGATTCACTTTCTCAACTTTAGCTGCCCTCACTATGTACAGTTAAGATATCACCGTCTCCTTCCTCCGCCTCCGGTTGTATTGATATCTTTCTACTGATCGAAATTTTGGATTCATGGAGCAGATTCTCAAATGAAGGATTGGCTTCATGTGATCTATGCACAGTAGAGGAGTTCATAGACAACACGGTTTGCTTCTGTTTTGTAATGGTAAAAGGATATCCAAGTAAATCACAAGGTTGCATGCAACTTGTACACTAGGCACCAGTCTGTACCACTGGGCGTTCTTCCCAATTATAGCAATTTCACGGTGTTAATATATGCTCTTTTATATTTTTGTTTCTTGTTTGGTATTTGGTGAGCTATCATTTTCCTGCCTTCTGTCTGAAGGATAATCTTCAAAACAAGAGGAAAGAAATTCAGAACTTATGGCTGCAATTGAGCACATCAATGGGTATTTGCCCAGCGCTGCACAACTCTACAGTTCTTTGGCAATGAGCCTTTTCTGTAACTAGAGTAATGTAGATAATTTTGATCAATAAATAGATATTTTTGTTTTTTATTGAAAATATTGCAATTTTTTTAAAAGCATCTTATTGTAAATGATGTGGAAATGAAATATTGAATTATTGATTCACACCATACAAATAATGTTAAATTAATAATACACAAGATAATTTTAATTCAAAAGTTAATAGTTGTTATATATATATCTCAAAAAAATTGTAAACATATTATAAACAAAAAAATTAAAACACTAATTTATTAATCTTGATTTGTTCCATATAATTATTTATGATGTGCATTCATTTTAAAAGTATTCTTTGTTAAACATGTTTACTCAATGTTGCATGATCATTATAGAATATACGTTATATAAATTAAATGTAAATGGACTCAACATGCATTACACTGTTGAACAAATACAACATATAATGACATACAACTCTTTTGAATAAAACTGAAAAATATGATTAACACGTTACCTTTTGATGCAACACTACAATGTAACATTAAATTAAAAAATATTCTTTATTTCACAGTGTAATGAAATAAATAATATTTTTAACATACATAATAAAAAAATAGAGATTTGTGTCTGTTTAGGGAATGATGTAATAATAAAAAGGCACATAATTATGCATGTAACGAAAGATGTGACAATTTAGGTAGAGTCAAAGTAAGGTATAGTAGTGAAAATTAACATTAAAAAAATAATAGCAACAAATGAATAATTTAACATGGAAAATAAGAAGGATATTCCCCAAAGCATAATTCTATAATTTTTTCATCATAGTAAGGGTGAGTTGGAAATAATGGCATAATAAGAAAATTCAAGAATAAATTATAGCAGGGGACATGTAAAGAGAAAATAATACATGCTAGCAAATACCATTAGCAGAAGAAGAAATAAGAAGCCTTATAGGGAGGGAATATCCATTAGATTTATTGTTTACCTAATAATAAAGGGTTAACATGGTTTCTTTAAATTTTAGGATATGGGGTATGTTGGGTCTCAAATCTATATTCTCATTTTTTGTTGATTCCTTTCCACTTGATGTGTCTTAGTCATGTTTGATACATTCTTGATAATCAATTTGATACATCCTAAATGGGTCCCCTAAGTGTCAAAAGATATAAAAATAAACACAAATTATAATTTTGGGCTATCTCTATTGTCTTCCTTAGTATTTTATATATATCCTATCAACAATAAGCCTTATATAATTGCAAGGTTGAGACACATTTTTCCAACATGGAATTCCCAATCGTTGATACAATTCTTTTAGAATTCCTAATCCTTGAAGCTTGAAATCCTATTAAGACTCTAATTATTTTACATTTCTTGGACTTTCAAACTTCCTCACCCATCCCACACCCATTCCCCTAGATCTCCACTCTTTGAACTCTTACCCTTTCATTTCAAATATTTTCTTTTTTTCATGTTGGAGTCTTAGAGTTTCTTGTCCCCAATACCCATTTTCTTCCTCTAAGTCTTGAAACTCCACTACTCCTTTGTTAACATCAATTGGATTCAAAATTTTAGTCATTCCCTTGACTCGGTACCAAGTCATGCCCCATCTCAACTCCTTGATCCCAAGATCCCAAAAGCCTTTCCTTTGTTAGGGTTCCCCTATTGGCCTCCCCCCTTTCCTCATCCCTTTTGGCATGACTTCCCGATCATCCTCAATTCCCCAATTTTACAATGATCTAATCCTTAGCATGTAATATGAGTTCCCTCTAACTCTCCATAGTTCATAATTTTTTCCATTTTCTACTACAAACCCCACCTAACCTCCTAGATAACCTAGAGCTTCACTATGAACATATTTTTCCTCACAACTACTAGATTAAATATGATGGTGTCCAGAAATAATTATTTATGTAGTTAGCATGGATCTAAAAGAGAAAATGACACTTTAACCATACCCTAGTAATTAATTGCAACTAATTTAAGATTATAGTGCCTAATGACTAATATTCCATCTTAGCCTAATGTTTTAGCATAATTCTTAGGTCATTTCCTTTTCCTTGCACATGAATCCACATGCTAGCATTAATGTTTAAATATATGGTGAATAGATGGAGAACAATTTTTTGACTGTTCCAAATATTTTTGGATGTAAAATGAATAGTTTTAATATAAATAATTTATCATGATGGTAGGTAGATCATGAGTGATGTTTACAGTACCACATCTGCATGTCGTCTCCTTCACTACTCAATTTTTGTAAGTGGATAGTCTATATATGGAAGTTAATCATTCATTCCAAGGGTTGGTTCTTTTGGTTTTGGTTTACCATAGTACAAAATAGTCTTAGTTTTTAATGTTTGATAGTTTATCCACCATTAGAGCTTCTCTCTAAGTCGCAAAGAGGTAGCTACTATGAAAAATGTATGAAAATAATTTTCTCCTTGAATGGTTGCTGATATTCTAGATTATTTTCTTAGAGTGAGAGGTGTGACATGCCCTCTTCTTGTAAACTTTCTTCCAACACATTTTCTAGTGTAGCTATAATGGGTATATGAAAATGTTACAAAATTTAAATATATTGCATACTCAATATATGTAATGGTCTCCTACCTATTGTATATGAATAATATAAATGGAGTTCAAATAAGGATTATTAAGAATATGTGTTTTTTTACATCATATATTTAGTGTTTTTCTAGTTCTTTTCTTGTCATGGTGGATATAAACATGTTACCTAATAAGGAACTAGTTAATAGGAATGTTGATCTTCTAGACCTATTAAAATCATTAAAATAATTTATCAGTAGTATAGGAATTAGAAGTTGATTAGTATATTTTTGTTAATGAATCAATACTATAACTAGAGATGAAAATTAAGTAAAATAAAGTGTTATATTATCAACGAGTCATTTATGGAACATGTTTATGCTCTTCTTATGTTAGAGAGTCTTGAAATAAATTATCTCAAGGGATTACATCACCATTTCATAAATAGATACATTTATAAAGTATTTGAATTAGCTATAAAAGGTTATTTAGTTAAACTTAACTTGTTGATGTTATTCTAGGGTTAATTTTACATTTGGGTGCAATTGTTTTGGGTTATTTAAGTGTTTATTTTGTTTGATTTAAGTACCTATCTAGGCATACCCTCTTAGGTTTAAGCTGGGCCCAAAGAGTAGGAGCTTGATTACCCTATCTCATATGTTAACCTCTAACCACAATGAGTCTCTTGATGATCCTTTATTCACATTCTTGAAGACACACCCATAGCCTTGAAGGTGAGAAAAATATCTAGGATTTGGGAGAGTAGTTTTGAGACCTAACATTTTTGGTGTTGTTTCTAGGGATAGATATTTTGGATTTTATTTTGAAGGTCCTTGTAGCACATTCATTAAAGAAGATGCTAGTTTGGGTGAGTTGGCAACCCATCAACTTATTCCTAATTTTTTTGACACCATTATTGGGGATTTTTACTAATCAAGATAAATTCCATGGATTTTAATGAATGAGAAAAGAAGTGTGTATCTATACAATTTATAGCTATGTGTGAGTGTGTTCCAAACTTAAATATCCTCTAGAGTGAGGATTGTTGGACCTCTATTGTGAATTGTGGGCCAAAAATATTCATAAGAACTAAAAGAAGATAAAAATTGGATAGAGTGCAACTATTAGAAAGCCAAAAAAAATTGATCTAGTTTTAGCTGATGTGAGAAGATGGACAGCTAAATGGAGAGCTAAATAAGCATGTCATCTACACATAATTTTAACATGATTTTGAAATAGTTGGTACATCAAGTAGAGGTAAAGAAATAAAAGTTGAGATCAATATAACTCATATGATCTAGTTGATAATATATTCATAGTTTTTTTGATCCATTAGGGTCCTTTGTAAAGGGTTTTGAGGCCCCTTCAAAACTCGTTTTTCCTCTAATCAAAAGCTATGTTAAGTCTAGGATCAAGGAAAATGGTGATACAAGTAGAGTTGCATCTGAAGAGTTGTACATGTGGAAAATAAAAACATGGAATTACCCTTGCCTCCACCTTTAAGAAAGAAAAGGGTGAAGCTATGCCACAAATCTTCTATCTCTTCCTAAGAAATTGAACAAGGATTAGGTATTCTATTTCATGATATTGATGTAGCAACCTAGTTAGAGTATGACTGTAGGGAAAGAAAGTTGAATCGAGAAACTCATATAATTGAATAAATCCATCAAACACAACAATAAATTATTTTAGAAACTTAAAGGCAACAAGAAAAAAATGTTCAAAATGCAAAAATCTTAAATTAGAATGAAAATGTTCCTCAACAACATAATATAAATCAAAATTTACATAGAATGTGTAACACAACCAACATATTCCAAATCAACAATATGTGATACATAACAATAGGGCTGATCTTGTTAGGTCCCAAAATATCTCTCCCAAATACTAGTATATATTTTTTCCACCTTCAAGACCATGACATTATAAATTTAAGTTCCAAAAAAAATCCTAGGAGACAAGCTCAACTATTTCCACCATTTAAACAACCTCTTAATATTGACTGATATAGATAATTAGAATTTTTTGGTATCATTGATTATTCAAACCCTATTCCAAATAAAATAAGAGGAAAATTACCAAGGTTCCAAGGTAATACTACAATCATGGGAGTGGAGCATCTTATGTATTTCATTATTGTCATTGACTGTAAGATTTACTATTAAATAAACCTAAGATATAATGAAAGCTTACCTGAAGGCATGAAAGAAAAATAATATGCTAGAATAAACTATATTCTATATAGAAAATGAGAGTACATGAAAAATATACAAAAATCCATTACTTTATATAAAGCAAGGCAATGCATGAGGTAACCTATGATCTCACATAAAGCATGGAGTTCTTGCTGGAGTTAGCCTATGCAATAAACCAAGAAATATTATCTAAGAAAGCATATCTAAGAAGGAAAATTATCTAAGAAATCTTATCCAATAAAGTAGGAAAGCTTATCTAAGAAGGAAAGATTTTCTAAGAAAGCTTATCCAATAAATTAGGAAAGCTTATTGAAGAAAGCTTATCCAAATCAAGAGTAGATAAAGTAAGCAAATAGTAAAATAATTACTTAAATAAATACATGCAACTAGATAAAAACATAATGAGCTTAAGTGAGTGTATAAAATAAATATTTTACACTAACACCCCCACTTAAGTGCAACTTAGGATAAAATCCTATAGAAGCTACAAAGATGGGTCTTGGTAACAAGGCCTAATTAGGTACCTATGAACAAAGCAAAAAACCCCTCAGAAAAGAAGAGGATTAAACCTAGTGGGAAAAAACTCCCCCTATGAGAGGATAAAGGAAGGTTAGGGGGCCTCCTTTGAAGTGGTGATGGATTGCACCCCTAAAGATAGAGATATTTTCTCTTTGTAAAAGGTTTGGTGAAGATATCTATAACCTGCTTTATTGTCGAATAACAACACAAGTCAAGAACCTGCTCCTGTATCAGCTCTCAAATGAAGTGTATGTGGATCTCAATGTACTTGGTCTGCTACTGATGATGAATCAAGTTCCTAGAGATTTGGACCACACTTTGGTTATAAAAAAATATAACAAATGACCAAGAAACAGTGAATCCAAACTCACTCAAGATATTATGAAGCCAAATGGCCTCAGTAGTTGCATTTACAACCCCCTATACTCAACCTTAGTTGAAGAGAGAGCAATAACATGTTGCTTCATTCTTTTCCAAGACATAGGGCCAAAAAAAGACATAAGTTGTAGCCAGAAGTGGACTTATGATCATCAATATATCTATCTCTATCGGAGTCTATGTAAGCAACCAAGTCGAGTCCAGTACTTGTTGCATAGTGAATCCCATGGATTTGAGTGCCTTATATGTAATTAAGGATGTGTTTGATTGCTTTCCAATGAAGCTCATGAGGCTCTTGCATGAAGAAAAAAACTATGTCAATTGAAAATGAAATATCTAGGTGAGTTTGATTTAGGTTGATGAGGCTTCCTACCAGCTAATGATATAAAGTACCATCAATAAGTGGAATAGAACACTTAGCCTCAAGCTTGACTCTAGAAAAAAAGGGAATTTGTGTAGGCTTACAATCATTCATGTGAAAGAAAGCAAGTAGATCAAGAGCATACTTAGGTTGAGCAAGAGTAATCCCAAAAGAGGATTGAGTGATGATGCAAGAGCATCTGGGTGCACGAGAAATCCTACACACCCAAAATATTTTTTTTTTCTTGTTGGTTGTGTTTGTAGGCATGCTTATTATTTTTAAATCATTCTTCTCCTCCCTCCTTGAAATTGGATTCAATTCCATTGAATTTCAATTTAATTCAAGTTGGAGAGGAAGGTGCTAGAAAGTGATTTTTTATTGAATTATGGGAATTACACAGAACCCCATGCCTTGGCTAGAGAAGGCCATTCCTAACATGTGTAACTCCTCATTGCATTCAAAAATTGGCATATAATATGAAGTGGAGGAATCTGGGTAGTGGAAGGAGATAGTGATTAATAAAATTTTAAAAAAATCAATTTAATGCTAGCCAAAAATGAATAAGGTGAAAGTGGCCGTATCCAGAAGAGAAAAGAGAAAAATGAATGCACTTGTAGTTGAGGAAAAACCCATGCCCAACTTTGAAGAAGGACTTAGCAGGTGAAAAGAAAAAGAAATGAGAATATTTGAAGGAAATTTCCTATGAAGCCAAGGTGGGATGCCCAAGAGTGAAGTAGGGAGATTTGGAGTGATTTTTGTTGCTATTGGAGTTGGAAGAAGGTCTCTTATAGTAGATATTATTGTAGAATAGGGAAAAATTAAGGTTAAGGTTATAAATTATCAAAACTAAAACCATAAATCCCTAAACCAACAATGAAGCACAATCTAGTTCATAGAAACATAAAATATGAAGCATATTACCTATGCCATGGTTGATTCACCTCTAGTGTCCTCCATTTTGCTTAATATGCTTGATTGCCCTCAGATTTTGAGTATGCAATAGTAGCCTAATGACAATGATAGCAAAATATTAAAGATTGTACTTGTCTCCTTAAGTGTACTTGAACTCAATGTAGTCTAGGTAGGGTTGAAATGATAATGATAGGTGCCTTAAATTATATAAAGTCAAACTGGAATGAAGGGATAGGATTAGAAGCCAATAAGATATGAAAATCAATGGCCAAGATTGAAAGATGTAATATGAAATAGGGTTAGGGCTAAATTAGGGAAAATATAGGGCTTGGTTAAGGATGGACGATTGAGATTAAATTATAAAATAATTCAATCAAGGGTGGAAATTAATTGAGACATGAATAGATAAGAATGACACAAATAAAGAGGTTGGCACAAAAAAAGAGGTTGTTGGAAAAAATTAAATAATTATAAAATTATTTAATTTAGGAGGGAAAGTGAACAATTAAATAATTAAAACAATTATTTAATTATAGAGGAAGAGGGAAAGTTGACTTTTAAATTAAATAATAATTTAATTCAAAAATGGAAGAAAAGGGAAAATTAGTAAATAATTAGATAAATAAAATTTATTTAATTATAGAATAAGAGGATAATAAATAATTAAATAATTTAAAATAATTATTTAATTATAGTAGAAATATGATAATAATTAAATAAATAAAAATTTATTTAATTATAGAGGAAAGGGGACATTAGTGACATAATTAAATAAATATAATTTATTTAATTAATCAATGGAAGAATAAAAGAAAGAAATGAATTAGTTAAATAATTAAGAATATTTAATTATTAGAAGAAATATGACTTTAGAAAATAAATAATTAAAATTATTTAATTATTTAGGGAAGAAATGGAATTGACAAGGAAAAATGTTGTTCGCAGGCAAGTAGGACATTTTTTAGTGTCTACATTTTGCCCCTCTTTGATACAATGTAGTTTATCATGTTGTATCAAAGAAATTCAGTTCAGAAATATGCCCTAGTGCGCTGATAGGAAAATGGGGTAGACCTATGTCCCCTCAATTTTTTTTTTCCAATTTTCAAAAAGTTTGTAAAATTATTTCAATAAGCAATTTTGATAGTAGATGAATGCAAGGA
This sequence comes from Sequoia sempervirens, assembly GCA_007258455.2. Taxonomy (NCBI): domain Eukaryota; kingdom Viridiplantae; phylum Streptophyta; class Pinopsida; order Cupressales; family Cupressaceae; genus Sequoia; species Sequoia sempervirens. The sequence goes on from VDFB02047144.1 coordinate 37,783,865, forward strand.
TTGATGAAGAGAAATGTTAGTGAGAAGAAAAGTGTTAGCATGGAGGGAATGGATGTTAGCATGGAGCTAGTGGAGACAAAGAAAGATTGATATTTTTCTTGATAGATGCTAGGCTTTGCATTTAATCATCATTGGGTATTAAAAATATGACAAATGTATAATAAAAACCATGCTATGACATAGAATAAGGTGTGCAAAGTTATCCACTTGCGAAAATAGAAAGTCAACAGACAAGGAATGTCCTGACTCATACTAGGAGCGAAGTTTCCCCAATCTTTTTGTCACAAAAATCCACAAACAATAGTCAAAGAAAAAATAGGTCATGAGACATCATCGATCCTCTAAATCCTTCTTGGGACATACTCGAGGTGACTAGTACATGTGACCACAGATAAATCAATAAAAAGATAAGACAAATTGAACCAACAAAGTCAACAACCATTTAGATTGAATTTGCCATTGGTTTTTTGCTGATATTTGATTGACTAATTGATTGACGGGTTGATTGATTGACAATGCCTGGTTTCAGAAGAAGAAACATGTCTGTTGTGCCTATAACACACATGCCCCATTTGGAATGGGGACCCCCTCTTTTTCACTTTCATTAGGTCACTTTTTCCTTCGCCTCATTTTGTGTGCCCCCTATTTTAAGTCCTAAGTGGTCAAGGAGTCCTAAAGCTATCATCTTGAGTTGACCAAGTTTCACTACCCCTAAAATTTTCAAGTCTTCTACCTTTGCAGGGATCCTCTGGCAGTCTTCCTTGAGCCCTTGAAACTATTGTCTTTTGCCGGTGCGGGTCTGCCTTTGCGGGTTTCCCCATATGAAATTCTGTTGTGACTTTGTTGTTTTCGTGGCAGTCGAGTCGGTGTGCTGCCCACATTGTGGGATCCACATCCTTCATTGTCGCTTCCTCACTGGTTTTCCAAATGACAAATGCCTAGCTGTCGCCCACCCCGCAAGCTTTTCCTTTCCCACCGTCGACCGTTTCAAAATCTAAGCCCACCAACCATGCCTACCACCGTACTGGCATTAAATGCAAGCATTTAATGGCTAAAATCCTATAAATAGCAAGGTTTTACATGTCATTTTCACCAACATTCCTTTTGAACTTGTCAGAGTGCGGCCAGCCTTCACCGCCTTTGTGCCCACATCGTGTCAAAGATGAGTCCAAGTGTTTCTTCATCACACTACACAAGGTCTGCTAGGTAATTTCGCCGCCGCCCTAGCTGTTCATGCTCTAGTTCATTTTCTTTGCAAATTCAAAAATCTTAAGGAGAAAACTTAGTAAAATCTTAAGAAAGTCTGTAGAGTACAAAACTTCGTGCAAAACCCATGTTTTAGAAATTGAAAACCCATCAAAAACCTACTAGTTGGAGCCACACAAAACTTTCCTCCGCATTCGCCATTCCTTAACCAGGGCACCCACGTCCTTGCGGTCTACAACCTTCCCTCTGCCATCCAAAATTTAGCTGAAAGACTTGAGGCCTTTTCCCTTAGCGGGTTTGTGCATGCGGACAGACGCCCCCTCTTCACTGTGCCTTGTTGAAACAAAAATGAAACTAAGAGAAACATGTCCCTTAGCGCTTGTGGGTCCGCTCTTGCAGACTTCCATGCGCGGGCGGCTCATCACTATTCACCACTTTGAGATAGCCATCTTGGGTATGCCCTTCAGCTTGTGGGTCCTGCTAGCTTCCAATTTGTCAAAATCATTTAACACTAGAACCCTTTGTGGGTCATTCCTAGTGGATTTCCTCACCCTCGTTGCTGTCATTTTAAATGCCTAACATACATGAAAAAAATGGTCCTTCCTTCTGCCTCACGGGCCTCACTACTCTTGTTGCCGCCCCAATCACCCAAAGTTTGCTTAAGGTTGGACTCTTTTACAGGCGAAACACTGTGGGGGTCTGTGCATGGACCGCCTAATCCTCCTCACCATTTCGAATGGTTGATCATATTTTCCCATCTGCCCTACAAGCTCTGCTCTACTTGTTTCTATCCAGCTTCATCACGAGAAAATTGATAAAGTGTTCAATGCAGGTATGTTGGTGCAGACCACCACCTATAGTCCATCGTCTGAAAATTGTCACTGCTAAACAACCATGCTTGACCTTCCACCACCCTATAGGGCCTGAACCCACCACTGTCATCCGGCTATCTAGCGAACAATATTGGGATCCTTCATGGACCCACCTATGCGGGTCACTCATTACAGGATGCCACTTTCCCTTTACCGTCGCAAAACGTCCGAATGGCCCCACCTATCCATAGTGCAGACCTCACCTCTTGCATTTCCCCTTCGGTCCTAGAAAATGAAATGGCTAAGTAAAATGCTTTTGCGGGCTGCCAACTGCATGCCACCGTCCCATCTTTGCCATTGTCAAACGACCATTACCTAGCATCCTTCTGCAGCTTCCCACCTGTAACCCTATGAATGACTTGAACATAAGGGGCCAACTACAACCGTCCTTCTGATCTATGGGTCTCGCAATGCGAGATTCCATTTGCGGGTTTTTGCATTACCAGTGTCGTTCCTAAGAGCTAAGCTCTAAATGGTTGAGACATCACCTACCTCCGCATCCTCTTGACCCACACGAAAAGTGAGCGAACAAGCATGTCTAGGACTTCATGAATGATGAACCCACATGTCCTCAAATGCCTAAACACCTCGGTGGGCCGCAGTTATAGCACAAAAATCTTGATGTGGGTAGCTGCATGTGGGCTGCCATGCCCTCTTTGTCATCTCCCTACTACCTTCTCCAAAACAGCTGCCAGCCCAGGGTAACCCGCATCTCTGGGCCCGCATTGCTATATCTTCCCCAAATGAGAGCCAAATGATGATTTTTGATAAATGTTATGATCTTCGAAGGATGAACTACTTGATCTAACATCTATTTTACTGGATTTCACTGACGCTTCCTTTATTTTACACATGAATATGCTTAATGCACCTTTTTTTGTAGGATTTATTGAATCAATTGCTGGACCATCAGGGGCATTCACAGAGAAAGAAAAGGGGAAAAAGACTGCCAAGGTTCTGAGAGGGAAGGAAGATAAAGATCAGATGAAGTACCAATTCCATAGAACAAAAGTCACCTCCAAGGTCACTACCGAATGGGACACAGTTATAGATACCAACCTTGGATAGGTTGATAGATGAATTATGACAATGGGTCATCACCAACCCCACTACAAAAAATGCAAAGAAAATTAGAAAAATTGGTTTGGCTAAGGCAACCAATTTCTTGCTAGCTCTTGTGGCCCCAGAGTTGGTGATGGCTTGTAGAGAAGCCTATCAAGAGAAAAGCATAACGATTGTGGACTGTGATGGTAAAGTGTTAGCCGATCTATCAGCTAGGTCCATAGGGAAAACCTTCCACATTCCTACCTTTGACCCTATAGAGGAAACAACAAATGAATATGCAGAAAGCAGATGGAATGCTGATCCTCTAAAGTGCAAAAAGCTAATTAACCAATTCTAGTTGAAAGAGAAGAGGGGTAGTGCAAACAAGGTTCCCCAAGAATTATTCAGGAGTGATTTTTATGAAGACTACCATGATTTGGTGACTTTGCTAAGCAGAGTCACGGGAATCCCAACAACTACCTACTTCCAAGATTGGAAGTTCTACTTTATAGAAGAGATTATCAGGGGAATGACCAAGTTTCACTAGGCTGGAATGATTAGTAACAATTTGCATCAGTAGTTCTTGGTGGTCAGGAAGACCTCCCAATTTTATATGACCTCCTATTTGGTGTATCTCTTGGCTAAACCATTTCTATATAGGGGTCTATTTTTTGCACAAAGCCCAACTCCGGGGAGAGAATTGAAAGTATATGATAGGCATCCACAACTCCAATACCAAAATTTTAAGGACTACTATAGGGTGAACGATGCCTTTATTGGGCATATTATCAAACTTCTTGGAGGGGACTTCAAGAGAAGAGTCACACACAATTCCTGTACATTTATCCACCAGTCCAGATTCTTGTTCATATAGTTCCCCAAATTCACCTACATCTGAACAAAGGGCTTCACTGAGAGGCCATACAAGCTGCCCTAGTATCCAAATGACTAGCTAATTTTTCTAGAAATCTCAAGGAAGTTGCAAAATGCACATACTCTCCTTGTTAAAAAACACTAGGGAACAATACAATATCCCCTCACATTTGGGCAGGGAATGTATGCCCTCTTGACTGCCCAATGTGCTAAGTATTCAGAGAAGGAGCTTATCGAGTACAATTTGGGGCTCCACACTGGTTGGTTGAGGATGGATCCATATGGAAAATTAAAGAGGTTTGTTGGAAAAGGGTATTCCCACTTGCACAATGTTGAAGATTTTTGGGCTAACTGTTGGGATGACAAGGAGGTACGCATGAGGAACTATATGCATATGACCATGTACTTTGTCAAGATGGTCAAACTATTCCCAATACCAGATCAAGTTGTAGAAGATGAAAATATTGTCATAGATCTGAGGTTTGATGTCGTTGCCAACCTGCCATTTCCCTTAATAGATTGGAATGAGGAAGAGGTCAACGACCTTGATATTCTAACAAAACTAGTGGAGCACAAAACAAGGTAGTGGATCGATGCACAAATTTCTCAATTAAAGCTCCAAGGAGTCACTCTAACCTATGGCGAGCTCGAGGATGAATTCGAAAGTGAAACAAACAGTGGGACTGCTGCTACCCCAACTGAGGAGGCTCCAAAATCTCCTCCCACCACCAGGTCAAGGAAGAGAAAGGAAGTGTCGGAACGCTAGGCGAAACATAAGGTGTACTCAAGGAAGGCCTTAGAAGGCGAAACCTTGAAGAAAACCAAGAGGTCGGTCGGATTCTATGAAATGCCCACGATCCAAGAAGGCCCACTACACGAAGGAGAAGAAAAAGAGGCCAAGAAATCTAAGTCACCACCTATCGCCTCTGCTCCTACCATGGCCAACATTGCCATTGCCATTACTCCTCCCCTAGCATCACTAGTGTTACCCACCTCCTCTCTGCTCATGGTGGACATATTAGTCCACCTTGCCTCTACCTCACCAACTACTCCAATTATGGTGAGGGATTCCTCTTCTACCACAACCTCTCCGCTCTCATCCTCCTCAATGTCCCCATCAAATGCAATTCCTCTAGCCTCCACAATGATAATTCCTACCCTCACTCTTCCAAAGGCCTTTCCCTAACACATGCAAAATATACCTATGGAGCTCTCTAGAGTACTGATGAACCTTGTAATACAGGATGCTTTGGCTCAAGATGTTGCTCATCTCCCTATCCCTCCTCTAACAGAACCACCCAAAATGGAGGCATCCATGCAAATCTCTAAATAACTTGAAAGGAAACAAAGGGAGGTAGCCAAAGAGGGAGATGAGGAACATGAGGATCCATTCAAGGATGACTACCATGAGCATCCGAAACATCAAAACTTGGTCATCGATGTGGTGGTATATGAAGAAGAAGGATCACAATCCTTAGAGGAAGATGTCAAGGACCCTAGTGCCAAGTGTATAGTAGAGTCCTTTGACCAAGAAGTTGAAGAATAGTTGTGCAAACAACTCGAAGACGTTGGAGAGGAGGTTGAAAGATAGTCTTTCAAGGAAAAGAAAGAAACAAATGAAGATATGGAGGTATCTATAGATCCCTCAACAAAGGAACAAGACAAAAGCCTTGATCACGATGAAGAAATACCCCTTGAAAAGGAGGAAGAAAAGAAAAGAAAAAGTTGAAAAAGAAGATAAGCCTAAAGAAGAGGCTAAAATGAGGAAGAGGCTGAAATGAGAAAGAGCCCTGAAGTAGAGAGCCATACAAAGCTTAGGAAAGAAGAAGAAAAAGCATCTGAAGGGGAAGATATCCCTAAAGAAGACATAATTACTATTGGGTCACAAGAAGAAAAGGCCATATTCATCTGAGATTCAGATGAAGAAGAGGAAGAGAAAATAGAGTAGGAAGCTTCAGACCATGAGGAAAGGGAGATTTAACATGTTCAAAGAGAAGAAGGTGATCATGAATCACCAAAGGAGGGATCTTAGATGCTTGAGTGGTTGGAAAAGTAGTTACAAAAGAAGACTCCTATTGTCACGGATCCAAAGGAAAGGCTAGTGGCTATCCTAGCATGAGCTCAAACAGGAGCAAAGAAAGAGAAGAAGTCGAGGGTTAGGTCACACATCACGATGGATGCATCGGGATTGAGAATAATACAAATTGCTACCCTAGTGGTAGATAAAGAAGAGGGAGTAAGTTATAATATCTCCACCATCGACATGGGTACAACCACAAGAGAACAAAAGATTGATTATCTCCAGGGGTTCGTTGCCATGACTGTTCATCAGATGAATAAGGATCAATCGTCTGAGTAGGAGTTGAAGGAACAAGTGGCAGATCTCACTTCCTACATATAAGAATGGTCTTCTGTTGAGGAGCTACCCATGACATCATCAACCCCACCTTTGCTTCTCTCCAAGGATCACATAAGAAAATTAGAGAAGAGAAAGAACTAGACCAAGGCTACTTAAGATTGGTTCCGGCGAGTGATCTACAATGGTGACATGGGGATTGGTCACACCCTCCAAACAACCAATAAGTTTTGGGAGGTGCAAAAGTAGCTTGAAGGCATGGAAAATTTTTGTACTAACTTCCCAAAACTATATAGGATTAGGTATCCTAAACTTGAGGCTATCCTCAAGATGCTCGAGAAGACTTGGGAGAAGGAGTTGGCCTTGGTGAAGGATCACCATTGGCTTGTTGAAACATGGAAAATGGGCCTAGACCACGAAAAAGAAGTCTTGGAGCAGGTACTCCATGAAGTAGAGCTTGACTTAGAGTGGGTCAAAGAACATAGAGAAAATTGTGAAGAGTATCTGAGGCTCATGACAGATTATGACATGCTTGCCATTGAGCTAGACCCCGGGAAGATAAGGCCATATTTTCATAAGAAAATGGAGAATGGAGCTACAAAATCACTAACATTGGACTTTATGGACTTTGTTGCTTGAGACTTCGCTTAATCAGAGAAAGTGATCAAGAACACGCCAAAGTGTACAAAGAATTGGGAGTTGATCACTAGCAGGTCTAGGAAATTGACCTTCCAAGTGCTCCAATCTGACATCCTAGAATGGAGCAAACTTCAGGTGCTACTAGGAAAATTCGTGGGGTATGCCACTATCTAGAAAATGAAGGAAAACCTATTATATATGATGAGTTCCTCATAGTGTAGTTATAGTAAAAAGGGCAATCAACTAGAAGACGAAAGTGCTATAGTGCCAGGCACTAGAGGACAAAATAAGCTAGAAGACAAGAAATGTATTTTTAAATTGTAAAATATTGTGGGTAGGTGAAACCCTATTTTGTAATGAATCTTGGCCACACAATGAGATTAAATCTTTGCCATTCATTCTACTTTTTGAAAACTATATATAGGGGGTCTCCTCTCATTTTGAAGAGAGAGTTGAGTCGTTGTAAAGACATGCTACTGGAATTCTAATAGAAACTCATTGCTTTTGGGTGGATTCTTGATTTTCCTTCATGTTTCATGATTCATCTCCTCATAGTTAATAGATTTGAGTAGATTTACTTTGTTGTTCTATGTGTTTTGCATGCTTTTTAGTAGTTTAGTAAATGTTGTTTATTGATACTAAAGAATTTTGTTCTGTTGATGCCCTTCCTTGTTCATGCTTTTTGTTGTTTGTTGATGATAAATAGAAGTGTAAATCTAGTCTGAACATGGATTCATTGCTACACTTAAATTTCATCTTTTATTCATGCTTCATGGTGAATGAACAGTTTGTAGACCTTAGAAGATAGAACTAGTTTCATGATATTATTAGTTGATTTGGTTAAGTGGAACTTAGTTTTAGGAAGGCTATCCACTGTAGCATCCTCCATTATTACTATTCATTGGTAGTTTTAGGTCTAGGAACTTCCCCCTTTCCCTTCCCTTTTGAATTTTCTTTGGAATAGTAATTTAGGTAAAGTTTAGGCATCATTGTAAAGCCAAATCCAATGATAAAAGTGGAGTTTTAGACTGTTGTTTTGAACTTGCAGCAATTGCACATCAACTCATTCATCTTAGGAACTCCATTCAAAGAGCCAATCTCCCTCCAACTTAACATATGTAAGGCTGCCCTATGATTACCAAAAAATCACATGAACCAACTGAGACATTCCAAGTGAGTCATGACCTAACACCCGAGAGACCTTGGGGTAGTTTTCTACAACTTGTTTGTAGGAGATTTCCTTTCAAGAGAGGTGATGCACCTATGCATTACCTGTGTTGAGAAGTGCTAAAACACCCATAAAAAATTTCGTATAAGAATTCAAGTTTGGTTTCGACCATGTAACCACTTGTATAAGACAAATGAAAAGGTTGATATAATGACAAGTGCCTGATTTCAGGAAGGACACATCTTGTTAAAGACAAAATTTTGACTGATTGAATGTTAGATGTTGATTTTAAGTTTGACTGCTTAGGTAATTGGCTGATTTGGTTTGAAGACTTGTTGGATAGTTTGACTTGTTGATTCGTGATTTGTGTTGAGATTTTGATGATTTTTTGTGTGTGATGACAATGCCTGATTTATTATGACCGACTCAACAAACCCTAAAGGATCAACCTAGGGCCTCATGGGCTCATCGATTGATGGACTTGCCTATGTAACAATGCACAAAGATCTCGTAGTTTGACATGACATGACATGAATTTGTTTTATTTGTTGTTGACTCGACTTGGCATTTGTTCAAAAAACCCTAAAGGACTGACCTAGTGCCTAGGGGGCTCATTAAATGATGCCCTTACCTACGTTATACACACATATGCAACATAGTTCGACTAGACTTTGATTGACAAGATTGACTATGACTCTGTTTTTGAGATTTTTGAAAGTTATTTGGATGTTTTTTGATTTTGACATGTTTTGATTTTTTTTTGGATTTTTGGAATGTTTTTATTTTTTTGGCTTTTTGAATTTTTATGATTTTTTTGGCTTTTTGATATGTTTTGGCCTCCAATGACAAGTGTAGGATCTATTTAAGATGTAGGTTAAGTACTTGCCATAGTCAGGTATACGACCATTTATTAGGGGTGGAATGGAAGGCGAGAAAGGCACAAAATGTCAATTGTTCCAGGCTATGTGAAGGACAACACAATGTTATTGTGAATGGATGTGAAAGGGGGTGAAGGCAGATTTATGAGTGAAGGGTGAAAAACCAGATAGAATGATGGTAGATGATGGAGTGAAGATTGATTACACATGGTGCTTGTTTGGTAGGTTTTCACCATGGTACTTATCCAAAGCGCCACCGAAGTGGTTTTCATTATTGGATGAATTTATTTCTCTTTACTATTTTATTGATTTTTCAATTTTCTTTTGGTGTCACCAAGACACTTGTTTGCCAGGTTTTCATCAAGGTGATGATTTTTTTGATTTTTGATTTGTTTTGTATTTTTCAAGTTTTGACATGGCTCTTTGAAGCTAAGTGTAGAATTTATGCAAGTGAAAACTGTTGATAGGTGTGGACAATGGTTCCCCTTCAAGAGTTGAAAGCTGATATGCTCTTGATCCATAGACTACTATTACAATATAACTCGACCTCGATAGGTAATATGGCCTTAGAATCAAAGACTAGTGAATATGGAGTGGCTCCTGTGGGGGTACATATACTATTTCCATAGGCCCGTAAGGCGGGATTGAACTGAGGGTGCCAGTCATGACCAACATCATTGACAATATTTTTAAGGATTTGGATAATGGTTTTGTTAAAATCCTTAACTTGGTTGTTACCTTGTGGGTAGTATGGAGTGGAGAAATGATGTTGGATATGGAATTTTTCATAGAGTTGGTAGACATCTTGGTTCTTAAATGGATGATCATTATCAATGATGATGGACTGAGGGACACCGTACCAGTAAATGATGTAATTTAGGATAAATTTTGATTTCTTTTCTAGTAATGTATGTTATGGGAATAGCCTCAATCCATTTGGTAAAGTACTCAGTTGTAGTGATAATGAATTTATAACCATTGGATGAAGTGGGATGGATTTTACCTATGAGTTCAAGTTCCCATTGGGTGAAGGGCCATGGTGATGTGATTAGTTGTAATTCCTGAGCTGGTGCATGTATCAAGTCTCCATGAATATGACACTATAATTTTTTTTTGAAAAAGTGATATGAATCACACTCCATCATGGGCTAGTAGTATCTTGCATGAATGATCATCTTAGCTAGAGTCAAACCACTAGAATGGGCTCCACATATACCGTTGTGGACTTCTCGCAAGGTCGTTTGTGCTTCATTGGTATTGAGACATCATAAGAGGGTGTTATCAAGGCTTCGGCGATAAAGGGTGTCATTGATGATGGCATATTTAGAGGCTTTACGAATGAAGGTCTTACGTTGATTGGCGGATAGATCATAGGGAATGATGTGGTCATGTAGGTTGTCATAAACATCTTAGTACCAAGGGGAGTTAGGACCCACAAGTTCACACACCATCTTAGACTCAGTAATGTCAAAGGCAAGGATCAATAGATGTTCTACCAAGAACTCATATTGTGGCACATTGTTTGGAATATCCAAGAGGGAGCTGATTGTTTCCATTGTGTCTACTACCTTTTTTCGAATGCGAGGGACCTGACAAAAAATGATGTTGTCAAAGTACTATCTAAAACTATCAACCATTCATTTATATGGGGTGATTTTTTCATCCTTAGTTTCATAATCATCATTAACCTGCTGGATTACCAATTGGGAGTCATTGTACACTTGGAGGCTCTTGATTTTCCATTTGACTACCATGCAAGGTCTTGTGAGAAGAGACTCATACTCTGCTATGTCTTTGGTGCATGAAAATGAAATTCAAAATGATTTAGGTATGGTATCACCTTGAGGGGTGACAAACAAGATGCCTACTCCTGAACCATGATTAGTGTGAGACCCATCAAAGTATAATTTCCATGTCGTTGGGGTTTCCAAGGTAAATACGAACTCATTGGGAAAATTTGAAACCAATAGATGATATTATTTGGTAGGTGCATCTACAAGTTGGTCTGCTATGACTTGTCCTTTTATGGATTTGCATTTAACATATCGAATGTTGTATTTGCTTAGTATCATAACCCATTTAGCCAATCAACCTATCAAGGCTAGTTTGCTGAGAAGATATTTCAATGGATCTATTTTGGCAACGAGTTTTGTCTTTTGGTTTATCATGTAGTGCCTAAGTATTTGAGTAGCAAAAACTACCATAAGGAAGACACATGCGATATGATTGTAGTTGAGTTTGTAGCCCACAAGTGTACCACTGATATAGTAGATTGCTTGTTCTTTGTCTTCATCATCATTTTGTGCAAGTAACGCCCCTAATGCAGATGTAGTTGCTGATATGTAAAGTATAATATGTCTTCGATCAACAAGCAAAATCAAGATTGGTGGTGTTAACAGGTAATTCTTAATCTATTAGAAATATTCTTTACACTTTTTTTCCACATAAATGACACTCCTTTCCTAAGAAAGTGCTGAAATGGTTGACATTTTTCTACTAGCTGTGCGATGAACCATCAACTGGATTGGAAATGGTTGAATTTTTTTTACTAGCTATGTGATGAACCATCAGATGGATTGGAGTCTTCCTTGTAATGTCTATATTTGATTGATTTTTGTGGGTGGTGGCATGTCTATGATAGCTTTGACTTTGGCAGGGTCGACTTCAATGCCTCATTTGGAAACAATGTAGCTTAAGAGTTTTCCTGATGTGACCCAAAATACACATTTCTTTGGGTTTAGCCATACCTTATACTCTTCTAGTCTTTTGAATTTTTTTTCCAATACTCTCAAATGATCACCTCTTGTCAATGATTTAGCTAATAATTCATCCACATAATCCTCCATGAGAGTATGCATGAGTTCATGAAAGATTGTCGTCATGGCACGTTGGTATGTGGCGCCAACATTTTTCAATCCAAAAGGCATGAAATTCCAATAATATGTTCCCTAGGGAAAGTGAAGGCTATCTTGTACTGATCTTTAGGGGATATTTTGATTTGGTTGTATCCTAAGAAACCATCCATGAGGGATAGCATCTTGTAGCTTGCTATTAAGTCCATAATGATGTCAATGTTTGGTAGGGGAAAGTCATCTTTCAGACATGCCTTGTTCAAGTCTCGGAAGTCGGTGCATATGCAAATTCCTCTTGTTGGTTTTGTCACTACTAACAAGTTAGAAATCCAATCAACATAGTCGATAGGGTGAATGAAGCCAATGTCTAATAACTTCTTCAGCTCAACTTTGAACAACAAGGCAATTTGTGGATGTATTTTTCTAAGTTTCTTCTTGACTAATTTTGCATCTGGAAACAATGGAAAATGATGTAGAACCAACTCGAGATCTAAACTAGGCATATTGGCATATGACCAAGAAAATTTTATTTTTCACTCTATGAAAAAGACATGAAACTTAAATGGCAGTTTTGATTCTATCAATAACGCTCTAAAGTGGACAATCTTAGAATTTTTGTTTGTGCCTATATTGATTTCCATGGTCTTTTCTAATAACATGGGCAATTTCTCTTGGTTTATGGGAAGTATGTCCAACCCTCCATCCTTGGGAATCTCAAAGAGGTTTCCACCCTTGGATGCGTCCATTCTTTTTACTTTTTTATGGTCAAGAGGAACCTTGCGCTTTTCACCTAGAGACCTTTCTTTTTTTATTTTTTCATTTTCATTTTCACGATTGGAGGGGTGGACAAACTCCCAAAAATAGGTCGTGTTATCCAAGTCGATGGTAAAACCAACTTTATTATAACCAAAAGGAATTCCTTCTCGTAATCCCATGAACTCAACAATCTCTTCATTGTTCTCAAATATGTCTAAGACAGGTGGTCCTTGTTGGTCCCAGTCTATCAGTTGTGGGTACACTAAGGGAATGTCATCGTAGATACTATCAAGGCTTAGTGAATGGGTAGAAAAGTTGAAAATGGAGGTATTGTCAGGATATTTGGTCATGGTGTCAGATGGGTTAAGTTCATGGAATATTTCAGCTATATCATAGTCACTAGATCCATAAGAGTCCCACTCCCATTCATTGGAGTTGGTCTCAATATGGTCTTTGAATGTCTTGGGGATCTCAGGTGTCTCAATATCCCTTGAAGAACTTACTTCCTCACTCGAAAGCAACTTAATACTAGGAGCACCTATATTTATTGGTTTGAACCCTATCCCTAAGCCCTTTGGCCATTTAGACACTAGCAAAGGTTCTATCATACCAATTTTGTTTTAGCCAAGCCCACTATGTCCATCATAACCTTTTCTCTTCATGATTTCAAAGCCTTTACCATACTGTTCAGTAGGGATTTTCTTGGGTTTGACAACCTCTTCTTCTCTGTATAGCCATGTGGTCACATATTCTTTGTTAATGGATTCCTTACTTAGCTCTCCCCATTTTGTGAAAGTTATTGTGGGAGATACTTGAATAGTGACCTTAGATTCTCTCTTGACTACTAACAATTTTCCATATGACTTAGGTGGTGTAGGTAGTTGAATGATGCAATAAGATATCTTCATATGATATTCACCACACCCCTTGTCTCAAACCTAGATTTTAGGATTGGAAGATGGAGCTTTGGAGGTGTATTATTTGTTTAACATGGAGGGGTTGACATAATGGGATGACGAGGATGATGAAGCTTCTTGATTTATCCAAACTTGTTGTTTAGGGGTTCCTCTTAGATTACTACAATACTAAAAAGGGTCAAGATTTCCAGCTATTGTGATCTCAGTACCATTATAGGGAAACTTTAGGCATTGATGGTAGGTAGATGGGATGACCCTCATAGTGTGAATCCATTTTCAATCGAGGAGGAGATTGTAAGGGAGATCTAGGTCAAAGAATTGGAATGTGGTATCTAATGTTGCGGGCCCAACTCTGATAGGTTTTGTTATGAGGTCCTTGGAAGAACACTCTTCATTGTCATAGGCTTTTATGATAATTCTCTTTGTCATGTCCACACATGCTTCAGAGAATCCCAATGCCTTAACCAATTTGAGAGTGTAAATATTTAATCTCACTCCATCATCTACCAAGACTCGTCTGATTTTATGTTTATGAACGAAGAATTCTAGGTGCAAAGGATAATTGTGATTGGACTTTTGGGATGAATAGTCTTGGTCTAAAATGGTGACATAATGGTTATTGGCTAAGTATCCCACAATTTATTGGAAGCGATTGAAATCAAGGTCATTTGGAATGGAGGTGTCTTGTAAAGCTTTGTTAAGAACAACTATGTTCTTGGGGGATATACGAAGTAACTCAAGGATGGATATTTGAGCAGGTGTTTTCCCCAAGTGGTCTAATAGGTTATATTGAGACTTTTTTTGTGGCTTAGGGGGAGCACCTTATACTATTACCTTGGTTCATTATGTGTTTACTGCATATTCTGGTGGCTTTTTAATGGTAATGTAATTGACATGGTCGTCTATGGATCAGATATGATTTATGGTAGTGTAGTCATAAGTGGTATTGGTATAGTTGGCATGGTTATTAGTTTTGGATCTCAAACTAGAGGGATTTCCTATCCCATGGTCATGTAATGGATTCTTAAAGATTGTATGATCATTATTAGAATTCGGTTGTTGACTGTCAACTTCTATGACACCCTTTTTCGATTAGGTCCTAAATGATTTTTTTGAGTTGTTTGCAAGATGAGGTTTTGTGTCCCTTAGCATGGTGGTAATAAAAAAGGCATTGTTGTCCCACTATGATGGTTTAAATTTCCTTGGATCATAAGGTTTTTCCTCAAGAAGTTGTATGAATTTTGACTGCAAAAGTTGTTTTAGGACTAATTCAATTGGTTCCCCTAGGGGAGTGTATTTGTGTCCCGTCGAAAAATTCCTTCGAAGTATTTGTTCTTGATTGTTTTGAAGGGAATTTTTTTGTTTGCTTGGGGGCACATGATAGGTTGTTTGATGTATTAGGTCCTTTAAGTGTGATTGTAGGACCAATATGTATGGCCTTTGCATCGAAAACTCCATCATTTGTGACATTTTTATTGTAGGCCTAATATTTATTTTTGTCATTTGAGGTACCTTGGGCATTTTGAGTCTTGTTGTATGTCTTAAGTTTCCATTTTGCAATTAGGGCCTTCTCAAGTATGGTGCCTTTTTCCATTAGGTCAAAAAATTTGGTGCAACAATGGTCTTGTAGTTGATATTTTAAGTCTATGGTCAAGTTTTCTATGAACATGACAATCCTTTGTTTCTTAGGAATCTCAACAGGACATTGACTAGCCAAGCTCCTCCATATTTGGAAGAACATTATGAACAACCCACATTCTTATTTTTTTGTATGACATGATATCATTTTCAATGTTATAATCAAAGTGAGTGATAAATGTTTCATCTAGTTCATCCCATGTTCTTATACCAAAAGGTAGATGAGAAAACCATTCAAGTGCTTGCCTTGCGAGACTCCTAGGAAATAGTCTCATGAGATATGTCTATTCGGATGTGATGTCTATTGAAGCTATTTGGAACTCTCTTAATGTTCAAAGGGATTCCCCTTTCCTCTATATTTGGGTAAACTTGGCATGACATAGTTATGAGGAAATGGAGGCATGTACAAGCTTCTTTCAAATGGGTGTGGACATAACTCTTGTGTTGAGTAAGTATTTTTTGGTTGATATTGGCATATTTTTCACTTGTTTTTGTAAGGAAATCATTTGATTGGCTAATACATCAACTTGCGTGAGGGATGTATCTGCTACATTGTTGATTGAATTATGATAGGGGCCCATGTTGGTGTTTTAAAATTCAATATGTTAGTTGGATGAGTTGGTGTTGACTCTAGGTGTGTATGATATGTTTTGATTTTGGACATGTGGAATTTGAGTTTGGATATGTGAGGTGAAATTTGGGATTTGAGGTATGTGTGAGGTGTTCATATTGCATTGTGTTTGAAATGGATTTGGAGTATTTTGACCTTGTGTGTTTTGGTTGCTATATTGGTTGAAAGGCCCTTGGGTGTTGGTTTGTTGGGAATGTTTGTGTTAGGACCTGTGATGTGTGGGTGTTTGAAGTGTTTTTTTGTTTGGGCCTATGAATATGAACCTTTCACATTTTGTTTGTACCAAATGGTAAAGATGATGATGCACCCATGGCATGAGATGATGGCCCAAATGGATTAAATGTAGTGCCAAAGGGTTGTTTCATTAGTTGTGTCATTGGTTGTGTCATAGCTTGTGTTCCAAATAGTGTCATGTGGATTGTTGTAGAATCTTGTGTTGACCCTCCCAATGGCATAGTAGCATTGATTTGTGGGATAAAACATTTAGTAGTGGATTTTTCATGTCCTTGGCTTTGTGTAGTTTCCTTGTTTGCTGTTGGAATTTCTTGAAGTGTATTAATATCAAATACATGAGGTAGTTTAGCTCCACTGTGTAATAATTTGGCTAAGAATCTTTGTGGGTCTAGTGAAACTATCTCATCCACAAATCATGCTACTTCGAGGTCTTGGGAAACTACCTCTATTTCATCCTCATTTATGACCTTGTTCATGTATTTGTCAAAAGGATTATGAGGCCTAGGTGATTCATTGAAAGAGAAGATAAAGTTCATGTTTCTAGTATAGTTGTAAAGGTCATCATCTTCTTGGAATAGGTCCACTTATTTTCTCTTCATTTTTAGTCTTGTTTGGATCATAAAAGACTTGCAAGTGTGATGAGTGAAAAAATGAAGCCTAAGGAATGATAAAGAAAATGCGAGACTAAGACTAGGGTATGCAACTAGACTATGTTTTGGTATTTTTAAGATATAAGGGTGAGAAATGATGATGTACCAAGATTAAAGATACAAAAGTGACAATAGTCAAAATGTAGATAGGATAATGTCACAATGACAAAAATCTAGGGTAGGTCTATGCCTAAAGTATGCAAATGTAATGCCAATATGATGTTGTGATGGGTGGGTGTAATATGACTTGATATTAACACTACACACTTTTGGTGAACCTAAGAAGAGGTTATCAACCAAAATAAGATAGCCAAAGTGATAAATCTGATTACCAAGACCTTAAGAGGGATAAATACTAAAATGATGACAATTTGACAAGGTGGCCTCAAACTAGACTTGTGAGTTTAAAGAACCAAACTAAAGGACAATGACTTAATTGATTATAAGACAAGGTAAAGATAATCTAAATTTGTGACTATGGTCTGATCTAAAGTCTAGTAAATTTCCTAATCTAAGGTCTATAAAGGTCTATGCAATTAATAGATGACCTAAAATTTGATCTATGATGTAGGCAACCAATGCAAAGGTGAGCCAATGAATGAAATGGAATGACTGATCTGAGAATTGCAAGTATGTGGTTTGATAACAAGAGTATAGTCATGAATTGATCAGAAATAGAATTGTACTAGAGTTTCGTAAAAAAATTATCAACTAGCAAATGCGGTGTTTGGCCAGTCAAATGTGGCATTTTGAGAAGCAATTACAATGAATAGTGAAAATTATGGTGAAAACTTTGTTTTTATCCTAGTTTGACTAATTTTTGTTTTTCTTTTTGTGAAATTTCATGGAAAACATTACAAACAGTCTGAAAACAATTGACTTGGATAGTCTGAATGTCAAAATTTGTAATTATAATGTGTATGTTCAGAGGTTATTCACCTCAATTGCCATGGGTCTTAACACAAATCAAAGACAATTCACACACATCACTTTCCTATTCTATGGTCAATGGCCTATGGTGTAACCCTTAGGCCCACAACTTGGAATCTCCATTGATGCAAGTGGAGGGACACCTTTATGGGGTGTTTGCACTTTTTTATTTGAGAGAGGATGTATAGGGGCCTCCTAGAATGGAAGGATAACACAAATCACCCTCTCCTCGAAAATCTACAAGTAAAAACAAGTAACTTATGTAATGGTGAGGATTTTTGTCTCATCTCAAGGGAGCCATATGGTGAGTAACTTTTGGGGCATGATGCGTATCCCTGCACTGAGCATGATGCCAATAAAAAGTCAATAATAAAGGGTGGGACTCTAACTAGTTTTTATTTTAGTCACAACTCGTGGACTTACTCCTTGGCAAGTGGAATGGCTAGTTTGGACTTGACTTTCATCTTATCTTTTTATATAGCAACTCAAGGGAAAAACCACTTTGGTTCACCAAGGAGTTCTCATGATGGATGTGTCACACTTTGGTAGGACCTATATAATGGTGTTTAAAAAAAGAAAGACAAACACATGTTTTTGATCTCCAAGATCACTCAAGGTGTGAGGAGAGAGCATACACAATGTACTTGGATCACACTAGCAAGAGCTCATTAACCTTAAGCAAAACCAAATGTGCGGTCTAATAATGCAAATGTCAAGAAGTGTTTTTAATTCCAAAGATAACTCAAGGTACAAGGGAAGAGCATACACACCTCAAAACAAGAACAAAATCATAAGACAATGAAGACAATGGCTCTTTTTAAGCCCCAAATCGAAATGTGAGAGTTGCAAAGACACTTGATGCAAGTTTTTTTCTCTTTTTAAGACCAAATGAGTGTGAAAATATAAGTTCTTTTTAACCCAAATAAGTGAGAAATGCAATAGAATTGTTGTTCTCTTTAAGACCAATGAGTGAAAGATGCAAGATTGTTGTTCATTTTAGACCCATGAGTGTGAATGTAAGTTGTGGTTCATTTTAAACCCATGAATGCAAATGTAATTTGTTGTTAATTTTAAGCCCAATGAGTGTGAATGAACCAACATATATTGCAAAATCAAAATAAAATAAACAAGTTAACAATCCTAAATGCCAATGTCTTCTCCAACCTAAGCCACATGCTGTAAACCAGAGATCAATAACAGAAAAAACCCTAATCTATTGAATGCAAAGGGCATAAATTGGAAATTCCTAACAAAACCCCTATTTCAAAATGAATGAGAAAATGAGGTGCAGGAAGTCATAGTTGTGGTTACTGGTTCAACACAGATGTGGTGCAGGAAACAATGACTATAGTGTTTTAAATTTTTACTATTGCCAATGGTCAAAATCAAATGCGGTTAACCCCTCAGCAGATGTGTCTCACCAACCTGGAAGAAACAAAAACTTAAAACCCAACCAAATCTGACAAAACCCAAAATTGATATGGTATGATTATGATGTCAAGATGTTAGATCAAAACCATAAAATTGAAAATAATGGAAAAACCAGAAAATAGCCTTAACAAAATGATTTTCCCTAAATTTGAACAAATGCAGTGTTTGAGACAATGAATGTGGTTCTCTAGCCTTTTGCAAATGCGTCATAGGACCTAGCGAATGCATCATTTGGGCTCACAGTTGCGGTTCAGACCTGAAACTCACAATTTCTAAAAAATTCTTCCAAATCTGGTTAGTTCACATCATGTTCACCAATGTAGAATAGGGTAAAATCAAGGTTAAGGTTCTAAATCATCAAAACTAAAACCATAAAGCCCTAAACCAAAAATGAAACACAATTCAACATAGAAACATAAAATATGAAGAAATATTACCTATGTCATGGTTGATTCAGGTCCATTTTCCTTCTCCATTTTGTTTAATATGCTTGATTTCCCTCAGATTAATGATAGCAAAATATTGAAGATTGTACTTGTCTCCTCAAGTGTATTTGAACTCAATGTAGTCTAGGTAGAGTTGAAATGACAATGATAGGTGTCTTTTATAGAAAGTCAAATTGGAATGAAGGGCTAGGATTTAAAGCCGATAAGATATGACAATCAATGGCTAAGATTGAAAGATGTAGTATGAAATAGGGTTAGGGTTAAATTAGGGAAAAGATAGGGCTTGGTTAAGGATGGATGGTTGACATTAAATTATAAAATAATTCAATCAATGGTGGAAATTAATTAAGACATGAAGAGATAAGAATGAGACAGATAAAGAGGTTGGCACAAAAAAAGAGGTTGTTTGAGAAAATCAAATAATTATAAAATTATTTAATTTAGGAGGGAAAGTGAATTTTTTTAAATAATTAAAAAAATTATTTAATTATAGAGGAAGAGGGAAAGTTGACTTTTAAATTAAATAATAATTTAATTCAAAAGTGTAAGAAAAGGGAAAATTAGTAAATAATTAAATAAAAAAAATATTTAATTATAGAAAAAGAGGATAATAAATAATTAAATAATTAAAAAAATTAATTATAGTTGAAATATGATAATAATTGAATAAATAAAAATTTATTTAATTATAGAGGAAAGGGGACATTAGTGACGTAATTAAATAATTATAATTTATTTAATTAATCAAAGGAAGAATAAAAGAAAGAATAAAAGAAAGAAATGAGTTAATTAAATAATTAAGAATATTTAATTAGTAGAAGAAATATAAATTTAGAAAATAAATAATTAAAACTATTTAATTATTTAGGGAAGAAAGGGAATTGACAAGGAAAAATGGTGTTCGTAGGCTTAGGACATTTTTTAGTGTCTACAATTATAATATTGGAGGCAACAAGCATGCCTATAGGCATGCTCTTGTTCATTTTTTAGTCATGAAACTGTTGTTGTAAGGTCTTGGAAGATTTAAATAAAAAAAATCAACATGTTCCTATTTTTCTATCAATTCTTATGTTGTAGAATTTGAATTGATCTCACAAATTATTTGATTTTATTTTTTAAAAATTCTTGATTTTCTTGTGGTTGAGTGACATAGTTACAACAACCAACAATCCAGTAGGATTCTTGGTTGTTGATTTGCATCAAGTGATCTCGATCCCAAGAAAGTAATGCAATGATCCCAATTTTGTCATTGCAAATTGAGTATGCAAAGAATATTTGACACTGTCAATGATAGATGAGGTACTCCCAATTAGAATCAAGTGAGATTCATCCTACCAAAGAATGTAGACATTCAGATCTCATTGGCACATGGTGAATGTTGTGTATGTTTTGCACACATGCCCCATCGTAGGCAGGGACCCCCTCTTTTTGCTCCCATCTCACTTTGTGCATCCCTGTTTCCAAGCCCAAGTTGGCCCCAAGCCTCAAAATGATCAAATTCTCCTTGGCCAAATTCACCTGCTAAAGTTTCACCAAGTCATTTGCTCTTTCAGGTTGGGTCCTGTGGGTTTCCCTTGCTCCGTCGCCCCGACGTTCGTCAGGCCTTATAGACCTGAATTTGTGGGTCTCTTCTTGCCATTCGTCATTGTGTTCCATCATTTGCTTGTAGCTGAGCCTCAACGTCCGCCCAATGTGCGGACCCCACACCAATCTTTTCCATTGCATCTATCAACCACTGCGGACCTGTGATTGCAAGTCATCCTATGTAGGTCTTCATTCCTGTTTCACCACTTTTGCAGTGACTGACCCTTGACTTCCACTCGCGTGGTAGGTTCCACAGTTGGTCCTTCCATCTTCGCCATTGCCGCAAGCCAACCGACCCCATCACTTCAATGAATTACCTAAGTCCAAAATGATCGTGGGTCTTTGCGCATAGCTTACCTTCACCTGATCGCCTTTGTCAAACATTTGAGCTCTCACATCATCCCGCTAGGCAGGACCTGCATATACCTTTTCCTTAGAATGAAACCTTAATTTTTCAGGTAGATTCTTGAGTCAGAGATTGCCAGCAGGTCCACCCTTCCGGGAGGCGGTCACCACGACGTTGTTTCACAGCGATGACCCTTCGTTGCCTCCCTACTTTGCGGCTCTGCAACCCATCAGTGTCGTCATCCACTTGCAGGCTTCCCCATGACGGCTGCAACCCACCACCTTGTCGTTGTGAAGTGAAATTCATGTGTGACATGCCCACATCATCTACCTGCATTGTTCTAAACATCACGGTCAATAGTTCTAAACTCCTAAATAAAAATCTTAGTGGCACGAGTCCTTCTCAGCTCCAAACGATAGAGCTTTTCATATTTCAAGTGATGACATTCAGATGGGCACCAATGACAATCATCTATGTAGAAGCCACAATGCTAGTTTGCACCTATCTCTCATCATTTCTTCAATGAATTTTCCTGAATGTCTCTACACATGTGCCTATCCGCATTCATGCTCACATCCTTACGGAGGAATCCTTGCGCAGCATGCCCACATGCCATTTTCTCATGTTGCGAGTGTTGGAGTCTTGAGCGGCACCTTCACACACATCATCTGATGGTCTGTATCAAATCAAAAGGAAAATTGCAGGGATGAAAGGGTTAAAGAATGGGGAAGTGAGTAAGGAAATGAAACTAATAAGGTATCACAACACATCATTGAGTGAAATGAAGCTCAATATAAGAGAGGAAGTGACAGATTATTCATAATGAGATAGTGAATGTTAAACTATCCCCTGCAACAAACAAGTATGCGGGCTCTGCATGCCGCTTGGTCATTGTCCTGGTCCGACCTAGAACATTCCCCACGAATGGACTCTGGCCATGCGGGACCCATTGCTTATAATTTTGTTTAGAAAACTTTCCCCAAGTCATCACCTATAGTTCTAGTTTCCTCAATGAAGCAGAGCTTTCCATCTTCTCGCAAGTTTTGCTTAATCCGAGCATGGGCGAATGTTGGATGAGTGATTAAATTCTGGTGGGTTGTGTGATTGAGCATGATGGTCCCGAATTGATTAAGAGCAATCTCATGTGAAGTGAAAAGCATGGAAAAGGAGGAGGACATTGGACATCGTGGGCTCCACATCTTCATTGGGTGTTAGGATTTTCTGATATTACTGCGGCTGGGTCATGCCATCTTCCCGCCATCCTAGCCCTGTAGACACCTTAATGGACTTGTGTTGAGTAGAACCCGCAATACTTCTTTCCGCTATGCATGATGCCCTCTGACGGCAAGGCCGAACGATGCCCCCACCTTACATTTTTGCATGACGAGATGGCGGAAGTGATCCGCACATTATCATTTCTATGACTTTACTTCCTCTTATGTAGAATAATAGTTTACAGAGTTTTAGACTGTCACTACTCAACCCTGCATTGAACAATTTTCTTTGGCTAAACAAGTGCACCACATAAATTGATGTGGGTGATGATTAGATGGTATCTGTAGAGTAACATCCGAGGGTCTCCAAGGATAGTGGTTATGCCACCCAAGAGCTTTATGCAATGTTTTGATCTTTAAATTCAGAACAAAGTGCTTGGGGTGATGGTGCCCGTGGGTTGATGGTCAATACATTTTATGAAGAGATTCGATGATGGTAAGCCAAGTCCTATAGCCTCAAACAATGTAGGATGAACCAAAAGAACATGTGAAATGATATGTCCTTCGAATGTAGTGAGGTATAAGGAGGAAAATTCCTCTGTAAGGCTACCTATGACATTTGATAGGCGCGTGATTCCTTTTAGCTAGAGTTGTTGCTCCTTCCACTGCTCTCTATTGGCTTCCCACGCTGCTCAGCCTGCGACATGATTACTTACATGTGAGATGACTACCAGTTCGCTTGCTTGGCTCCACTTCGCTTATGGCTCATTTTCTTTAAACTTCCACGAACATTGATTTAGAATGTTGAAAGTTTATCCCTAAAGAATGAATCATTTATAGAAAGTAGGTGGTTGTAGGGTATGCCAGTTTATTGTGGGTACGACAAGATTCTCCTTCAAGTTGGTAGAGAGGGATGATTACTCTCATGATGACAATAACACCCTCCCTATCTCTACGATTTGTGCAGGTTTAATATGTAGCAATGAGCAAGAAGGCAATTTATCACATGGTGTAGTCAAATATTTGACTGAAATGTAGGATTACAAGTCAAGGCGACATGGAGAGAAAGATCAAATCATGAGGGGGGAAACGTAATGTACTTGATCACCAAAGGTGGGGGAAGGGATGTTTCAAAGTATTTAGTGAATTGTATTTTGTGGGTATGGCTATGTGGGATTTTCTCTTTGATTTTCGTTACTAACGGTAGTAGCCCAATTGGCACCCGCACTCTCGTTCCCAACAAGTGGCATGAATTACCTCTAGGCCCGTGAAACAATTGCATAGGTGTTATGAGGGAATGTTTGAATCTTGGGTGATTGATCGAGCAATGGTGTGGATGGGAGTAATATTTATAAAAATTGATGTATCAATTTCTATTTGAGGGGGCTAGTTATTTTAGTGTGAAAACCAACAGACGTCTTGCATATGGGGGCTGCTATTGCCCTAGCTATTTCTCCTTTGTGGGTGTTATAATGTGGGTGGCTGGCCTCACATCGATGCCTCCTAAAAAAATTTCATCACTGCTACCCACACTCCTCCACCCGCAACTCTCTCAATGGAAATCTTCGATGCAAAGTCTGCCCTTTCACTCGCTGAGGGAGGATCTCATGCGGGTCTCCACTTTTACGACATTGTCTAGTCATGATCTCTTTAACGACAGTTCCACCCTTTCCCTCTGACCCGCAAACAACTGACTAGGTGATACCCGAGATTGTTAATGGAGGGACACCTACAAATTACCAATGGAGTGGGACATCAAAATTTTGAAGATCTTGTTGCAAACTCTTCACCCATGAAGGCCATGATTTACCAAATGGTGAAGTGGCCTAAATTCATTAATCTTGATGCAATAATTTGTGTTGTATATCTCAGGCGGAGCTCACCAAGATTGGCATATCCGGGTGGCTGATAATAAGCGGCACAAGTGCAAAATGAAAAGGGTTGTTCTTACGCAAGGAGGACCAACCTAGTGGAGGGCACGAGCTCTACGATGATGTTCTATCTTTGGTAGTCATTATCAGTGGCACCACAATTACTTTAGGTAGAAGGAATATTTCTCACCCATACCATCGTCTTTCATGGTGGCATGGACGAACCTGTGGGAAACCCAATCACTTTTATGTGTAGGATTTTCCTACCTATGACTATGGACTGTCAGTTTTCCATACTTTGCTCACTCACGTCTCATGCCTAGTGAAGCTAATGAATTATTGGGGTGGTCTTCTTGTTGTTTTGTGGATGGTTCCCTTTTGAACGCTGATGGACATCGCAGTTGCAGAAGTCGCAAAGCGGGATTCTGCCTCACTCATGTCATTTTCTTCATGGCATTCTCTTACTGGATCTCCACGGACTTCCTCCCACATGCTTCCATCCACCCTTCTCATTCTTAGGCCACTCCCTTATGGGAGCCGTTTCCTTCACAATTGTCTAGGAAAGAATTTGTTCATGGCTAGCCCACATAAAGTCCCTGCGAATGGGTGTTCGTGTCCGATGAAATTCTCATCCTCCACCCTTCTTTATAGACTTACTGATGGTGCCAAGGGAACAATTCTGATTTCAATTATAGAATTTGTGAATAATTTTGAAAGTGGCTGATGTGATCGCAAGGAGGTTCTATATAAGCAACGCTGAACATGGTGGTGGGCTACATTGCTTTTAAGTTATGATATGAAGAGGGTGTAAAGGTAGTGGCATCGCTAGTTGGTCCTAGGTGATGATAGTAAACTCATGGCCCACTAGAATGAAGTAAGAAGGCAATATCATTGTGTGTAAATGAAGATATGTGTATAACATCCCCATCATTTGATATTAGCATAAAGCACCACTGGGAGCGTCAATTAAACCCATTGTTTATGCGAGGCAAAAAAACCATTCATGAGTTCCTACTTCAAATTGTTGGTCATCCTCTCATCCATATAGATGGTACTGCCTAGTAATCGACTCACACTCTCGCTCATGGCTACATCATTAAATGGCTCTTTCACATGGTAACTAGGTGATTATGGCATGTAAACTTAACTAGCTATGCACAACTAAGGGACTAAAATATGGGAAGTTCAGTCTTGGGAGGCGATAATAATTGTACGGAGAGGGAGGCAAAATGTGAATGAATCAAAGTTTCTGCTCTCTTTGCATGCTACAAAAATTTACTTGCAGACCTTTGATATGCTACTGTCATCCCTCACAGTGCATTAGGAATGAAAAAAACACCCAATTCCTCTGTTGTCCACCCCAACGGAATCCTTCTTTGTAGGCCCCAACTTTGGGTATACTGTCACCTGAGTTATTTTTCTAAACCATAGAGCGACATCTTATGGGCAGCCTTCCGCTTCATCCTTCCCACAAACTGCAAATCATTTATCCTTGATGATGGAATGATTAGATCTTGGACGATGAGGTTATATTCTGATTGTAATTTCATGCCAACCCGAGCATTCAAAGGAATTAATTGGTAGAGGTTAAGTTTCATTAACATGATTGATGAGATTTTATCTGCTTGATTTTACCTATTCCTAACAGAGGGATGCTCCAGCCCTGGTGATCTTGGTGGGATGAGCGGGGCTATGCAAATACTACTTTCCCTTTAACTCTGAAGCGAGTCATTAAAGTGAATTTAGTAACTATTATAGGAAATTTTGCTAAGATTATAAGAACATTTACATGGCCCTAATTTAATTTATCGCTTTCTGCAGGGCTTTGATTATAAAACAAAGATTGCCAAAGGGACTCACTGCTAAAGAAAGTTGCTCATGATCTACCTGTTTACAACATTGTGCAGCCAAGAGAGAAAGGGAGATGAAGTCATAAAGAATGCAATTCAAAAGAGAAATCTGCATGTTTCCTACCAAGTTTGCAAAGAAAATGATGATCAAAGATCTCCTACACAGATGATGCATGTTAAAGGGATGCTTTCACCTATCTGCTCGCAAGGGCATCCCTAGGATAATGAATAGTCTTGAGAATGGATGATTGCCTAAACGAGGGACGCTTTGAAAAAGAAGACCAATGGACCAATGATTGCACACCAAAGGGAGTCAGTGCCAAGGATATCTAAGGGTTTTCTACCAAAGTTTGAGACAAGGGAGTTGTTATATCCCTTTCACCAAATGATTAGGATCCGTTAGGGGATATCCTACAAGATATAGGGGGGGAAGCTAGTCTATCCCACAATGATGCAAATATGCAAACAAGATGCGTTTGATCTACTAAAGAATGTTGTAGATCCATCAAGCAAAAGGTAGCTTTTAAGCAGTTTCAGCTACATGAAAAGGGAAATCAACTAGAGGAAAAAATTGTTACAGTGCTAGACCACTAAAAGATAAAATATGGAAAAGACAAAGGCTATATTTTAAATTGTTATATAATGGGGGGTAGGTGAAACCCTAACTTGTATCAAATCTGAGCCACACAATGTAATTAAATCATAGCCATTCATTTGGGTTTTGGAAAACTATAAATAGGGGCTTGCTCCTCATTTGTAAATGGTTGGAGAATTGGTGCAAAGGGAATTTTGCAACAATAGAAGGAAGAATTGCATGATTTTATGGGTGTTTTCTTTGAGTTTGTTCATCTTGCTTGCATGATTCAACTTCCATATTAGATTTAGTTGTAGTTTCTTGAATGGTTGTGATAATGGTGTTTGTTGTTATGGTATTTGATGAACTTCTAGCCCATACTTTTGGAACTTGTTGATGACAAGTTGTTGTGCAAAGTTAGCATGGGCTTCCTTATTTCATTACTGCAACTTAGTTCAATTGTATGTTCATGATGTGCACATACAATCTGAAAATCTGCAAACCTTAGAAGATTGCACTAATTTTGTGTAGCTGTAGGCTTCTCTTGGTCAAGCAAAACATAGTTTAGGAAGTTTTTCTACTATAGTAGTCTCCATTGTTACTATTCATTCATAGCTTAGATTTAGAATAGCCTCTCTTACCCTTTCTCCTTTTTCTATTTCTTTTAACTCCTTGTTAGAGTAGGATTCCAAGCATCACCACAAAGCTAAATTTGATGAACATGGTGAGTTTTAGCTTGCTGTTTTGAGTGAGCAACCATTGTTTATTCATTTCCAACACTCTTGAAAATCCATTTGTAGACCCAACTTCCCATGCTTTGTAAACCATAAAGGCCACCCTGTGATTACCAACAAAACACATGAACCAATTGAACTATTCCAAGCATTGTCATGACCTGACACCCGAGAGACCTTGGGGTAGGAATTTGGAACTTGTTTGTAGATTTCTACCTTTCAAGAGAGGTAGTGCACTTGTGTGCTGCCTGTGTTGACAATGTGCAAAAAAACCCATCAACAAAACTGGCACTAGAAGGAGGGCCTTCATTGTGTTAAGCTAGATCGAATTGGTTCATTCTCCCCTGAAAGATTCCAAAGAGTACTAAGATCCACACCAAATAAAGGGGAATTTCAAGAGTTGCAACCCCCTACCAACCTGGGTAAGAGAGCTCAAAGAGGGGAAGAAAATTCATCAACCTCATTTGCTCCATCCACCTCTCCTCCATCCTCACCCCTCCCTTCCATCCCTTTGCACATCACTCATCCTTCCTTTCCAGCATCCACCTCCTCTTTTCAACCGCCTCAAGTTTCCTTCTAGTCACACACTTCCCATAGCCAGGGTGATGTCCCTACCCCTTCCCTTCAAGTCTAAAGCACAATCCCAACTATTGCTGCTCCTGTGCAGCCCCAAGTTACTGTCACACAACAAGCACAACCTCCACCTCCCATTATGGCTTGACTGGGAAATAATCCTTCTCCATTGTCCTTCAACGATTATCACAACATGCCAAAAAACCTAGAAGGCTTTTGTACGAAGTTCCATCCTCGTGATCTACAACAGACCATAGAGGAACATATCAAAATATTTCAAACAACATTAAAGGACATGCAAGTCGATCATGAGGATGTGGCTTGCCAACTCTTTCCTTATTCCTTGGGGGAAAGGCTTTTTATTGGTACATGAACTTGCCTACTGGATCCATCACCTTCTAGAACCTACTGAAGAACTCTTTCTTGCAGAAATATAAGATCTCGATCATCCCTTCAGAGTTATATCAACAATTTATGTCCATTCAGAGAGAATTCAACAAACCAATAAGCTCCTTTAATGATCACTTTCATCGTGCATATACAAGGCTACAAGCTCCATACGTGGTTGATGATGCTTCAACCCTATTGGTCTATTATGTTGCCCTAGACCACCTCACCGCTGCACTGGTAAAAATAATGTTCCCACCACCCACCAAGTTGGTAGATGCCTACGCCAAGGTAGTCATATCAAGTACTAACTTGGGGAAAAACATTTTAGGCCCACTACCCTCTTTGGGACCGGTCACTCATCCCATGCAAGTTCAGGGCCTTACACATTAAGCCTTGACACATCAGATACCTATTATGAACCAAGTTCCACAACTACCCATGGTTCCTCATCCAGGACAACCATTGAACTAGGCACCCCTAGTGCCTCATTACTAGTAGCCACAATAGCAATAGGTCTATCCTCAACCACCTCAAGTTCCTACATATCTACAAGGGCCCGAGTTTTAGCCAATTCAACAAAACCAACCACCGGTGCAACTAGTCTTCTGGACAACTACAAGAGGGGAAAAAATTCAAACCAGAACTTTGAAAGGAGGCCTTCA
Organism: Sequoia sempervirens; assembly: GCA_007258455.2. Classification (NCBI taxonomy): domain Eukaryota; kingdom Viridiplantae; phylum Streptophyta; class Pinopsida; order Cupressales; family Cupressaceae; genus Sequoia; species Sequoia sempervirens. The sequence goes on from VDFB02047144.1 coordinate 37,813,184, forward strand.
CAGAGACAAAATTGGACATGGAATATGAGGCCAAACAATGGAGGAATTCCTAACCCTCTCGACCAATCAGCTAACATAGACAAAATGACAAGTGGGGTGTACCTAGCCAAGGAAACTTTGTCTGGATGGTGTCGGATCCATAAAATGAGTAGGCACTCCAAATTGGATTGCCCCAAGTTCCAGATAGCCACATAGATTTTTCAAGTGGAGGTTCAGAATGTCGTAGATAGTGTTGGCTATAGAGACATAGTCCCATTCGAGCCTTATGACTCTTCAGTGCTCATGGTCAATCAAGCGGCCTTTCCATGAAGTGAAAGCAACATGCCCGAAAAGGAGATTGTTGCCTCAAAGGACAAAGGAGAGAAAGAGGTAAGTACTGAAGACTCTTTATCCCAGCTCTTCACTTTAGTAGATAATGGTCCAGTAGATGAAGAGGAGTCACGTGAGGATGAAGTTCAAATGTTTCACCAAAGATTGACTCTGTATAACTTAACAAATAGGCAAGCAAGAGGACCCTTCACAACCTCTATTCTCCCTAATAACTTCAACACTCCACCTGATCCGAACACTAGTAATAATATAGGTTATCCCCATGTTCCCACTCAACACTTCAACAAAAAAAAAATAGCTAAATCAAATGCAAAACCAGTCTGCTAGCTCCTCCCAAGGAAAAGCCTTTGAGGTTGAAATTGAACAAATGGGAGAATACGTAGTTGACGAATTGAAGAAGGTTAAAATAAGTTTGTCTGCCTTTGAATTGCTTAAAGTCCCAATAGTTAGGAATGATTTCTTTAGAATGATTAATGAGACTACTTCTAAGTCAGCATAAGAGGTACCTGCCAAGAGAGTCTCCTTTGATGAATCACACAATGAGCCTGTGATTAAGGAAATTTTAGGCAATAAAACAAATGTTCCTTCAAATCAGAAAATAGGAAAGCAACCCACCAAAGAACAAAACCAAGTGAAAACCAAGGACATGATTAATGAGAAGGATAAAAATTAGGTAGCTCAGGCAGATACACCTATGGGTTTGTTCCAGGGAAAGTTAGAAACACCGCCCTTCCTCACTACCATCAGAAAATTTGGAAAGAACTTACACAACTACCTACTTGATTCAGGGGAATTAGCCAATGTCATGTTGCTTGTTGTATGTAAGGCATTGGGAGTAGTCCCTACTCCTTCTTGAAGAAAGGTGACCCAACTGGATAAAATTGAGGTGAACATAGTTGGTGAAATTAACTAGATCCCTATGTAGATCGCTATAGACCCAAGGGTGCAACAAGTCATTGACATTCAACTGACAGATATTCATGACACATATGGTATAATATTGGGATGAGATTTCACTAGAGCATTGAATCAATATGTCATGACTGACTTTTCTCACCTATGGCTGCCATGGAAGGGGCTTCCAAACCAAATCTACATAGACCGAGAACCGCGTATGAAGTTTATGATTATAGAATATAACAACACCAATGAGGTACTATTTGCTGAAATAGAGCTTGGAAACTATTCTCCTGTGGCATATCAAGAAGAATTGAACTCTCAAGAGGAGGAGGTGATCGAAGAAGTTCTCATGTTGTGCAACCCCCCTATTGATTTAGCTTATACACCTTAGAGTACCGAGGTCCTGGTTGAAAAAGATGATGAGGAATCCGATGGCGATGGTAATTTGGGATTATTGGACGGATTCCAAGAATTTATTGAAAAATGCGTGAAAAACCAACTCAACTTAGGAGCGAGGATGGATTTCCAAGAGCTCCTATTGCCCAGTTGGTGTCGGGTGCACAATGTTTCCCACTCATAATTTGAATGTTGCCTTTTTTAGATGTAAGCTGCTCATATCAGTGGAAAAATTTTACTGAAGGAGGAGCCCCAAATAGATCTGCTTGACCATAGTAATGCTGAGTTTGTGCCTTCCCCATAAATTTTAGATGCAAGTGTACAACCAAGGAAGGATGAATGCATGATTAGCCCTGGAGTCAAGGAACCCTCTAAGTTTTGGACATTGTGCTTTGACGGGTCTAAGTCCAAGCAAGGAGCAGGTGTTGGGTTCGAACTAATCAGTCCCATAGGTAAGTCACACTTTTCTTCTCACATACTTCAATTTTATTGCACGAATAATGTAGCAGAGTATGAAGCACTAGTCCATGGTCTTTTAATGGCTCTAAGGAAGAAGGTCAAAATGCTGCAAGTCTTTGGTGACTCAGAGTTAGTATTAAAGTAAATCAGGAAGTTGTATTCGTACCATGACAGAAGACTAGCAAACTATAGGCATAGGGTTTGGGATCTCTTAGAGAGTTTAGATGCATTGAATATCCAGTTGATCCCTCGAAGTAAGAATCATACCATCGATGCCTTGGCTCAAGCAGCTAGTACCCTTCAACCTCTATCACTGTCTGGCCTCAAAAGGTTCACTATGGAGCTCACTTCCACCCTGTCAGTACCAAACAATGTTACCAACTTCCAAGTGTTCAATGATGACAAGCACATCTTAGACTTCATCACCAGCTTTGATATATTTGCAAATCGGATAATTAATGAGGTCAAGCCTGAAGAGGCTAAGTTGGATATAGAGGGAGTCATTAATCTCAAGACTAACATGATCCCCAGGGGTATGGTCCAACTTGAGCAAATTTTCAACTTAGATTAGATCAAAGATTAGGATCAACAAGAAAAGAAGGCTTCTATTGATAACCAGTGTGACACTCATAATCTTGAACAACTGAGGAAATTAAAAATGTGTTCATTGGCAGGGTATGCATGCCAAAAGAAAAGAAAGGGATCATTGATGCCTTACGCAAGTACCATGATGTGGTCACTTGGAGCTATGAGGATTTGAAAACATATGACACCTTGATCATCACACACACTATTTCTCTCAAGCCTGATGTGCAGCCTTTTCGACAGCATCAACACCCCATCAATGCATTATTGGAGCCCATCATCTACAAGGAAGTTCAGAAGTTACTGTCCGCCAGAATTATATTCCCAGTCAAGCATTCTATGTGGGTGGCTAATTTGGTCCCATTCAAGAAAAAGAATGGAGAAATTAGATTGTGTGTAGATTTCTACAATTTAAATAGAGCCTCTAAAAAATACAATTATACAGTGCCCTCATTAGATGAGGTATTGTAGATAGTCAATGGATCTCAAATGATGTCTTTCTTAGATGGATACTTTGGGTACAATTAGGTAATGGTACAATACGAGGATAGGCACAAGACAACTTTCACCACCAAGTGGGGAACCTTCACATATAGAAGGATGTCGTTTGGGCTCATCAACACTGGCACCACATTCCAGTGTGCAATGGACATTTCCTTCAAGGACCTGATCGGTAAATGCATAATCATCTACATGGATGATTTGACCATATTTTCAAAGCAAAGGGGTGATCATGTCGCTGATCTATTTAAAGTTTTTCAGAAGTGTAGAGAATTTGGGATTTCCCTAAATCCAAAGAAGTGCATTTTTGGAGTCATAGAGGGAAAGCTACTCACAAATGTGATCTCAAAAAAGGAAATCTTGATCAACCCTGAGCACATTTAGGCTATTATGAAAATTCAGCTCCTAGGCAGTAAGGAGTTGAAATCTTTCTTTGGAAAGATAAACTTTTTCAGAAAATTCATCGTTGGCTTTGCTGTGATAGTCAAGCTACTCAATGCTATGTTGAAACAAGATGCAAAAGTTGAATGGACACTGGAGGTGAAGCAAGCCTTCAAGGAAATCAAGAAATCCATTGTTGATGCACCCGTATTGGTCAACTTGGATCATGTAAAGTCATTTTACATCTACTCATTCGCTTCAAACCATTCCTGTGCCAACATATTGAATCAAAAGGATGATGAAGGAAGTGAGCACCCAATTTCCTTCATGAGTGCCCCACTAAAAGATGTAGAACTGAGGTACCATAATATGGAGAAGCAAGCCTATGTGTTAGTTAGAGGAGTCAAGAAATTTAAACATTACATCTTGTGGAACAAGGTATTCACCATAGTGCCTGATCCAACAGTAAAAACATTGTTGATGTAGAATGAGTTGGGAGAAAGAAGAGAAAAATGGGTCACCTTGTTGCAGGAATATAACATGGAGGTTCAGCCCATGAAGTTAGTAAGAGGGCAAGCCCTCACCTATATGATAGTTGAAACATTGGCTGAGGCTGGACCTGAGTTCACAGTCCAACAATATCAACTTGAAGATGTCTCCCTCGACGAGTGGTATGACGACATTGTCTACTACCTGTTAAATAACAAGTGCCCACCCCACTTACAAGGAGTCCAAAAATGTGCTCTCCGAATGAAAATCAACAACTACATGTTGTAAGGATCCATTCTATACAAGAGGAATCATGAAGAGGTCTACCTCAGATGCCTTGGGAAAGAAGAGGCAACATGCATGTTAAAATAATTTCTTGATAAATTTGGCATAGGCCACAGGTTTGGCCCTTCCACTACTCATCAAATCTTTCGTGATGGATACTATTGGCTGATGGGATTCAAGGATGCACATAATCATGTTTGAACCTGCCATGTGTGCTAGATGGCTGCAACTAGAGAATGAAATGTTGTTGTCTCACTACAACTAGTTCTGGAGGTAAGATTGTTCACTCAATGGGGTTTCGACTTCATCGGTCTAGTAAGCCCACCATCTTCTACAGTTCATAGGTACATTCAAACTACCTCTGATTACTACACTAGATGGACATAAGCAATTGCATTTAGGTAATGTAGTACTAAGGTGGTTATTAATTTCCTTGAATTTTTTATTCTAAATCGTTTTGGTTGCTCATATGCCCTTGTTTGTGGTAATGGTCCTGCCTTCTCCTCACTCAAACTTGCCAGTTGGGCCTTTGATTATGGAATTTCCCTTAAGTTCTCATCCAACTATTACCCTTAAGGAAATGGCCTAGCTGAGTCCAGTAATAAAAACTTGATCATTGTACTCAAGAAATTGCTCAATAAAAATCCCAAAGACTAGCACACCCAACTACGTTTTTCTCCTTTGGGCAGATCGTACCTGCCGTAAAGCTTCCCTGGGAAATTCCCCATTCCATCTCATTTATGGTTTGGAGCCTGTGTTTCCCGTCCATCTCAAGATCCCTACCCTCTAGTTTTTCAATACTTTTTACGAAGAGGGAGACCGTCAAGAAGCCCATCTAGTTGAGCTGCTCCACTTAGAAGTCTGTGACCGAGCTATTGAAAATTTTGCCAAACATCAGGGCGTGGTTAAGAGATGGTTCGATCTTCAAGCCAAAGTTAAGGCCTTTATGATTTCTAATTTAGTCCTTTGTTGGGACAAGGCCCATGAAAAGAAAAGGGAACATGAAAAATTCAACAAGCTATAGCTTGGGTCCTTTCAGGTCTCTAAAATTTTAGGAGATAATGCTTTCCACCTCAAGATGCTAACTAGTGAAGATGTCCCATTTCCTGTCAACGGGCAGCACCTCAAACATTACTTCATTTCCTAAGCTCTTCTGAGCTAATCTTTGTAAATACCTGTATATAGGTTAGTTTAGGTTTCCTTGGCTTTGCTGTCATTCTTTCACTTTTTGTTTTGTTGAGAGTATTACTTTTTTTCTAATGTGGTGGTCATGCTCAGCTTGACAAATGGTTCACTTTGTTGCCCACTTTTTGTGTTCTTTGGATAAATATTCACTCCCAACTATTGATTTCTAATTGCCTCTATGGAGTGGCTTCCTTATTCAAACTCAAACTTGATCTAGAACATGATCCTTGGTTGAATCCTTTCATGCTCATCTCAGATCATGCATGAAACACACACTAAATTATTTTTGAAGAACTATATAGGGGCTGTTATGAGGGTCTAGAAAGTAGAAAATTTTAAGTTTCCTTGAGTGAGCATTGTGATTATAAACCCACAGTAAGCTTTGGTGCTTACACAATTGGGCAAAATAAAGATCACCAAAGGAAAATATTTGAAAAATAAAGAAAGAAAGTAATGAAAATAAAGAAACTATGTGGGTGTGTGAACAACTCTATCGGGGCTATGGACACTTGACTGGTAGTAGAGCAATGTTCGTGGGGTCATAGTGACAACTTTGTCGAGGATATGGACACCTGACTGGCAGCAGAGCAATGCTTAGGTTACTTTTCAGGTTAGACAATTTATGTACCTTTCTTTTCCTAATTAAGGGTCACTTGTTATAGTTTCTAAAGAAAAAGGAAAGGACCCACCATACACACACTTCTGAGATGTTCCCATGATCCGATTTAGCTAAGGATCCATGTTCTCCTTCGAGTTCTTTATTTCACTTCTGGAAGCTGATCCTGGTCTACGAAGCCAAAGATTTTGGGTTCTGAATGAATCTTTATCCTTATAACTCTCAAGAGCTTTCTCCTAGTAGAGTTGCCATTTTTTGTGCCTATAGCACACACACCTCATTCATAATAGGGACCCCCTCTTTTTCACCTTCATTGGGTCACTTTTTCCATCACCTCATTTTGCATGCCCCTTATTTTTGAATCCCAATTGGTCAAGGAGTCATAAAAGTTATCATCTTGAGTTGACCAAGTTTCACCACCCCTAAAATTTTCATGTCTTTTTCCTTCACGAAGTTCCTTTGGCAGTTTTCCTTAAGCCTTCAAAGTGGTGCCTTTTGCATAATGCAGGTCTGTGTATGTGGGTTCCCCTCACAGGACTCCATCCATGTTTTTTTGTTCTCCTAGTGGCCAACCCTAGACTGCCACCTGCATCAAGGGTCCCACATCATTAGTTGTCATTCTATTGCTAACCTTTTGAGGGCGATCGCCTAACTGCCACCTGCACTGCAGACCTCGTCGTTCCTACCACTGGTTATTTCGAAAAACATGTTCACCAACCGTGCCATCCATCATACAACATTTAATGCGGGCCATTAATGTCATATTTTCTATAAATAGTAAAGTTCACCTATCATTTTCATTGACATTCCCAGTCAGAAATTGTTAGCACACTGTTATGCCTTGCATAACCATCCCATTTTAAATTTGATTAAAATGGGACCCTCTTTTGCTTTCGCTCTTTGTGTTTTTCCCCCTTCACTTTTGAAGTTTTTCTTTGCCTTCGCATGTGCTTAATATGTTTATCTTGCTTTTCCAAGTGTTTTCCCCAAGTTGCATATTGAAAATCTTAAGTTTTGGGCCAAGTTCAGGTTTTTACCCTAGTTGAGGATTTTTCGGTCTGTCTAGATTTTCCTAGTTTTCTTTTAAACTCTAGTTTTAATGCTACTGTTTGGGATTTTGAGCCAGTTTGGGATTGTCCGTCCCATCTAGATTTTTCCAGATTGTGCTTGAAGTCTGGCTTGACCCGTTTTACACTGCAGTTTAGAGATTTCTAGACTCCACGGAATTCCACCTAGTCTAGATTTTTTCAGATCCATTTTGTCATCGGGTTCTGGAATGTCTCCATTTCATCTTGTCTACACCATTAATGCACCTAGGTAAGATTTTTGAGGTTGAATTTAAAGGTATTTGGGATATCTTGCTCATATCTTTGTTGTGCATTTGTTCTTACATCTGGGATTACATGAGTTGAAGCTTGAATTTCTTGATTTGCTTGCTGGTGCGTGGATTTCTAGTGTTTCAATTTGATTTGGTTGTTAGGTCATCCGAGTTAGCAGCTCATTATGTTTGTGTTTTAATTTGATATATTCATGGTATGTGGTTTTGGTCCTGACTTTCAAGTTGCTATTGATTTTTGATGCTTTATGGTTTAAATCTGTCTGGGAGCTAGACTTTGTGCGATTCACGATTGAATATGATAAACTAGGGTTGCGTTTAGGGTTTGAGGATTCTCAATCCTTATCTAGTATTTTTCCCTAGTTCATTCGGTCAAAACGTTCAACTGTATCGCATGTCGGTGAGATGCTAAATCGTGTCTCCTCGATGCCAAGGTGTCTGATCACAACCCGTCGGCAAGACAAACGCTATCAACATGGATCACTCCAAACTCACTCATCTCACCGATGAATTCCAAACATTTCGTTTGTAGGAGTCACAACAATATGCATCTGGAAAAACTCCATCAGTGAGACATCTACTGTCATCGTGAGATATAGGTTTCATTCCAACAGACCAAAGGTCACGCCGATCTCTAGGTTTTTGCCTAACTTCGAGACTTTCCTTTTTGGCTAGATTTTCCCGGATCCCTTCAATTTCCCAGAAATGTGTTAGTGTCCAGAGTTTTGCACTCTTCGTGGAATTCCGGTTGGAACGGATTTTTTTGGATTTTCTGCCAAAGCTTCGAGTGACTTGAAATTTGGTGAAATGGATGATTCTAGTGATAAATTCTTATGTTTCCATGGTTTAATTTGGTAAATTGCATAGTGACTATGCATTATTTATTTATTTTAATAACCTATTGTTGACATTGGTGCCTCATTGGGAGAATCCGCCTGGTTCATAATTTTATGAAATTCCTCCCAGGCTGGTTTTCCCCGGTTAACTTGAAATCCTGAACTTCACAGTGTAGATGCTTAATGGCTAATTTAATGGTTTTATCATGATTTTAAGCTACACTTGGATGAAAATGTTGTCAACATTTGGATTCTCACATTGGTGTTTGATGAATGTAGGTTGGGTCTGGCAGGACGATGGTGGCTGGAGAGGCTAAAGGACACAAAGGGATCATCCATCTCTAAAGCAGAAAAGAAAAATGATTCTAGATGAAAAGAGTAGGATTCCTGAGAGCAAGATGACATCAGTCTGGTTTGAGGTCTTAGATCTGAATATGACCACCTTGCTATGAAGGAATAAGGCTATCATGGGATACAGTAGCTGGGCACCAGTTGGATGACGCATCAACCTATAGTGCAATCATCAATCAATATCAATCCAACAAGAGAGACTAGGACAATACGATGGGGCAGCTGGAGGATGATATTAATGCTATTGAATGGCAAACTAGGGTTTCACCTATGCCACTTGCGGATAGCTTGCAGAGGACATTCTTGATGACGAAGGCCAAAATGGAGCAAGATATGGGTGAAGTGGGGGAAGCAGTTAATGCAAAGCTACATTGAAAGTTGTGCTTCCTCATTGTTTCGCTTTGCCTCTTTTTCACGTGTTTTGGTCTTAGTTATGTGGTAGATCTTGGGCTGATTTGGTCGGTGCCCTTGCATTTAATGCATGTTTGACTTTGTTTGAAATTATTCTAGGGACGACTTGTTCTATGACCGACTTATTGTAAGCCCTAAACTGGGATGACGTAGCTGACACGTTTTATAAATATGGCATTTTTGCCTCTTTTGTTGCTATCTTTTGGAAGGGTTAAAAAAATATTTTTAAATGTTAGCAAATTAGTTAGAAAGGAGTTGGAGAAATCAAATGTTAAAGCAAATTTAACAGTAAAGCAAGTTAGGGTTTTTAAGTAAGTTAGACTTTTTTTGCAGTTCGGTAGGAGGAGGAGGTGATGTATCTTCCATATTTTCTTAGCATGAATGGAGATAATTTGAAAACATGGGTTTGTGTACACTGGTGATCTTGCCAGATTTGTAAATGTTGCTTATCTGTTTCATTGATAGTAGGAGCAGCTAGATTTAAGCCTACTTTATATTATGCTCTAGAATGGTATTCATTTTGGGTTAATCATTTGATTTGAAAAGCTTTCAAGGAATGAAATTTTATCTTATGTTTTATTTGAATGATGATTTGCAATCTACTATTAAAGTTTGCACTATGAATGAATGAATTTTTTTATCAATTATAGGTTAATTTTATTTTGCAGTTCTATTATAGGAATTCCTTGGAAGGTGACATGTCTAATTAGTTGAATAAATCGACATTCTTTTCAGTTTGAAAACCTTGATCTATCTTTTTCTATTTCTTTAAAAACCTGGATTAAAGTAGGTTTAGATAGATGTTTGATCTTGCAACAATCCAAAAGCTCAAAACTAGCAGGCCCCTTGAATATTATAGCCATATTGACCACTTTGTGAAACAGTAACATTGTGAACCAATATCAAAGACCTTGGGAGGTGATCAGTTTGATTACTGATTGTCTCTTTCAGGAGAGGTGAGATACTCTTACTTTTATCTTACTTGCATGTTGTAGGTCAACCTGGCACCTCAACAAGAACTGGCACTAGAAGGAGGGCTAGAAAAGAAAACTGGATAACATGGGTCTTTCTCACCAGAGAGGTCCCATAGAGTTCTTTGATCAACTGAAAACCCACCACCTTTGATAGAACCCAAGACCCCAATGAGACATAAGATTCACAGGGAAACCATTCTACCACCTTTGTTAGCTCCACTCACTCCACTAGGATTTTCACCAATACCCCAGTGGATATCCGTGAATCCACCGCCAAATCCACCTTAATTACCATTACAATTGTTTCAGCCCATCCAATAGCTGGCTCAACCTCCACCACCACCACCAATGGAATTTTTTGTGAATAATCCCTCTCCATTGGGGACTATTCCTAGAGGATTTCATGATATGCCTAAGAATCTTGAGAGATTCAGTCCCAAATACATTCATGGAAAATCAAGGAGTGTTGAGGAGCACATACAAGCTTTTAAGGACACTTGTACTAGAGCCTAGATAGCTAACAATGATGTTGTTTGTAGGTTGTTCCCTTATTCCTTAGGGGATATGGCATACAACTGGTACCTAAATCTTCCACAAGGTTCTATTATGAGCTAGACATATCTGAAGAATGCTTTCATCAATCAATTCAGAGTTTATGTGGATCTACCCATTTTGTTCCATCAATTTGCTACCATTAGGAAGGAGCCACAGGAATCACTACCCTTGTTTAATACAAGGTTTCAACAAATATAGAGGAGATTGTAGGACCCCTATCTAGTTGCTGAGAATAGTGCCATTCAGGCATATTTTAGAGTTATAGACCCTTTGCTTGGCTTGTTCCTACAAAGGACTTATCAGCTGACAAATATTGATTCTCTATCTAAAGTTTATCATCTAGCCATCAAGCTGCAACAAAAAACTAGCTCTCAACAAGGGAGCTTGGGAGGAGGTTTTCCTTCTATGGGGTATCAGATGCCTAACCCAACCCCTTTATTCAATACTGTCCCAAGGATGTCTCCTTCCCATTATGGACCTGTCCCAAGGATGTCTCCTTCCCATTATGGACCTATGTCTAAGTTGCAGACTCAATCTCCTATTCCATTTTTTGCCAATGGAGCTCCTGACTTCTCTCAACAATCATAGGCTCATCATAATCAAGCTAGAATAACAAATCTTGTCAGTCAGACACTTGTTGCTAAGAATGTTGAGAGTGAAAGAATAGTTCAACTCACAAATGAGGTGGAGACCCTAAAGAAAACTCTGTCTCAAGTCACAAATGACATGGCTCAGCTTAAACTAAACCCCTCTCAGAACCAAGGTAATTATGCTAATCAAGGTAATTACCCTAATTAGAAGAATAATAATCAGGGTAATTATCAGAACAACAACAATCATAACTAGAGGAATTATCAAGGCCAAAACTTCCCTAACCAAGTCTATCAAAATCAGAATAGAGGATATAACCAGAGGCCTAATAACAATATACAATGGAACACAGGGCCAAATAATGGTGGGGTCTCTCACAATTATCAATCTAATGAGGATAGGCCACATACTGCAAATGTGGTTGACCTCAATTTTATGACTAATTGGTGCAGACTGCATGATACTGCAACTCATTCGGAGGTGAACTATCTTGAAATGGAGAAGGTTGTGAAGATGGCATAGGAAGATGCCCAAACATTCCAAGGGAATTCAAATAAAGGAGGTGGCTCATTGGATACAACAATGGCTTATGACTTCTTTGAAGAAGAACCTTCATTCCCAATGCAGAATGAGAATGAACTAGAGGAAGATGTGTATGATTCCCAAGCCTTTCAGACAAAGGGAGGACACTTCCTAAGAAACTAGAATAAGGGTCTATTCACCACATCAACACCACCTAACAACATGGTGCCTTCGAATCAGAGTGCTGATAACAACCCTCCTCCACCGAAGGGTCCTCCTAACTTCCCTAGCAAAGGTAATTCATATGGTGTTTTCAAGAATAATGCAAGTTATAACACAAAATTTGATATTGTTTCTGAGATGCAGAAATAGAAAACCTCTTTATCATATTTTGACATCCTAAAATGGTTCCCTTCCCAACAAGATATAGTGTTGAAAGCTTTGGAAGAAGCTAATAAATCAAAAGGGAAAACCAAGGTGGCACCTGCTGCAAACATGAATGAAACTTTGTTCAGAAACAAGGTAGGGAACCCACCATTTCTTTTAAGTTTGAGAATCTGTGGGAAGAATCTGCACAATTGTCTGCTAGATTCAGGGGCTTCTAGTAATGTTATGCCATTTTCTGTATGCAAGAAATTTGGATTGAATTCTATCCAAAAAAACAAGAAGGTCATCCAACTTGATAAAACAAAGGTTAATGCAGTTGGAGAATTGAAAAATATACATGTACAAGTAGGGTTCGACCCTAGGATTTAAACCAATATGGATATTCAGGTAGCAGACATTCCTAAGACTTATGGTATGCTTTTGAGTAGAGATCTAATGAAGAGTATAGGGGGATATCTCTCCCTCGACTTTTCACATATGTGGCTACCATGGAGGGAAATGCCTACATAGATTAGGATTGAGAGTGAACGTTGTCTCAAACATATCATCACTGACTATAACTATCCCAACGAGGTAGCTTATTTTGAAACCGAGATAGGGGTTTATAAAAGAGAGGAAATTCTGGCTCTTTTAGTTCTTGATTCTAATGATTTGTCAATGCAAGAATTCCCTGATCCCATGATTAGTGTAAACCAGGAGGTATTGATCAGGAAGCTGCAATAGGATTAGCTGGTCTTATGGGAAGATATCGATTTATGGATTCTTCTACTCTCAAATTGGTGCAGGGTGTACTACAAAAATTATTCAGAATTGACCTGCCAACCCTGCACCAGTGTTCTAAATCATGTTTTCCAAACTGAAGAAACTAGCCCAAGTCACCTTGGGACCGTTTCATATCACTTCTCATTTGAAGCCAAAAATGCAATAATGTTAACCAGGGATAATACACCTTTAGAGGAAGTCCCTCCTCAAACTGAACTTACCCCAGTCATAATACCGAACCAACATAGTTATGTTGAACAACCCCAGAGTTTTTTTGATACCCTTGCACTCACAAGTATACCAAAACCCAAGGGGTTAATCAAAGATACAGATAACTGTCAGAAAGATATCCTAGGATTACATGATATATCTGAGCGGGAATTGGATATTGCACCTGATGAACCTATTGAACACCCATTCCCAATATTTGATGCAAAAGATCAAGTGGCCCCACCTATGGTTCACCTTATCCAAGCACCCACAATAAGCTCAAATACATCAACCCTAGCTCATAATCAGCTATGGACCCTCACATTTGATGGATCCAAATCTAAAACAGGGTGTGGTGCTGGAATTGAGTTAACCAACCCAAAAAGGAATTTTTTTTTCTTCTTACAGGTTACAGTTTGGATGCACTAATAATATAGCAGAATATGAAGCATGAGCTTGGGGATTGATGTTCGCACATCAGAAGAAAGTTACTGCCTTGATGGTTAAAGGAGGTTCAAAAGTGATTATCAAGCAAGTACACAACCAATACACATGTCACAATAAAAGGCTAGCAGCTTATAGAAATCGAGTGTGGAACCTGATTGAAGACTTCGATGCTTTTGAGATTAGTTTAATCCCTAGAGAGGAGAATCAAATAGTTGATTCATTAGTTGTTGCTGCAAATACCCTAGAGCCCATGAAAGGCTCCAAGCTCAAAAGATTCTTAGTAGAATTGATATCCACCATAGCTATCACTGATAATGTCAGGAAATTTCAAGTCTTCGATGATGATTGACATATCCTTTCTTTTCTAGTAAGCTCAAATGTTTTCAAAGGACAGATCATCGATGAGGCTGATAGGGATCAAGGAAACTGGAACCCTAAAGACTGTGATACATAAGGTTTCCTCAACTTAAAAAGTAAGAGCATTCCCAAGGGAATGGTGGCCTTAGAAAGAATTTGTTATTCAGATCCAAGGGCTTCGGAAAAGGTATCAACCGAAGATAATGGAGGTGAATATGAAACTATTAACTTAGCTGACTCTGGCCCTAAAAGGAATGTTTACATAGGGAAAGCCTGCCCTGAAGCAATTAGAGAAGATATATTGAGGGCACTAAAGAAAGATGTTGCTGCAATAGCTTGGGGGTATGAAGATCTAAAAATATTTGATACTTCTGTGATAACTCATACTATTCCTTTGAAGCCTAAAGCTAGACCATTTTGGCAGAAACAACGTCCTGTCAATGCCCTAATTGAACCACTGATCTTTAAGGAAGTTCAAAAATTTCTTTCTACAAGAATAATCTTCCCTGTATGACATTCAACATGGGTGGCTAACTTGGTTCTAGTTTGTAAAAACAATGGGGAGATCAGACTGTGTGTAGATTTTAGGAATTTGAATAGAGCTTCAAAAAAAGACAACTACCCACTCCCTTCTCTGGATGAAGTCTTACAAACTATCAATGGGTCCCAAATGATGTCATTCCTGGATGGTTATTTTGGGTACAATCAAGTGATCATTAATTATGAAGACAAAATGAAGATGGCCTTCACTACTAAGTGGGGAATATTTGCTTACAGGAGGATTCCATTTGGTTTAATAAATGCTGGAGCAACCTTTCAACATGCAATGGACGTAGCATTCAAATATTTGATTGGTAAGTGCATCATCATTTATATGGATGAGCTGAAAGTATTCTCTAAAGATAGACTAAACCATGTTGCAGACTTGGCTAAATTTCTTGAAAGATGTATCCAATATGGTGTTTCTGTGAATCCTCAAAAGTGTGTGTTTGGGGTTTCTGAAAGGAAACTTTTGGGACACATAATCTCAAAAAGAGGGATATCAATAGATCTAGAATGAGTTGAGTCTATTATGAAGTTAACCATGCCATAAAGTAAGAAGGAGATGAGATCTTTCTTCAGAAAGATCAACTTTGTGAGGAAGTTTATCACAGGTTTTGCAGAAATGTTTAAACCTTTGAATGAAATGATGAAGAAATATGCTAGAATAGAATGAAGTAATGAGGCTAAGGATGCTTTTTCTCAGGTTAATCAATCCATTTCAAAGGCACCAGTCCTGAATACTTGAAGCCATTTTATATTTATTCTTTTGCTTTTGAACACTCATGTGCAGCTATCCTGACACAACGAAGAGAGGGGGGATGAAAGGCCAATTGCCTTCATGAGCTCTCTGTTTAAGAATGTTGAAGTCAAGTACCCATCTCTTGTATTCATTCCCTCTGGGCACCGATTATTGAGCATGAAATAAATAATATCGGCATACCAAGAGTCATTAGAAAAGGATTGTGTTGTTTATTACTGACAAGTAATGTTCTTACTAGCATCCACCATTGCTTTAGACATGCCTTGACCTCAAACAAGTTGCATAGGGTGAATCTCTAGATCGAACTCCTGCAAAATAGCCATCCATTTCCCCCTTCTTTCTTCCAACTCGCTCTGCATAAGTAAGACTTCACAGCAGCATCAGGAACCACATCAATGATCTGACTTCGAAGGATATAATGGTTGAACTTCTTGACAGCTCTAACCAACACAAAATCTTGTTTCTCAACTCAGAGGAGAGCACTGAGAATGAAAAGCTCCCATTACATGCTCAAAGGAGGATTTCTATACATTTTTTTTTTTGAGGGGGTTTATCTACGATGCCTTGATCAACAAGAAGCTAAGCACACAATTACTTAATTTCATGGGAAACATGGCATGGGTCATGGTTCTACGGATTCTTTAGCACAATAGATCCTCAGATCTGGTTATTATTGGCCATGTGTGTTTAGGGATACCCACCAACATGTAAGGACATGTCATATATGTAAAAAAATTTCATCAAGAGAGCATCATCCAACCATGCCATTGCAGCCTAGTTATGAGGTAAGACCATTTTCCCAATGGGTGCTTGATTTTATTGGGGTAATTAACCCAAATTCTTCTGCAAGACATAAATTTATTTTGACTACCATGGATTATTGCACAAGATGGAAAAAAGTTGTACCTTGCAAGAATAGCACAACAAAGGTAGTAATCAAGTTCCTCACTGAATGCATCACAACCAGGTTTGGAGTACCCTTTGCACTGGTATGTGACAATGGCCCTGCCTTTTCTTCTGTCGAGTTCATTTAATGGGCTTATGATCATAGGATTGTTTTAAAGTATTCTTCAAAGTATTATCTGCAAGGAAATGGAGTTGTAGAATCAACTAATAAGAATCTCTGAGTAGTAATCAAAAAACTGTTAGAGAACAATCCTAGAGACTGGCATACCTAGTTAAGATTTGCGTTATTTGAAGATAGGACTAGGATCAAGGCTGCATTGAAGACTTCACCACTTAAGCTAGTGTATGGCCAAGATCCTATGTTCCCTATTCACTTGCAAATACCCATCCTTAAATTTATGTAGGAATTTTACTATAGTGATGATAGGATTGAAGTAAGATTAGCTGGCTCGCTAAAATTAGAAGAGCAGAGAGATGTTGCTTTGCAAAAATTCTTTAGGCACTGGGCTATTGTCAAATGTTGGTTTGACAAAAGAGCCAAAGTCAAGGCTTTCAGGATATCAGACCTTGTCTTACTATGGGATAAATCCAATGAAAAAAAGGGTGACCACTAGAAGTTTGATAAGCTCTGGTTGGGTCCCTATCAAATTGCTAAAATCTTAGGAGAAAATGCTTTCCGGCTGAGTAGTTTAATAGGAGAACCTGTTTCATTGCCTGTCAATGGATAGTTTCTCAAACATTATTTTGGGTCGTAAAAGGTCTAGTATTTTGTTGGGTTGTATATATGTAAATAGTTTGTTGTTCCGTTTGTTTTGTCTTTTCCTTGCTTTTTTTGGGGGGGTGTTCATTTTATTCATTTTAGTAAGGAGGTTGTTATCTAAAGTATACTTTGGTTACTAGGAGAGAAGTTGGTTTAGATATTTTTAGGTTTTATGATTGCATGATTTTGTTCTAAATTCATTGTTTTATGTCCATTGTCAATGAGAGTTGTGAAAAGTCATTGAGAACAAGGTGTAAAGTAAGTAATCTTCACTAACTACGATTGAATCTATCACAAATCATCAGAAACGTCTCCTTTTGTAATGGTATATTTGTCTTAGGACAATGGTGTGGTAGGATTTGAGTGAAAAATCTGATTCCTTGGATGCTGTTATGAGGTCCATGGTAGTTTTCAACCCAGTACAGATGTTGGACATCTGACATATTGAGAAGGAATTGAATGAAGGAAAAAAAGAACTATCTAAGAAAAGAGAACTATCTAAAAAAAGAAAACTCAATATTGAATGGGTGATTCTAGTATCCCTACCGGGGCTATGGATGCCTGACTGGTAGTAGAGCAATGTTGTGAGAAAACTAGAGGTATCTCCATCAGAGCTATGGACGCTTGATTGATAGTGGAGCAATGCCTAGGATATCATTGCACAACAGTTAAAGGGAATCAACTCATGTAGTTCAAATCCTACGCATAATTGTTCAAAAGATGAGGAAAACTTTGTAAAAGGGTGATGCACCATCAAGCACACACATAGATTTAGGGGTAGCTAGTGTTGATTTACATTTGAGATTCTAGCTCAACCTTGTTTACTGAAACTGACCTAACTAGAATTGTGATGTCCATAAACCAGGATTTCTGGGTAACTGACTCCCTCAGTTTCCTGAAAATGGTTAAACCATTTTCCCAGCCAAGTCTTCAATTGTTATGCCTTACATAACCACCCCATTTTAAATTTGATTAAAATGGGACCCTCTTTTGCTTTCGCTCTTTGTGTTTTTCCACCTTCAATTTTGAAGTTTTTCTTTGCCTTGGCATGTGCTTAATATTTTTATCTTGCTTGCCCAAGTGTTTTCCCAAAGTTGCATATTGAAAATCTTAAGTTTTGGGCCAAGTTCGGGTTTTTACCCTGGTTCGGGATTTTCTGGTCTGTCTGGATTTTCCTAGTTTTCTTTCAAACTCTAGTTCAATGTTGTTCAAGTTTTTGAGCCAGTTCAGGATTTTCCACCTCGTCCGGATTTTCCCGAATTGCACATGAAGTCTGGCTCGACCTGTTTTACACTACAGTTTAGAGATTTCTAGACCCCATAGAATTCCACCTGGTCTGGATTTTTTCGGATTTCATTTTTCCATTGGGTTCCCAAATGTCTCCATTCCATCTTGTCTACATCATTAGTGCACCTGGATAAGATTTATTAGGTTGAATTTAAAGGGATTTGGGATATCTTTCTCTCATCTTTGTTGTGCATTTTTTCTTACATCTAGGATTGCATGAGTTGAAGCTTGAATTTCTTGATTTGCTTGTTGGTGCATGGATTTTTGGTGTTTCAAGTTGATTTGGTCACTAGGGCATACAAGTTAGCAGCTCATTATGTTTGTGGTTGAATTTGATATATTCATGGTATGTGGTTTCGGTCCTAACTCTTGAGTTGCTATTGATTTTTGATGCTTTATGGTTTAAATCCGTCTGGGAGCTAGACTCTACATGATTGGTGATTGAATATGATAAACTAGGGTTGCATTTAGGGTTCGAGGATTCTTAATGCTTATCTAGTATTTTTCCCTAGTTCATTCGGTCAAAAATTTCAACTGTATCGCATGTCGGTGAGACACTAAATTGTGTCTCCCCAATGCCAAGGTGTCTTATCACAACCCGTCGGTAAGGAAAATGTTATCAATACGGATCAATCTGAACTCACCCGTCTCATCGATGACTTCCAAACATTTCGTCTGCAGGAGTCACAATGATATGCATCTAGAACAGCTCCATCAGCGAGACATCTACCATCGCTGTGAGATATAGGTTTCATTCCAACAGACCAAAGGTCATGCCGATCTCTAGGTTTTTTCCTAACTTCAAGACTTTCCTTTTTGGCTGGATTTTCCTGGATCCCTTCAGTTTCCCAGAAATGTGTTCGTGTTCGAGGTTTTTCACTCTTTACGGAATTCCAGTCTAGACGAATTTTTCTAGATTTTCTATGAAAGCTTCAAGTGACTTGAAATTTGGTGAAATGGATAATTCTAGTGATAAATTCTTATGTTTCCATGCTTTAATTTGGTAAATTGCATAATGTTTATGCATTATTTATTTATTTTCATAATCTATTGTTGACATTGGTTCCTCATTAGGAGAATCCACCTAGTTTAGAATTTTCTGAAATTCCTCCCAGGCTGGTTTCTCCGGTTAACTTGAAATCCCAAACTTTGCAGTGTTGATGCTAAATGGCTAATTTAATGGTTTCATCATGATTTTAAGCTAACACTTGGATGAAAATGTTGTCCACATTTGGATTCTCACATTGGTGTTTGATGAATGTAGGTTGGGTCTGGCAGGACGATGGTGGTTGGAGAGGCTAAAGGACATAAAGGGATCATCCATCTCTAAACCAGAAAAGAAAAATGAGGTTGGATGAAAAGAGTAGGGTTCCTGAGAGCAAGATGACATCAGTCTAGTTTGAGGTCTTAGATCCGAATATGAACACCCTACTGTGAAGGACTAAGGCTATCATGGGATATAGTATCTAGGAACTAGCTGGATGACACAACAACCTATAGTGTAATCATCAATGAATATCAATCCAACAAGAGAGAATGGGACAATACGATGGGGCAGCTGGAGGATGATATTAATGCATTGAATGATGAACTAGGGTTTCACCTATGCCACTTGCAGATAGCTTGCAGAGGACATTCTTGATGATGAAGGCTAGAATGGAGCAAGGTATGGGCAAAGTGGGGGAATCAGTTAATGCAAAGCTGCATCGAAAGTCGTGCTTCCTCATCGTTTCACTTTGCCTCTTCTTCATGTGTTTTGGTCTGAGTTATGTGGTAGATCCTGGGCTGATCTAGTTGGTGCACTTGCATTTAATGCATGTTTGACTTTGTTTCAAATTCTTCTAGGGCTGACTTGTTCTGTGAGCGACTTATTGTAAACCCTAAATTGGGCTGACATAGCTGACACATTTTATAAATATGGCATTTTCACCTCTTTTGCTGCTATCTTTTGGAAGGGTTAAAAAAAGATTTGTAAATTTTAGTAGATTAGTTAGAAAGTAGTTGGAGAAATCAAATGTTAAAGTGAATTTAGCAGTAAAGCAAGTTAGGGTTTTTAAGTAAGTTAGAGGTTTTTTTGCAGTTCAGTAAGAGGAGGTGATGTATCTTCCAGATTTTTTTAGCATAGATGGAGATAATTTGAAGACATGGGTTTCTGTACATTGGTGCTTGCTAGATTTTTAAATGCTGCTTATCTATTTCATTGATAGTAGGAGCAAGATTTAAACCTACTTTATATTATAATTTAGAATGGTATTCATTTTGGGTTAATCATTTGATTTGAAAAGCTTTCAAGGAATGAAATTTCATCTTATGTTTTGTTTGAATGACGATTTGCAATCTACTGTTAAAGTTTACACTGTGAATGAATGAAAGTTTGTATCAATTATAGGTCAATTTTATTTTACAGTTCTAGTTTAGAAATTCCTTGGAAGGTAACAATTCTGATTAGTTGAATGAATCAACATTCTTTTCAGTTTGAAAACCTTGATCTATCTTTTTTTAATTCTTTAAAAACCTCGGTTAAAGTAGGTTTAGATAGATGTTTGATCTTGCAACAATCCAAAAGCTCAAAAGCCTCAGGCCCCTTGAATATTACAACCATATTGACCATTTCGTGAAACAACAATGTTGTGAACCAACATCAAAGACCTTGGGAGGTGATCAGTTTGATAACTGATTGTCTCTTTTAGGAGAGGTGAGATACTTTTACTTTTATCTTACCTACATGTTGTGGGTCAACTTGGCACCTCAACACACACCTCTAGCCTTCACCACCTTCATGCCCAAATCATTTCAAAGATGAATCCAAGTGCTTTCTTCATCATTCTTTGTCAGGTTTTCTAGGTGATTCCGCTGCCACCCTTGGCTGAGTTCATTCAAGTTAGTTTTCTTTATAAAATTAAAAAACCTTCAAAATCGGCCGATTAGGGCCATGTGGGACTGGAGCCTCTAGCCATTGTTCTTGACCAAGGCATTCATGCCCTTGCGGCCCACAAGCTTCCCTTTGCCATTGTGCAAATTTCTAAACCTTAAATTGAAGACCCGAGGCCTTCACCCTTGGTGGGTCCACACATGTGAACAGACGCTCTCCCTCTGCCGAGATTCGTCGAAACTGAAAAAATGAGGTAAAACGGGAGTCTAGAGCCCCTATGTGTCCACATCCATAGACTTCCACGTGTGGGTGGCACCTCACCCATTGCCATTCCTAAACCACCACAAGACCTTGCTACCCCTCCCTATGGGCCTTGCAACACTTGCATCCATTAAATTCACTAAGCTTTGAGGTCTCCATCACGAGTTGATCTCTATGGGCTTCCACCCTTTCCTTGCTGCCATTAGCAGCGCCATCATAAACAGCCAGGAAAATCTGTCATCCCGCACTACAGACCCCACCAACTCTTTCACCAGAAGGCTCACCCATGCAAAAATAAACCCAAGTATAAACCTGTTGCGGGTCCAAGTGTGTGGGGGTCCATTTGCAGGCCACTCCCTCTACGTTGTTGTCTGAAAAATAGCCAATGATCTTCACCCATCTACCTTGTGGGTCCCAACAATGAATTTTCCCCTTAGCCTTCATCGAAAATCTCTAAGAAACCCTAGTGGGTGATTCTTTGTGGGCCACCACTTACGGCTTTCCATTGGGTGAACGTCGTTCCAAAATGGTCGGGCCTTGCCATCATTCCATATGGTAGAACTCGAGCTCGCCTTTACCATCCAGTCCCTTGAAAGCAAACAAATGATGCCAAGGTCTATTGTAGACCCGCCTATGTGGGTCATCCTTTAGGAGGTGTCACCTTCCCTCCACTGATCACAAACAACCGTGACAGCCTGTCCATCCACGCTGTAAACCCTGTATTGTCCATTTCCCCTTTGGCCCTGAAAGTGAAGAATGACTAAGTAAAACCAATGTGGGCCTGGTGGTGCAGACCGCCGTTTGAGGGCCATTGTCCCATCTTGGTTGATCCAAATGGCTGTCACTTGGCGTCTTCCTCTAGGTCCTTGCCTACGTCACTTTGAATGGTTTGAACTTGAAAGATAACACTAAGCTCCCCTTCCCACCTACGGGTCCCGAAATGCAGGACTTTGTTTGTAAATTTCCATCATTCCAATGCCATTCCAAACAACAAAGCTCCAAATGGCCTTAACAATCTCAGCTTCTACACCTTCTTGGTCTGCATGAGGAATGGTTGAGTTTCCACCTCCAAAACTTCATAAATGATGTACCCATGTGCCCAAATGCCCTAACACCTTGGTGGGCCCCCTAGTTATAGTGCATAAATCTTGATGCGGGTGGCTGCATGCGGGCCACCATGTCCTCTATGCCTTCTCCCTACCGCCTTCTCCAAAATGGATGCCAGCCCAGGGAAACCTACATCCCTAGGCCGCATTGCTTTATCTTCCTCAAACAAGAACCAAATGATGATTTTTGATGAATATTATGATCTTTTATGATTAAATACTCGATCTAACCCTCATTTCTGTAGGATTTCACTAACTCTCCCCTCATTTTATACATGGATATGCTTACTGCACCTTTGTTTGTACAATTTATGGAATTGGCTAAGGGACCATCAGGGACATCCATAGAGAAAGAAAAAGGAAAGAAAACTACTAAAGTTCCAAGAGGAAAGGAAGATAAATATCAAATGAATTATTAGTTCCATGGAGTAGAAATCACCTCTAGGGTCACTACTACCTAGGACAGGATCACAGATACCAATCTTGGACAAGTTGACATAGATGAATTCAAACAAAGGGTCATTATCAACCCAACCACAGATAATGCTAGGAAAATCAAAAGGAGTGGTTTGGTCAAGGCGGCCAATTTTTTGCCCGCTCTTATGACCCTTAACTGGTAATGGCTTGTAGGGAGGCCTATCAGGTAGAAACCAGAAGGATTGTTGGTCATGATGGTAAGGTGTTGGCTAACCTGTCTGCTAGGTCCATAGAACAAACATTCTACATTCCCACCTTTGACCCTATGGAGGAAACGAAAAAGGTATATGCTAAGAACACATGGAAGGCTAACCCTCTAAAATGCAAAAAAATGATTAACCAGTACTGGTTAAAGGAGAAGAGGGGTAGCGCTAACAAGGTGCCCCAAGAATTGTTCAAGAGTGACTTTTATGAAGACTATCATGACTTGGTGACCTTGTTGAGTAGGGTCATGAGCATTCCCACTACAACCTACTTCTAGGACTAGATGTTTTATTTCATAGAGGAGATTATCAAAGGAACAACCAAGTTTCACTAGGCCAAATTGATCAATGACAACTTGCATCAGCAGTTCATGGCAGTCAAGAAGACCTCTCAATTCTACATGACCTCTTACTTGGTATATCTCTTGGCTGACCCATTTCCCTATTGGACATTACTGTTATGTGGTTTTCATTGATGTCAACACTATTGGAATTGATATCTTTAAGGCTATATATGTCGAGGATATTGAGAAAATTGTAATAAAATAAGTTGCAGGTTATCAGTGATGTAGTGAAATGTTGTTTGATAGCTAGCTCATTATATTGATAATGAAAGGTTTTCGATTAAAGGGTTTGTTGTCAAGTATATCTATTTTATCCACTTAAATTTTTAGAGATTTGCATGAAGATTTGATCGAGTTATGAGTATTTGTGTTCTGACAGTTATTTTGTTGCTTTAGTTGTGTTCCTGAAATAAGATGATGTGATTCTAGTAAGTTGATTTGTTGCAAATTCTTCTATAGTGATTCATGATTCTTGTGGATGTTTCTAGATCATGCTCTATCTATGTTGTTGGTCCACATTGATTGTTGTGCTTGCGATTGGTGATTTTCTTCTGTGTATTCATGTTTTTCATGTTCATGGCCGACAGGGTGATTGTAGCATGTTGTGGATCTTCGAGGAATAATTTTTTAAGGTATTTCATATTTGAGGATGTTTTGGGTCCTTACTATGTCATGGCCAACATTGTTTGGTTTGTATTGAAAATTGTTTATGTTTTGGGCTAATAATTTGTACACATTTTATATTTTGTTAAAGCTGACATGCAATTGCTCTAATCTCTAGTTGCGGACATACATAAGTGATTGTTTATGCCATTTGATGGGTATGGTGTGAGTGGTGTACAAAGTATGATGTGAGCTATGTGTGAATAAAGTTCTAATCTTTCAAAGGTAGAAGCAAAGTGTGAAGAAGAGTGAGTAGATGTTTATGTGCTTAACTGAAACTATAATAAGGTATTAGCAGATGTTATTTTCTTAGTTCAAGATCTTGCAGATGTAATCCAAATGTTTTTGTAAGACAGTGTGTCTTCCTTTGGTTGTAAGCCTTTTTGTATTTGAGCAGTGAGCTCTAGGTAGTGTGCCTAAATGCATGTGCATTCTCATTTATCATACTTTTAACAGAGTATAATCTTGTGGACTAAACTCCACCGTGGTTTTTCCCCTAATAGGGTTTCCACATAAAAAATCTTGGTGTTATGTGTGCTTCTGATGTGTTGATGGTTTATGCTTCCATGTTTATTTATCAGATCTAAGAACAATTTTAATAAGTTTAATTTATGTGACAACTGATTCACCCCCCCTCTCTGTTATTTTCCCTTGTGTTGCCAACATTCCCTACAAAGGTTTGTTTGGTGCACAGAGCCCAACTCTGGGAAGGGAATTGAAAGTATATGACAGGTACCTATTAATGGTGTTTTTTGCATAACAACTCACACAAAATATGATATTCTATCTCTCTTGAAAGCTAAATCTCTATCAGCAAGCCTCAAGAGATAACCCCAAGGTCTCTAATGTCAAGTCTTGACAATGCATAAACAACTCAGATAATATGTGAAAATTTTGGTAATCACAAGGGACCTTACAAATGAACAATGTTGGAAGTGTACTTTCATTAGATGTAACAATAATATGATGCTTTCAATCCTATAACTAACCTAGATATAAAGAAAGAGAAAAAGAGAAGGGTTGAGAGAGATTCTAAGACTAACTCCTAAGATCAATCACAACAATGATGAATTCTAAAAATGGACAGATCCCCAACAAAACCAATCTCTGCTTTATCAAGGACAAACCCACAACTCCACAGGAATGGTGCAATCTTCTAAGGAAACTGAAATATTTTCAGACCATGAACACCCATGAATATAAACAAGTATTCATAGTTGAAATCAACACAAAATGAGGCCTAGACTAACTTTACACAACTTACAATCAACAAATTGCTAAAAGTATGGACTGGAGATCAATCAAACATCATTCACATATTACCTTTATTGCAAAAGAATTGAAATCTACCATCTAACATCTGAGAATCAAGAACAAGAAACCATGAACTACCAAAGTGTAGCACAAAGCTTGCCAAATCAACAATCCAATTGCATTAACTTCTCCAACATTACATAACAATTTCTAGTCTCTCTCCTCTCCTACAACTACTGACTTGTAAAATCTAACTCCTAACTTAGCCAATTCTGGCTTTCACATTTTCTAATAAGCTATTCTAACCCCTAAAATCTAACCCTTCACAAATGAGAAGGAACTGACCTTTTATAGATTTTACACTATAATTTCAATGGCCAAGATCAAATCAATCCAATGGTATAAATTACACTTCTAGAAGCATCTAGTAGTTGCATTAGGGGTTTGGCATCTAGATACATCACCATCCAATTGCATAAAAGTAGTTACATCATGGAACAATGACAAAATAATATTCTGCCAGCTTGACATTAATAAGAATTCTGATTGGATGATGAAATTAGCTTCACATGTCTTTCCTTGTTAAAGACACCTCTCCATTTGGTATACAGCTGGTGGCATGGATTCATAGGTAGGTGCATATTTAATATTCATTTGTAATCTTTTCCAGATTTTCCTCTTGGCACAAATCCATATGCAAGTCCCCTCTTTATTTATTTAATCCTAAAAAATAAATACAATCATTAGTAGCTCAAATGTAAAAAAAATCCCATCCATAAAATATCCAAATTAAACTCGAATAAATTTTTGGCCTTTCAAGAAAACTTTCCATTTTGGGAAATTTTTATTTTCGAATTTTTTTCCATTTCAAGAATTTTTCATTTTTAGGAACATTTTAAAATTTCAAGGAAAAAAATCTATTTTTGGAAATTTTCCATTTTGGGAAAAAATGCATTTTGAGAAAAAATTCCATTTCGGGAAAAAAATCATTTTTGGAATATTCCAGGATTTTTGAGGGGTCTTGGATCTTCTGAAAATGGAATTTCTGGAAAATCTGAGGTAGCTTGGATTTTCCATGGCTTAATCCTCATGGAAAATCCGAGGTACTTATAATTTTCCATGGCTTAATTCGAGGTACCTAGAATTTTCCATGGCTTAATCCGAGGTACCTTGGATTTTCCATGGTGTAATCCGAGGTGGTTTGGATTTTCGATGGCTTAATTCGAGGTAGCTTGAATTTTTCATTATCCAAGCTAGGTCAAAATCCCCTAAACTTCTTAACTTTTTTTCTAAAAGGAAATTTTGAAAAGTTCAAAAAGCAACCCGACCTAATTTTTCATCCTCTATCCATGAGTGCAAAAAAGATTTACATATAACATTGATAATTCACTTCAAAATTCCCATTTCCAAAATCCAAGAAAGATGGATTCCCCTAGAGCCTTAAAATATTGCCTTCATCAAACCAAGTCTGGACTTAATCCCAAAATAACCTCCCAAGAAGAGAAAAACTAAAAATTTGACCAAGCCAAGATGTGGAGATGCAAAAGAAAAAAAGAGGGTCCCCGCCTTCGGTGGGGCGTGTGTGCAAAAATTGCACAACAAATGGTGACTCCTGCTGGGAAAATGCTCCAGAGTATTTTGATGATGAACATGAATCATGAACCCAAAATCTTTGGTTTCAATCTCCCTATTAGGCGAACAAATCAAAATGTAAGATCAAAGGTTCAAAACCAAAGGTAGACCAAACCTTTTATAAAATGAAAATCCAAGTGTGTGCAAGTGAGTTCATTTGCCTCCTTGAGCTAATGTAGAAACCAAACTCAGTCAAGTTAGGCTATGTAAATGATTCTAACTTCAAAAGAAACCTAGATAGATCCTTGCTACCGGTCAGACATCCATAGCCTTGATGACACTATTGTTGCGATTCTCCTAAACATAGCTCTACTGCCAAATAGACATCCATAGTCCCAATAGAGATATTCAGATACTCCTGATAAGTTGAATTCATTCTTTTAATTTTCAATATTTTATTTTTCTTTTCTTTTCTGATATTATTTTCTTTTCATTCATTCCTCATTTCAACCTATGAACAATGAAGTTCACACTCAGGGCTGAGAACCATAGTGGTGCTAAAGCAAAAATAGGATTTTTCACCTAACAAGACCTTACAAGGAGCCTACTACAACGTCAGAATTCTTAAGATGTATGAAAGATATAAGATTTTAGAATACTTCAGGTTCAAATCAAACCAATGACCCCTCCTCTTTAAATCAAACATTCCAACTGCTTGACACTAACAAAAGATCTCGACCATCCATTCAAGACACACGATTAAAGTCCATCATTTCATCTGAAATACTCAGGATAGTCCCAGATAATGAATAATTATTGTGCAAGAAAGACACTTCGCCAACCTGAAAAAAAAGAGACCCAAACCGGAGAAGCAAAGCAACAACCAAACTAAAACCCAAAGCAAACCTAAACTAACCAAAACAAACTAATCCTAAAGCAATCTATCCTAAAGAAAACAAAAAAAGACTAAACCAAAAGAAAAGCAGAGCAAGCTGCATTTATTCAAATCAACATTATGTACAAGGAGACTCAAAGTGGCTCATGATCGGACAAGGTGAACTGAGTGCCACCCCGATATGGTTAATCAATGCACGAACAAGGAGTAGTGTAATGGCAACAGTCCTCAAGAATGAAAATTTTTCTTTATACTCAGTAAAATAAATCTCCACATTGTAGCATTCAAACTCAACCTCATAGTCAAGAATAATCAATAACTGAGGTAACTCATGAGGACCATGATTAACCCATATGCAAGTTGTCTTCCCCAAACTCCCATAATCAAATTGATAAGCTTCAAAATTCATAGTAAGGAAAGAAACAACCTGGTGTGTTGCTTGTTGAGACTGAACATCGTGTTTATCATCCCTAAATTGTGAACAGTTGATATCCATGTCGTTAGGAGGTCTCCACTGATGATAAAAATGGCCTAGACTCATAAACCATATTTTTATGTCTTATCATATTTCGTCTATAGTCCAAATTCAACTATTAATTAAATAATTCATAATTATTTAATTAATTCATGTCTTTTATTCCTCTTGATTATTTAAATAAATAATTTTTATTTATTTATTTAAAAGTGTCACTAATTATCTAATGTCTCAAAATTAAATAAATTTCTTACTTTATTTAATTATCCTTGTCCATTATTTCCTCCTGATTATTTAAATAAATAATTTTTATTTATTTAATGTGTCATTAATATCTCATGACCTCTTATAATTAAATAAATTCTATAATTTATTTAATTATTGTCCACCATGGCTTTTTCTGATTTTAAATAAAGATATTTATTTAAAATTGTCCACTTCCTATCTCTTGGCTTTTTCTAATTTAAATAAAATCATTTATTTAAATTATCCCACTTTCTAATTTTCTCTCTTTTTAGTAAATAATTAAAGATTTTAATTATTTGTTGTCACATGATTTTTCCTCATTTTTGAGTTAAATTTATTTTTAATTCAAAATAATATTTTTCCTTCAAAAAAATCAAATAACTTTTATTTGATTCCTAATTTTTCAAATCTTCTTTTCTGTCCACCTCTTATCTTCTTGATTTTTCAAATCTTACAAATCAAGCAGTCTTTATCTTCTTGATTTTTGAAAATCTTTATTTCTTTGACTAATTATCTCATTTATTCTCGACCGCTGATTCGACTTTCTCATATGACATCTTGACCACTCATTTAATGATTCTTCCCTAACCCTGATTAGGGATTGTCACATTAAATCTTGACCTCTGATTTTAGGCTTTCACCAACTTTTAATCTCGTCTTTCTGTCCAAAATTGCATTTTCTATAAAATGCCAATTTTTCTCACAATTTCAATTACGCTTGGACACCTAGATGCTTAGACATTTAGACATATTCATATACTTGCATTTTTATTAGTGATTTTGGCATAATTGTCTTAGGCATTAGATTCATTTCGTCATAGACATAGATACTTTATTTCATTTTAGACAATCCAAATCCTTCAAAGCTTGTGTAGGACTTAGTCTTTGTTTTTAGATTGCTCGCACACTGAATCTGAGGGCAACACATCAATCAAAAAGTTAGAAGGTGCTATGAAGGTAAATCATGGAGGCTTCAATGAGTGACAGGTATACTTGTTTCATTTATTTTAATTTCCTTTGTTCTTGATAGCTTCTTTGGGTTTTATTCTTTATTGATTTGATAATCTAACAATCCAAAAATAACCCTTAGATACATTGGTGAACCTGTAATTTTGTAGAGAAATTTGTGTTTTCTTGTTTATTTTTCTTGTTTTGCAGGTTACAACCAAGAATTCATACAAAATCCTATCATCTTCTTTTGAACATAGAAAAATGGGCACATAAAATCATTTAAAATTATTATCTAGGTTTTGTAGGCCTCATTCTCAGCTTTTCGAAACTTCAAACGGTTTAAAATTTTGTTAAGATTTGAGAAAATTATGGCTATTTTAGTGATCATAGCTTTTTAGGATTTAGTTGTTAAGACCCAAATTTTCTTTTTTTTATAGCGCTTTTGTCTTGCAAGATTTTGCAAAAAAAAATTCTAGGTTTTGAAGGTCTATGTCTTAGCTTTCCATAGATATCTATGGTTTAAAATTTTGTTTATTTTTGAGAAAGTTATCACTATTTTAGTTTGTTGTTTTCATTGGTGTTTTTTTTTGTTCACTAATCTTTTGTTTGTAGCGTGTGGCTTTGGAGTGGGGCTCCCAAAAACTACTTCTTTTGGAGCAACAAAAAAAATCAAACTCTTAGTTTTTATTTTTCTTTGATTTCCTTTTCTTAGTTTAGTTTAGTCTCTTCATTGTCTAATTTAGTTATTTACTAACTTTTAAGTTTTAGTTTGGTTTTTAATCTCTTGTCCTAACTTAGTGTTTTTGCAGCTTTCTTGTTGGTCCAAGACATTTATGAAACTACTAACTTGGGGTTTTGTAGCTCTGTTAGTCAAAGACTCATTTCTCAAACCACTTGTTTGCAATTTTTAATTTAGGAACATTTCTTTTGGTGCTCTAAAATGAACTCTGTTTGCAAGTGTTTGAAGAAATGGTAGGTGATTATGCTCTCACCTTGTGAAAACTTGGTGATTAGAAAACCAGACCCATTTTATTTGTTATACACCCTTAATACTTAGTAATCGAAGTATCCTCTCCCCTTGCACTTTCAGGCAATCCTGGGTGTAAGAGAAATGGTTACTAACTCTAGAACTTCGGCCTGTTCTAGTGGGAAAAAGTACTCACCCCAGGATGACTCAGACCGGTAGCACCATGAACTCGAGGGACTTCTAGCCGGTGTATAAAAGTGGATTCTTGGGGAAAGCCCAAGAATCATGCGTATGGTTCTAACGAGATGGATCCGAAAGGGGACTCTCACCTCATGGATCATGCCCTACGAATAGAATGCCCTTACTAAACATCTATTGTTTTAGAGGCCAACCATTTTTCATTCGTTGCTTGGTACAGTGCAGGGTATAGTATCATGCCTGAAGACACTCACTATTGATCCCTTTGAGTAGAGATAACAATTTTTGGGAAGTGATGACACACGAATCCGATTTTGGTGTGCTCATATAAGTGTGTGCAAAGAAGGGAGCCTACGCCACCAAACTTCTAAGCTATCTGCTCTCAAGAAGGAAATGTGTTTAGCACCAATCTGGGGTATATCAGTGGGCTATATCAAGTATATAAACCCTTGGCCTATTGGCCTATTAGGATCATGCTTATCTCATGTGCGTTTGCATACACAAAAACATTGTGCTTTCCAAGTGTTTGCTGGTTACTTAAAAAAAACAAACAACACCCAAACATCAGGAAACAAATCATCAACATTTCAACAATTCGGACTTTCAACCACAAACATAAAAAATTGGCCTTTTAATATTCTGCATTGCACATTCGTTAGTTCCAAAGCCGCATTCACTTAAACTAAAACACATTTGAAATATTGTGACACATCTAAGGTCTCAAATGATGCATTTTCTTGGCAGAAATAAAATCTTCGTACCAAGTCCAAACTGAGTCTAAACTCTGTCAATCTCTTGGTAGACACTGTTTCCAATAGGATTCCATCACAAACCAACCTTGAAATTTCTCAATTTTATTTTATATTTTATATTTTTATATTTTTTATCATTTGACCATTAGTTCATATTCTTGACCATAGGCTTAAACTTTCAAATGTCAGTTTCATATATTAGGCATTAGCTTGACCCTAGGTTTTCATCCTTGTATACTTTGGATTAGGTTGATCTTAGCACAACTTGCAACATCATTATTTTTGAAACTAGGTTATCTTGGACTTAATCATCCCCTCTTTTTATTGGCCATTGCCCCTTTTGTGAGATTTTCCAACTCAATAGTGTAGTTAGGAAAACTCACTAGTCATCTTGACCTTTTCATTTTGTCATTTTCAACAAGTCCTTTAGTAACCAAAATCGAAAAACAAAGATTGAGCTTAGAAGTGTTTAGGTATCCTTTTCTTGAAATTGCATTCTAGTTTATACCTTGCACACTTTATTCCCAAAAATACAAAAATATTATTCATCCTAGTTGTCATTTTGAACCTAGACCTTGCATTTATCATATTAAGTCCTTAGTCAACATTATCATCTTAGTCCTCATTCGACATTTTGGCTTTGAAAACCTTGTCATCTTACATTAACCATTTCCTTAGACAAACTTCATCATCACGTAGTCATCCTAGTTGGCATTTTATTTAGAAAACATATTCTTGCATTGTCATCCTTTATCAAAACAAAAAAACAAAAAAAAAACATAGGCTAGCATCATCCTCACATTTAGTTGTCATTCTTGTCATTTTCATTTTAGCAATCTCATTTTATGGTGGAAACTAGACTCCAAAGACAAAAATGACAAATGGAAAATTTTGGACAAAACTCCACTTCCAATGTTAACAATCACACGTATGACCCAAATTGGACATTTGATGACCTATTTAGCAACATGAATAATCAACCTCTCATGACCATACCATCCTCATCAAATAGTCCCTTTGAAACATTCTTACTTAAGGATGAATACAGACAAACACTTGAGGAAAACCTAGAGGTAGCAGCACAAGATCTAGAGGCGTCCCAATTCATGGAACAAATGGTCCTATATGATAGAGACAAATATTTGGCCATACTCTTAAGTCAAGGAGCTAAGTTACCCCATGGATTCGACATTAACACGTTGAGATCAACATCTCCTGACCCTAATGTCAACAACACACATAACATGTCAAATAGTGGTCAACCTCCAAACACTATGAGCAATACCTTTTTTGACGCTACCTCACAAAATGTCACAACGACCATGAGTGCTACATCAAACATTCCAAAAAAATCCAATTCAATATATGCTACATCCATCAATCCATCATAGTGCCCACAATATCCACAACACCATCACAATCGGCTGGAACCACCTTTGGCTCCTCGGCACTATGGGCAAGTTATTCCAATCCTCTCTTTACCACTACGGTAAATGCCATAGGGGCATCATCAACCCATACAAATCCTCCATTGACAACTACATCTAGTACCATGAGTACACCTTCATCATATCCTCTCATTGGTATCTCACAAAATCCTTTGGGTGGAGGTAAACGGCGTATCTTTATTCAAGAACAAAAAAAAAAATGTTAACACGTCAACACAATCCAATACTATCAAATCCCAAGGATAATATAACCATTCCCCTTGTCCAAACCCAACAATTTGGACAAGGCAGTCAACACACACAACCTATGGCATCATTCACACATCAAAATGTTCATGGTCACCATATTCCCCAAATGGCTGGGGGACACATCCCAACATACTCATCCCATATTCATACTCACCAACATACCCCCAATCCAAACTTTCAATACCAACAACACACAAATCCAAACACATCATACATGCCACAACAACGTATACCTCAA
This sequence comes from Sequoia sempervirens, assembly GCA_007258455.2. NCBI lineage: Eukaryota > Viridiplantae > Streptophyta > Pinopsida > Cupressales > Cupressaceae > Sequoia > Sequoia sempervirens. The sequence continues at coordinate 37,846,477 of VDFB02047144.1, forward strand.
CAACATGCCAACATCCACTCACAACAAATGGGGACCTATGGCATACCAATCAATCCTATGTATGGGACCACAAATGACCCTATAATTGATGCCTTACAAGCAAAACTGATGGGTCTAGAGAAGACCATAGAAAACATACAAATATCCGAAAAGAAATCAAAAGTGTCATATGATCTATCTATATATCCCTTCGACATGAACTTATACATGCCACCATTTCCTCTGGGATATGTGTCACCTAATTTTACCAAATATAGAGGAAAGGAAAACCCCATCAAACATGTCTGTGAATTTGCAACCAACTGTATGGACGTCACCTATGAAGAAACGTACTTAATGAGACTTTTTTCTAAAAGTCTTGCAGGTCCTTCCCTCGAATGGTTTCCACTCAAAAGGATATCCAAACATGGGATGAACTTAAATAAAAATTCATAAAAAATTATGCATACAACATTGACATGGACACCTCTATTACTAGCTTATGCAATCTCATGCAAGAGGATGTTGGTGAAACATTCATCCCATTCTTTCAAAAATGGAGAAGTCTAGCTAGTAGTTGCCACATCGACATACCTGAAAAGGAAAAGGTGGACATGTTCATTCAAATACTTTGAGGACCCTTAAAATATGCATTACAAGTACATTATTGCACAACCTTCATGGACATAGTCGAAAAAGATGTCCAAATTGAGAAAGCTCTTATTGCAAAGGGAGAGCTAAGATACGGTCCTAAAAACACAAAAGAAAATCCACCCACTGAAAAAAATAAGTACTGGGTCAAAAATAAACATGTTACCAACGACGGTGTTGTGGATGCCAAGGCTACAAACACTATGGGTCCTGTACTGGCTCTAAAAGGGGTTCAATCACAAAAAAAATCAATGACAATATCGAAACCCCCTACCAATGTCCCCCCAAAAAACCAAAGCAGCCAAAATAATCAAGGACAATACTGTTAGATGAGACAATTCCCTAGGGGTCGCACATACACTCCTTTAGGTGAACCCATTGAGGAAGTCCTCAAGAAATGCCTTGAGAATGGTGTCATCACACTTCAAGAACCAAAACCATATGACCTAGGACAATTCAAACCAGCATGGTGGGACGATAATGCATTTTGCAATTATCATCGGGCAAAAGGACATAAAACTTCTACCTGTCGACAACTGAAAAAATATGGTACAAGACCTTATCGAGAATCATATCATTGAGGTAGGTGGACCACAATTTTCCTCTAATTCAGATCATACCATTCATAAGAACCCACTGCAAGACCATGGTTCTAATAATGCTTCCATGTTAGGTCCAAAGATAAACAATAATCAAGCCAATTTCACCCTAGCCAAGTATGACTATTCTAGTAGAACCACTCTAAACAATATCTGAACTGATAATGAATGTGTCAATATCATCACAGTCAAGAGAGCACCCCAATGCAATGCTACTACTCGAAGTGGCAAGGTCACCATAGCTGGTCCATCTCCCATTAGGCAACCTAAGCTTACCATACCCAGTCCATCTCCTAGGCAATCACAACCCACCTCGACCACAAAGCAATGGAAACCCAAGAGTTAGTTTAACCTTATCGACTAGCTTGGAAAAACTCCTATGCAAATTTCTATACTCGAGTTGCTTCACATCTCTCCCACACATAAGGCTATATTGGATAAAACCCTGCAAGAGTCATCAGTCCCTATGGATATTGATGTCAACCAATTTGAGACCATGGTGGGATACCTCACTATGACTCACCATGTCACCTTTTTTTATCAAGACTACTCTTCACCCAAGACTAACCATAACAATGCATTACACATTGAAACTTTCATCCATAAGCACAAGGTCAGAAGAGTTTTAGTAGATGGTAGAGTAGGATTGAACATATGCTCCTTGAAACTGGTTAAGGCTCTAGGATTTTGTGATGCATGTGTGGAACCTACAAAGAGTATAGTCATAAAAGCATATGATGATGAAGAACGCTCTTCACGAGGTGTTATTTCTCTTCCTATCAGAGTAGGACCAGTCATTGTGGATACAACTTGCTAGGTCTTGGATGTAGAATTACTTTACAACATCTTGCTCGGCCGCCCATGGATTCATTCCTTAAACTGTTCCATCCACATATCACCAATGCTTAAAATTTCCATTTGACGGCACAAAAATCACTATATATGGAGACTCTAATCCTTTTCAATATTGTACCAACCTAAGGGGTATTTCTGCAAACCGAGTGCCTATCAACTGAGAAGCTTTTGGCCCCTCTTCTTCTAAATACGTTGACCCATCCAAACTCGCATCATCTTCCACTACACCACCATCTTCCACACTTCCCAAGGATGAACCCAATGTCAAGATCCAGGACCTAGGTTGTGGAGAATTCAAACTACATATGGAATATAGCATCACAACAATAACCAAGTCTCTGAAGGTCTATGGTTGACCATGTTTTAGAATGGAACCCAAAGAAATTTTCAAAGTTCCACCAAAAATGGTTTTCATAAAATGGGGAGACATGAGTAACGAAGACCTAGCCGATATTACAGGATGGCTCTATAAGGAAATGACAGACCTACCCCCATTACCAGTTAAGAAATATTTTAAGGGATATGACATGATGAAGGCTAAAGGCTACGATGGAACTAGTTGCCTAGGTAAAAATAAAACTGGATGAAGAGAGCCCATAGAATCTTTTAAAATACCAAAGTATCTTGGATTAGGGTATGGATTTCCTAGAAATGATGACCGATGTACCAGTGGAATTTCGAGTGAGCACGTGCATGCTTCAGAAAGTGTTGAGACCGCTAAGGAAACCTTCACTGAAATTGACTCCCAAGAGTGGGACTTTGGCTCTGAACGATCCTTAAGTGACTGTTGCCTCGATGATTTGTTCCTTGAAGATGGGGAACTAACCTCTGAACAAAGATTTTGGCAAACATTTAAAATTGATCAGGCATCGAATAGTCACAGTCCCATTACCATTCCCCATGACATACAAACCCTACCATCTGAATCCCTTTAGTCCAATCCATCTGAATTACCAAATGACACTGACAACCATGACTCTAAGTCCTTCACCCCTTATTTTGACAATGAATATGAGACTAGTGAAGGGGAATATTGGATAGAGTATGATGTGGAATTGGATGATGATAATTTCATCTACAATATCTCTGAATCCATCTACATGCTTTTTGCATCCTCCACTCAATTCACCAATGCTAAGGATGACATTTCCTTAGTCTATCCACAATTAATCAATTAGGACCAACAAGGCCCACAAGTCCTGGACACCTTTCAAAATGATGAGGCTATTTCAAAATTTATGGGATTACGTGAGGGCATACCTAGTGGTGATCACAAGGCAGGATTCACCATTGACCTAGATTGTGCAGCCTACTTCGGTGAGACTGCTCTATCCTCCATTCACAAAATTAAAATTAAAAATAAAATAAAAAATGAAACGTCTTTAGGTGAAAACCGAAAGACACCTTATGACGACAAAAAAGTAAAAACAAAGGACGTATCTGTAGGTGAAAATCTCTCTGAGGCACCCAAAGATGGAGGAATGGACTTTCTTCCCGTAACTCAAGAGAAATCAACTATGCTTATAGAAGACATTATGGAAGACAACATATCAACAACAAAAGATCCCAAAATGGTCCTCTTTGTAGCATCCCTGATTGAGGAAGAGAAACTAGAATTTCACAAATTCTTTGTTGACCGTAAAATCAATTTCGCATGGTCCTATGCAAACATGCCAAGATTAGATCCAAAATTGGTTCTACACCATCTATCACTATTTCCTTATGCCAAACTAGTTAAACAAAAGTTACGTAAAATGCATCCTTAGGTCACTCTATTGGTCAAGGCTAAGTTGAAGAAACTTCTAGATGTTGGGTTCATATGGTCTATTGATTATGCTTAATGGATATCTAACCTGGTGCCAGAAACAAAGCCAAATGGGATGATCTGTGTCTACACAAATTTTAGAGACCTAAATAAGGCATGCCCAAAAGATGACTTTACTTTACCGAATATTGATATCATAGTTGACCTCACAGCAAGATATGAGATGTTGTCCCTCATGGGCAGTTTCTCTGGCTATAATCAGATTTGTATTGCCTGTAGAGACCAACATAAAACAACATTCACTTGCCCTTGGGGTACATACTGTTGGAATGTCATTCCATTTGGTCTTAAAAATTCAGGCGCCACATATCAGAGGGCTATGATCACAATCTTTCATGACATGATGCATAAAATAATGGAAGATTACATAGATGACCTTTTGGCTAAATCAGTAACAAGAAAGGATCATCTGAAGGTGTTAGACACAATTTTCAAGAGACTAGGAGAATACAAAGTCCAGCTAAATCCTAATAAATGTGTCTTCGGTGTAACACCGGGAAAACTCTTGGGATATATAGTTTCTCGAAGAGGCATTGAGGTCAATCCTGCAAAAGTAAAATCCATCATAGACATGCCTCTTCCCAGAGGAATTAGTGAGCTCAGAACCCTACATGGTAGAATGCAATCTATCTAGCAATTTCTAGCACAATTGGCTGACAAATGCCAACCATTCCAATATCTTTTGTGCAAAAGTATCCCCTTTGTGTGGACAGATAAATTCCAAGAAGCCTTTTAGCAAATAAAAGATTACCTATTCTTTCCACTAGTCCTTATGCTTCCCATTCAAGGAAAGCCTTTAATATTATACATCTTTGCCACTACTTCAGCACTGGAGGCATTACTAGCGTAGAACGACCAAGAAGAAAAAGAAAGAGCTATATATTACATCAGTCAGACATTGGTTGGGTATGAACTGAACTACACATCAATTGAACGGGCTTGTCTAGCCATGGTCTTTGCAGCATAGAAGCTAAGACATTATATGTTAAGCCATCAGACACAACTAGTAGCAAAGATCGACCCCCTCAAATATTTCTTAAGTCGGGCAACATTAACAGGACATCTGGAAAAATGGGTCATGATTCTAAGCGAATATGATATTCAATATGTAGAAAGAAAGGCAATAAAAGGACAAGTCATAGTAGACCAGCTAGCGAACACACCTTTACAAAGTGATCACCTGTTAGTGGCAGATTTTCTAGATGAGTTGATATTCCATACAGAACCTAGCTCACCTTGGAGACTCTACTTTGACGGATCACACACAAATCATGGCTCAGGGGTAGGAATCATGTTCATCATCCCTCAAGGAGACTCCATTCCTAAGTCTTTTCTCATAGCTTTCCCATGCACAAATAATGTGGCAGTATATGAGGCACTGGTTACAGGACTTAAAATGGCAATAAAATGGAAAATCAGAACACTGCATGTCTATGGGGATTCTCAGCTGGTCATCAACCAGGTTAATGATGACTATGACACAAAGGATGAGAAACTCATGCCCTACAAATGAATGGTTACCAGTTTTCATACATATTTTCATATGGTGACTTTTGAACAAGTTTCGAGAACACAAAACAAAGCAACAGATTCCATGGCTACAATAGGCTCTCTCCTCGACATTCCAAGCAATATGCCTCAGCTAGAATTTCTAATAGAACAATTGTTGGTCCCCGCCTATGACATTCTAGAGACAGAGATGGTCTATGAACTTGTTGGTTCTGATTCTCCCTGGTACCAAAATATTCATGACTACCTTAAGTCCCAAACCCTTCCACCTAATTTTTCCAATAACCAGAGGAAGTCCTTTATCTGAAAAGCCATAAGATATGCCATTGTCAGTGACACCCTTTACCACTGTAGCTTTGACGACACCCTCCTTAGATGTCTCGACACCAATGAAGCATGTACAACCTTACGCAAAGTACATGAAGGTATATGCGGGTCTCATTCGAGTGGTCCTACTTTGGCTAAGAAGATAACAAGACTTGAGTACTACTGGCCAACCATTGAAAAAGATGCACTAAAATATGTCAGGACTTGTCGCCAATGCCTAATCCACAGTAATTTGATCCACGCTCCAGCATAGGAACTTCAACCGATCACTTCTCCTTGGCCCTTCGCACAATGGGGACTCAACCTCGTGGGTAAGATCCATCCTACTTCATCAAATGGCCACAAATTCATTATCACCACCACTGAGTATTTCACAAAGTGGATCAAAGCCATCCCTCTCACATACATAACCGACAAACAAATATCCAAATGCATTCTTAACTACATCATTTGTTGGTATGGCCTTCTGCAATCCATCATCACTGACAATGGATGTTCATTTAAAAACCAAGACGTTCATGAGTTATGTGAGTGATTTCACATCCAACACCATTTTTCATCTTTGTATTACCCACAAGGAAATGGTCAAGCTGAGGCATCAAATAAAACCATTGTTAAAATCCTCAAAAAGAATTTCAGTGACGTTGGCTGTGACTGGCATATACAACTCAACCCTACTTTGTGGGCTTACCGCACTAGCATTCACACACCCATAGGAGCCACTCCATTTTCCCTGGTCTTTGAAGTCGAGGCCATCTTTCCCATTGAGGTTGAAATTCCTTACCCTCGAGTCTCCTTGAAGGGTTTAACTGATGATGAGGAGTATAGACAGTCGCGCCTGCACGAGCTAGAGATGCTAGAGGAAAGAAGACAAAAATCCTTGAACCATCTACAAGCATATTAGAACCGTCTTTGTCATAGTTACAATAAGAAATTCATGGTCAGAAAGTTTGACATTGGCGACTTAGTCCTCATGCAGAACCCTAACAACTAGGCTAACAGGGAAAATCTAGGCAAGTTTGAATCAAACTGGTTGGGTCCTTACGTCATCATATCTTTTTTTGGTTCTGGAGCATATCAACTAGATACTCCAGATGGTGAACAACTGACAGAGCCTATCAATAGTCTACATTTCTAAAAGTTCTACGCATAGCATCATAAGATCGAGCTGAAAACCTTAAAATACAAAAAAATGAAAAATGGTAAAAAAATTGTTGCCTTAATGAAAACCTAGCAAACAAGTGTCTTGGCGGCACCAAAAAAATAAGAAAAATGACAAAAATAGTAAAGAAAAATAATTCATCCAACAATAAAAACTTGGAAAATAGGTGCTTTGGATAAGTACCATGGTGAAAACCTGGAAAACAGGCACCATGCGTAGTCAATCATTGCTCGACCATCTACTATTACTTCATCTACCTAGGCCTAGGATGGAACACATTTCTTGTCTCTATCACGATAGTTGCCATGACATCATACCTTTCCTCTCATGGTTGATAAACGGTTGACATCAAGTCCTCTATATTGTCCATCTGGTATTGCATGCATATCTCTTCTTCATGTCCCTTAAAATTGGCTAAGTCTTGGACCTAACTAGGGGAAAATTTTGATCATGTGACTACAGTGGATATCATACATGGCATGGAAATTGTATAAAGTCGTGAAAAAAGAAAAAATCATCAAAAAATTTCTTAAAAAAAGACAAAAACATTGCAAAATGTCTTGAAGAAAGACCAAAAACATCATAAAATGTCCTAAAGACAGACCTAGAAATTAGAAAAAGTCCTAAAAAAAGACAAAAACATCACAAAAAGTCCTAAAAAAAGACAAAAACATTGCAAAACATCCTAAAGAAAGACCTAAAAATTGAAAAACGTCCTAAAGAAAACCACAACAAATGTTAAACGGCTCGAATAATGCAAAACAAAGTCACATTTCATTATGTCTGTCATTTTAGTCAAGTCTTTGTCATTCATCCGAACTACGTTGTCTTTGCGCATTTGCTACATAGGAAAGACTCATACTTGAGTCCCTGAGACATTAGGTTAGTCCTTTTAGGTTTGTCAAAATAAAATCATGATGCAATCTTTGGTCATCAAGAAAAATTCATTGGTTGTGTCAAACTATGAGGTCTCTGAGTGTATGATGTAGGCAAGGCCATCTATCGATGAGCCCCCAAGGCCGCACTAGGATAGTCCATTAAGGTTCATGGAACTATACTGGCACACACGTCAAAAGTCTATAGGTCAAAATGACTTATTAAAACAAGGTATGGCAATCATTTATTTCAATATGACAATCACATCGGCATGTCAAAGGAAATCGACATATGGTCAACTCAAGTCAAACTTAGTCAAAACAAGTCAAATGATCATAACCTGTCAAACTGTCAACTCTTGGTTAGCCTTCAAATGTGTTCTTTTGAAAGATAACCTCTGCTATTCATGCCATAGGATGTGTCTTTCCTAGGCATCGTCACTATTATTTGATATTTGAGGGATCCTCTTGACATCAGTATTCTTCAAATGTGTCCTTCTGAAGAACAAACTCTGTCATTTATGCCTTAGGATGTGTCCTTCCTAGGCATCATCACCGTCCCTATCATTTAACATTTTGAGGGATCCTTTCAACATTTAAGGGATCAGACCTCTCGACATCAACATTATTCAGGATGTGTCCTTCCTAAACTTGGCAATCATTGACATTTGTCATCTTGGCATCATCAAAACCTTGACACCTTGGCATCTCAACATCGTCAAACTTGACAACTTGGCATTAAAACACTTGGTATCTAGACACACTTGGAAAACACTTGTCACTTGTCTTTTGGGTGACGTATCATGATGTTTGTCTTGAATTTTGACATGCATGATTACTAGTTTCTCAGTGAGGTCCTGATTTTGGGATTTACAAAAAATAATGACATATCATGATAATGGTTCTATTTTTGTATTTTGGAAATCATGCCGCTAGTTTCTCAAGGATGTCATGGAAACAGGATTTAGAGAAGCAATGATGTTTCATGAATTGTCCTTCTTGTCTTTTTCTACTTGTGGTTGATTGTGACAAAAATACTGGGGAAATTGCGCTCTTAGTATGGGTCATGATCATCTTTGTCTGTGACTATTGATCTTATGGGTATGTGCATAATCATCATGGAAAAAATAGGCCCTTAAGTGGCAAAAAAATCAGGGTTAGGAAAATTGACGTAAAAATTTGAATAAATTATCTATATTATTTCAAAAATATGTAAGAATAGAATCTATAGAAAATTGAATGTAGTTTCTGAACTACTAGGTATATTTTAAAAAATAAAAAATCTATTTGGTGAAATTTTGAAATTTCAATGTAGTAGTACTTAAATTTCAGTGAAAAAAGAAGAAGTAGGTGTCTGTTTGACCACCCTAACCACAATAAAATGATAATATTTTTTTTATAATATTTTAGATATAAGTAGAGGACTCATGCCTCGATGTGATGCATATTTTTTTGTAATTCTTTTTCATGTAAATAATTAATTATGAATTTTTTATTAAAACTTTTAAAAAATATAAAAACTCGTATGTCTAACCACCTTAACTTGGTCAAAACTTAATGAAATTCAAATTTTCTTTTTTTAATCCTATAGTATGTGAAGTATAAAATGTGATGCATATTTCAAGTTCAAAAAATGTGATACCGTTTGAAAGCTATAGATGTTTTTCAATCAGCCTATCAATCAAGACTTTAATCGTAATTCAAATAGAAAATGAAAAACAATTATTTATTAAATTCAAAGTAAAAAATAATTTATATTGGTGAAAAGCTGAGAATCTCTTTTAAAAACCCTTCTCATTTCATCAAATTTGGGTAAGAAAAAAGTTGTCAGCCACATGGGCCATCATATCACTTACATATTGCCACTTTTTGGCCCATCATGATCTTGCACATATCCTTATGTGATGGTATGACCTTGTACACCTTGATCTATGTCATATCATGGTTTTTGGTGACCATTACAACAATCTTCCCAATGATGATTAAGAGCAATAATTATTAAAGTCTTATGGTAATGTTTTGAAGGATTTGGTCTAGGAACTAACATGCATCTTCTTTTGTCTTGTCATCTTCTCTCACCCATCTCATATAGACATTGCATCCATATCTTTTGCACTAGCATTTCTTTGTCTCTTCATATTCTAGTCTTCTTGTCCATTTTGAGAGCACACTCGTGTTCTCTAAACCCATCTATCCTCTGAAGGGGGCATACCATAACCCTCCTCGTCATTTTTTCCTCATCATATTTTGCACTAGGGCATGACATTGACTTATTTTCTTTGTCACAATGCGACATGCTACATTATGACAAAGAGGGGAAAAATGTAGACACATAAAAATGGCCTAGACTCATAAACCATATTTTTATGTCTTATTATATTTCGTCTATAGTCCAAATTCAACTATTAATTAAATAATTCATAATTATTTAATTAATTCACGTCTTTTATTCCTCTTGATTATTTAAATAAATAATTTTATTTATTTATTTAAAAGCGTCACTAATTATCTAATGTCTCATAATTAAATAAATTTCTTAATTTATTTAATTATCCTTGTCCATTATTTCCTCTGATTATTTAAATAAATAAGTTTTATTTATTTAATGTGTCATTAATATCTCATGACTTCTTATAATTAAATAAATTCTTTAATTTATTTAATTATCGTCCACCATGACTTTTTTTAATTTTAAATAAAGATATTTATTTAAAATTGTCCACTTCCTATCTCTTGGCTTTTTCTAATTTAAATAAAATCATTTATTTAAATTATCCCACTTTCTAATTTTCTCACTTTTTAGTAAATAATTAAAGATTTTAATTATTTTTTGTCACATGATTTTTCCTCATTTTTGAGTTAAATTTATTTTTAATTCAAAATAATATTTTTCCTTCAAAAAAATCAAATAACTTTTATTTGATCCTAATTTTTCAAATCTTCTTTTTTGTCCACCTCTTATCTTGATTTTTTGAATCTTACATATCAAGCAGTCTTTGTCTTCTTGATTTTTAAAAATCTTTATTTCTTTGACTAATTATCTCATTTATTCTCGACCGCTGATTCAACTTTCTAAGATGACATCTTGACCACTCATTTAATGATTCTACCCTAACCCTAACTAGGGATTGTCACATTAAATCTTGACCTATGATTTTAGGATTTTACCAACTTTTAATCTCGTCTGTCCATCCAAAATTGCATTTTCTATAAACTGCCAATTTTGCTCACAATTTCGATTAGGCTTGGATGCTTAGACGCTTAGACATTTAGACATATTCATATACTTGCATTTTTATTAGTGATTTTGGCATAATTATCTTAGGCATTAGATTCATTTTGTCATAGACATAGATACTTTATTTCATTTTAGACAATCCAAATCCTTCAAAGCTTGTGTAGGACTTAGTCTTTGTTTTTAGATTGCTCGCACATTGAATCTAAGAAACACACCAATTAACAAGTTAGAAGGTGCTATGAAGGTAAATCATGGAGGCTTCAATGAGTGACAGGTATAATTGTTTCATTTATTTTAGTTTCCTTTGTTCTTGATAGCTTCTTTGGGTTTTATGTTTTATTGATTTGATAATCTAACAATCCAAAAATAACCCTTAGATACAATTAGAGTTATCAATAAGCAGTCCAAGGTGAAATTCATATTGAATGAACTTAGAATTAACATCATGGAACTTTTACCTATTTGTGTTTCTTCATGAGGTATCAATGATGAGAATGCATAAGCTTCGTTATGCATAGTGAACTCCTCAACAGGATGTTCATTAAGAAGCATCACAAACCGGCCTTTAAACATATTTTCACTTACAACAATGTGATCAAGCCTATCAATTATGATTGTAATATTACTATTTTCAGCATCATTCATGTTTTCCTACACATCAGTATGAACCACATTAGCTACCTCACCCTTAATACATAAAATCTATGAATTTTCATTGTGCAGTTCATCAATAGACTGAGGAAAAAAAAATTGATAAATGAGAAGACTCCCTAAATTCATCTTTTGTTGGCACTGGTTCAGATTCTTGATCATAACTATCAGCAATATAGACCACTCCATTAAGTGCTTCCTCATGTTCTTCAAGACATTCATCAGCAACTTGTTGAAAATTTTCCATTGGAGACTTGTTTGATGTATCTTTCTGTGTACCCCTTGTATGATGTAGCAGTTGTACCTGTTCTTCCACCTCTTTTATGGTTGCTTGGCATTGGAAACATGTGGGTTAAGAATGCTCTTCCTCATGTATCCTGCACCAAGCCGGTAACAACAAGTCCTCTAGGTAGACATTGTAACTCAGGCTTGACCAATCTTTTATAATTCTGGCAACAAACTCTTCATATCTAGTCTGCATTGGATCTAAATCATGAACAGGGGAAATCTGACTTATCAGTTCTTCTTCTTGTGGTTCATCCTTAACTGTATTTTTCATTTTAGATCCCTTGTTAGCCTCTGTAGGGACATCCTCCTTGATCTTTATGGGGAGCTCTTCACTTAAATATTCTTTTGTTAACTCTGATGCCTTAGATTTGTTTTCCTTACACTCAATCCCTTCTAGAGCCACCTAAACATCAGCTACAACATCATCTTTGGATTTAGATTTTACTGTTTCATCTATAGTACATTTCTTGACTGACTATTCTTTCCACTCCATATATCTCCCAACTTTAATGATGATGTCCACACATGAACGACAAGTAAATTATGAATGAGATATATTATGAAATCTGCACCATTTAGATGAGATGAAATATTGTAAACACTTACCACCATGAAGTTGATCTTCAAGTATTTGTGTAAATGCCTCCACTGCAACACCAATAAACTCTAAATCTGTAGAGGCTAGTGGTTCAGGCAGGTTTTGCATGAAAATACCTCTTTGCAAAACTATCTTGATTTTACCCAAAAAGGTTAAGCATTCAAACTCATTGTGTATACAGGTTTCATGAATTTTTCATTTGTCTAATAATGCATAGTGATGCAAACTCTTACTATTCCAAAGATTCAATCTCTTATATAAAGACTCACATAATTGAAGAAAATCAATCTGAGGATTGCTTCCATCATGAAAAACATAAGACTCCTTTTCCATCTTGACTCAGAATTTGCATTTTCAGATTTAGAGATCTATCATATCTTATATTTTCATCATAAAGGCTCATTCGACTTCCAATTATGTCACCTTCATTCAACCCTCCTTCTAGCGGCAATATGTTGATGGTTTTTTCTGCATAGCAACAACTTAGAAAGAATATTATATTCTATCTATCTTGAAAAGTAAATCTCTATCAGCAAGCCTCAAGAGATAACCCCAAGGTCTCTAATGTCAAGTCTTGACAATGCATAAACAACTTAGATAATATGTGAAAATGTTGGTAATCACAAGGGGCCTTACAAGTGAACAATGTTGGAAGTGTACTTTCATCAAATGTAACAATAAGATGATGCTTTCAATCCTATAACTAACCTAGATATAAAGAAAGAGAAAAAGAGAAGGGTTGAGAGAGATTCTAATACTAACTCTAAAGATCAATCACAACAGTGATGAATGCTACAAATGGACAGATCCCCAACAAAACCAATCTTTGCTTTATCAAAGACAGACCCAAAACTCAAAAGGAATGGTGCAATCTTCTAAGGAAACTGAAAGATTTTCAGACCATGAACACCCATGAATATAAACAAGTATTCACAATTGAACTCAACACAAAATGAGGCCCAAACTATTTTTACACAACTTATAATAAAAAAATTGCTAAAAGTATGGACTGAAGATTGATCAAACATCATTCACATTTTACCATTACTGCAAAAGAACTAAAATCTACCATCTAACATATGAGAATCAAGAACAAGAAACCATGAACTGTCAAAGTGTAACACAAAGCTTGCCAAATCAACAATCTAATTACATTAACTTCTCTAGCATTACATAACAATTTCCAGTCTCTCTCTCCTCTCCTACAACTATTGAATTACAGAATCTAACTCCTAACTTAACCAATTCTAGCTTTTACATCTTCTAATTAGCTATTCTAACCCCTAAAATCTAACCCTTCACAAATGAGAAGGCACTGGCCTTTTATAGATTTTACAAATTATAATTTCAATGGCCAGGATTAAATCAATCCAATGGCATAAATTACACTTCTAGAAGCATCCAGTAGTTACATTAGGGTTTTGGCATCCAGATACATCACCATCCAGTTGCATACAAGCAGTTACATCATGGACCAATGAGAAAATAATATTATGCCAGCTTGACATTAATAAGAATTTTGATTGGATGATGAAATCAGCTTCATATGTCTTTCCTTGTTAAAGGAACCTCTCCAATTGGTATACAACTGGTGGCACATATTCATAAGCAGGTGCATATTTAATATTCATTTGTAATCTTTTCCATATTTTCCTCCTAGCATGAATCCATATGCAAGTCCCCTCTTAAATTATTTAATCCTAAAAAATAAATACAATCATTAGTAGCTCAAATGTAAAAAAAATCCCATCCATAAAATATCCAAATTAAACTCGAATAAATTTTTGGCCTTTGAAGAAAACTTTCCATTTTGGGAAATTTTTATTTTGAAATTTTTCCATTTAAAGAATTTTCATTTTCATGAACATTTTAAAATTTCAAGGAAAAATTTCTATTTTAAATTTTTCATTTAGAAAAAATTCCATTTTGGGAAAAAAAATCATTTTTGAAAAAAAGTTCCATTTTTGGAAAATTTCAGGATTTTTGAGGGGTCTTGGATTTTCTAAAAATGGAAATTTCGGAAAATCCGAGGTAGCTCGGATTTTCCATGGCTTAATCCTCATGGAAAATATGAGGTACCTAGAATTTTCAATGGCTTAATCTAAGGTAGCTTGTATTTTCCATGGCTTAATCCAAGGTGGCTTGGATTTTCCATGGCTTAATCTGAGGTAGCTTGAATTTTCCATAATCTAAGCTAGGCCAAAATCCCTAAACTTCATAACTTTTTTTCTAGAAGGAATTTTTGAAAAGTTAAAAAAGTAACCCAACCTAATTTTTCATCCTCTATCCATGAGTGCAAAAAAGATTTACATATAACATTGAGAATTCACTTCAAAATCCCCACTTCCAAAATCCAAGACAAGTGAATTTCCCCTAGAGCCTCTATTTATTGTCTTCATCAAACCAAGTTTGGACTTAATCCCAAAATAATCTCCCAAGAAAAGCAAAACTAAAAATTTGACCAAGCCAAGATGCAGAGATGCAAAAGAAAAAAGAGGGTCCTTGCCTTTGGTGGGGTGTGTGTGCAAAAATTATGCAACAAATACCTTGAGGGGCCTTCTTCCTTGACTCTTGTTGTAGGAGGGTCAGAGGGTTGCCCCCTTGATATTCTACCCTTGTAGGCTCGTCTTCCCTCCCCTTACAGTGATCTAGACTAGGAGAACGATGACCTCTTGGTTGATGAGGAATAGGGGTGCCTCTTCTTTATCTGTAGATTAGATTATGTTTGTGTGTGTATTGTGTTCCTCTGTGCTTGTTTTATATGTTCATGGATTACCCTTGTCACCCTTGTAGGTGCTTAGATATAGGAGTGTTTTTGTGTTGTAAAAATTCTTCTATTTGTCACATCATTCTTCTCTTTGTCGTATATTGATTTTTGACAATTGGGGATGATAAAAAGTGTTGGGGGCATTTAGGCCTCCCTTCCATGTTGACCCAATGTTTTTATTTTTATGTTGTCTTCACGTGCCTTCTTCACATGGTCTATTATAGTAGGGGGTTGATGACAGTTCATTTATATATTATTATATCTATTTATCTATATTTTTGAGCAACTTTGACCCTCAAATATCAGATCCCCTATCTCTTATTCATTACATCCTTTTTTTTCCTTTCATTGCATCTTTTTCTCTTCTTTTCTTGCTATGTGATGTTGTGGTGCTCATTTTTTGTCCCTTGCATGTGTGACAACATTACCATGGTTACATCTCACCATGTTCCGTGGGCCATAATATCACCTTTCAATCTTTCTTTTCTCTCCTTAGGATGTCATGCGCCTTTTCATTCGACACACCATCCTAAGGGGGGGCTATCGTATCATTTTGATTTTTTGAAAATGCATTCGGTGGCCAAGAAATCTTTTCTCAAAAATATTTATCTTTAACTTTTTGAAATATTTTTCAAAAATTGCATTCCTCAACAAGGACCCCTACTACAATACTTTTCCTTCATCATGGGTTTGTAAAGAAAGAATTTGAGAAACTTTCCTCTTAGGACAAATCACCTTTTCCTGTGGGAGAGGTCCTAACTTTCCCCTTGCGAGGGGGAATTCTTCCTTTCAAATTCCTTGATGAAGTGAAATCTTTCAAGAGGATTCCTAGATGTCAAATTGATTTGCAAAAAACACTATTGCACTTTCAAACAAAGTGTCCCTTGAGTGGAACCCTTTTGTTTTGAAGGGTTCCTAGGCGACCCCTTTGAAAGCTCTTCCTTCAATTTTTGACTTTTTGTGTGACTGTTTGCTTGTTTGCTTGTGTGGATTCTTTTTGGTATCTAACATATTTTTTTTGCAGATTAACATGTTGCTTTATAGGTGCACCTGTGAAGTTGCTTTTCAATCTGAATTTGTGGAGTCCCCTACATTGGGATTCCTTCAGGGTCGAGCATCTGGGGGATCCTTCTTTGCAATTCTGAGGACTTGTGAAGTGCTTACATCCTATGGGATCTATTCATTGTTGGTTTGTGGACCTCCGATGCACTTTGTTCAATCCTCCTCAGGAGAGAGTACTTACATAGCCATTTTCCTGCCTTGCACTTTTGAGCATGCCATATTGCGGTCTGCTTCCTTGAAGGTTCATGTATATTTTATTTTAACCCTTTCAACCTACTTTATCAAACACTCATTGGCACTCATGTTTACTAAAGTGGGGGGAAAATGTATAGGCAAGAATTTGTATCCCCCTTGCAAATTCCCCTTTTACACCCTTCACCTTAGAAAAATCAAACCCGACCATGTAATTTCACATCACTTATATGTACTCCATCCACTTGGCGCTTGTTTTAGTGTTGACGGGGGAATTTATGTCAGGGATGTGTGTGTAGTGCATGGACGTCTGTGTGGTGTGCTTCCATCCTAATAGGATTCCTACCTCTGGAATCCGTAGAGGCATTATGTTTTCTATTGGGGCCAAAGTGTAACGTATTTGTGCCTCCTAATTGACCTTTGAACAACTCTTTCCCTCCTAATTGATCTTCAAATGCCTATCTTTCACATTCATCTCATCTTCTTCACACTCTACACATTCTTGACTAACTTCTTGACAATTCTCACATTCTTGAGCTACTTGTTGCACTATTGGATTCACTATTCCAATATCACAACATTCTTCACATCTACCACAAAATTTGCAACTCAATGTCTTGTAAGAGTCCCCTCAACATCGCTGCGGTCGTGCGCCAATTTTGCCATAGTTGTAGACTTGCATTCCTCTCTCATTGGCCTTGTGTGCCTTTGGTTGAGGGTGGTATCATTCACTTACTCTTACATTGTTCTTGGATTTGAGTAGCATAGTGCTTCTTGTAGTGTTGGTTTCTTTTCCTTTATATCATATTTTCTTTATCACTTTTCTACTTCTCTATCAATCTATCTATCCATGGATGTGGGAACACCAAAATGGGGGTTTGACTACGACAAGCCCCAAAACAGCCCCAACATTTTTCCCTTCTATTTTGTGTGTAGGTACTTATTCATGTGGAGCTTGTAGGAGAATTGGACCTCTTGTGAGTTGAATCTTCATCACCTTTGTTCTTGTCATTCTTATATCACCTCTATTGTTATTTCAATTATTCTATCATTTATTGTTTTAGTCATTACTTTAAACCTAAACCACTAGACTGTTAGTAAGCTTCTAGACATCTCTATTTGTACTTTTTCAATATCTATCCATATAGATGACAACACATTTGTGAGATGCTAGTGCGTTGCGTTGTTGTCCTTATTGGGTGTTGCTGTCCTCTGGCAGAGAGTAGATAGAGTTACAACTAGGAATCCAAAAACCTATTTGTTTAGCCCCATTAAAACTCTTAGGTTAGCAGAGTGGTAGAAGCATTGAGAGTACTCTTCATTCTTTATCCCTAGCATCAAATACTTATCCAACTTGAGGTATATTAGGGAAACCTTCAAATCTTGACTCTTCATGACTTGGAGTCATTGAGTGGTTGGTCCCCCTCCTCTATAATCCCAAGGAATGGAAGAAGCTATGGGAAATTCCTCTATATCACTGTCAGTTGAGTCCATGATGGATGAAATAAGAGGAGTGGATGATGAACTAGGAGGGAATTCATCAAAATAAATACTTCTCTCAAGGGTCATCCCACAATAATGAGTCCCAAACTTGGGACATCCTGATATTTCCTTGAAATCACACATTTTTTAGAAAAACTAATGGTTTAATCCTTGAGGGGTTCCATATAAATGGTTTTAATTGAAGAGGGTTAAATAAGACCCCCTTAGATCAAACCCCCTTGGATAGAACCTTTCTATTCTTAAATCCCACAATGAAGTCTCCTTCACACCTATCAAAATGTTGGTAAATAAATACTTTTTCTTTACCTTTTGAGGGATCAAATAAATTCATTTAGAAATTATGTTTTGTAAGTACGTGGATCTTATTATAATCTTTCCAAAAAGTATATTTTAAATATATATATTTAAAAATAAATAAAATTTGCATAGCCACTAAAAATATTTATTATTGAACATAAAAAGAGTGTTTACATAATTCGATTTGAGAGTGGAATACAATTTCTAGGCAAATAACAAGTCACTTGGCCAATCAAGAGAACAACAAAAACCCTAGAAGGTATCAAGGGCACCATATCTAGATACAAATGAGTTACATCAAAGGTCCTTGGATCAAAAGAGGCATGCAAGCCCATTATAAGTAAATAAAGGATGCAAAACTTTACGAAGGCTTGTGCACTGATAGGAAGTGAGAAGAGAAAAGCTTTGAAATTGAAGAGACCAAGAAGAGAGAGACATTCAACCAAGAAAAGCCTAATAGAAGACCATAAAACCTGCAAAAAAAAGTGGGATGAAACCAAAAAAAAATTGATAACCCAAAATAAGTGTCGTGAAGTCGGACTAGGAGAGCCAAAAGACTAGAATGGAAAAGGGCCAAGGCCAAAAAAACAAAATAGTGAGTAGCAATTATCATGATGCCTAGACTAAAATAAAGTATTAAGAAGCACTCTCCTTAGAAGAAGCTAAATCCACAGGTGGAAAAAATAAAGGTTCATCATGGGGCTCAAAGAGAGCATGTCTTATGAGCAAGCACACTATATTATAAAGATATTAGATTAAATCACATACTGAGTTGCCATACTATGCTCTAAGTCTGAGAAGTTGAAAATTAAACTCAAGCAGGCATTCATTTAGTAGACCATGTTCCATGGAGCAGAGTAGAGAAGAAAAGTTCCTATTCGAGAGTAGATGTTGTTTGTAGAAAATGCCTCTAACTGAATTTGAACCTAGAAGATTATCGTAATTCTCCAAAGCAGGCTACAAGGAGGAAAGTGGGAAAATATGTGGAAGTAGATATGTGCAAGAAAAGAATTTTACCATCTCCACACACCATAAAACGTTCATGAGATTAGAGATGAAACATGAGGCAACCTCATGTGGGAGTGTCATAACATGGAGATCCAACCAGTCATAACCGAGCACCAGTTCAATTACATCTCAAACCTATTTGCATTCTATTGCAAATGTTTTCCTTAATTTTTCTAGCATGAATGGTGAACAATCCTGAATTTCATGAGTCGTGGGTGAGAAAAAAACCCAAAAAAGGTTGTCCATTATCACATCAGAGCCGAAGAAATAGAACCAAGAAGAAAAGTGTAGAAAATGCCACCAAATTTCCATGTCTAAAAGAAGTGGCTTAGCCGCCTTAACATAATTGACAAGGCCGCATATGAATTTTCAATTAAGAAAGTTGAGATTCAATTGTACCCAATAGCTTGGTAAGGAGGTAGAGTACCATTAATGCTTAGCAAAGCATGTACTTGAGAACTCTTGTTTAATGTTAGTTGCCAAAGCTTGGCACATACATCAGAAATGTCAACATTTTGAAAGCATACCATCAGTGCCATATTAGAGGAGTCGCTAAATGATCGACTTCTCAATATCCATTAGCAAGAGTAGCCTCCCACAAGTGGACAAGGGAGAAGGAAAATAATATCCATTAAGCCCAAATTTGGCCGAGAGAACTGAAAGCTTCCAATTGAGAGCGCCAATACACAATTCTTGAATTTGCAATTAACTCAAAAATCACAAAAAGGTCGTGAATTCCTCAAGAGTGTTTGTCAAAAGGAAACAAGTTCATTGTGGCAGACATAAATGAGGAGGGGGGACAGGTGTCAACCCAAAATAGTGTATATGATAGGAGATCACATGAGTAACAAGACACATGATCAAAAAATTTGGTGTGAAATGAAACCATGATAGCAGAAAATAGCTGCCACCAAAACATACCAACAATACCAAATGTGGTTAGAAAAGTGCAAAGAATTAAACCCACATTGCATAATGGATTTTTTGAGACTTGAAGCCACCAACATGTACGAATATAGGGTACCTTACTAAGAGACAAATGCCACGAGAATGATGCTAGTCCTAAGATGCAAAAAATTAGGCCCAGGTGACGCATTTAGAGGAAGACATATTGAAGAAACATTGCTACTGATTAGGATAATCCACCTCAAAAAATTCATAATTATAAGACAATAAAGGAGAGAAAATCACCCAAGAGGGACCAATATTATTGATTTGTAAATTAGTTCTTGCAAAATAATTGAACACACTCCTCAAATGAGAATTCTCTATAAGATAAGGCATCGTCGATTGCTTTGTTTGCAAGGGTGTCTACATGTAAATTGGCCTCTTTATAGCAATGGGAGATTTTAAATCTTGGGAACTCCTCAAGTTGTTGCAAGATATAGGATAAGATATAATCTAGATGCCAAGAATCAGAACCTCTTCTTTTTAAAGATGAAATTACAATGATTGAATCACCTTCAATGAGAAGAAGTGAGATGGAAAGTTTCTTAGCCAGATTCAGAAAAAATCTCATGGCATTAAATTTAGTAACATTGTTGGTGCTATTAGGGACCAGTTCACAAGCAACACTAATGAAGTCCCCTTGCCGATTCCTTAAAACTGTTGCTATACTTGACTTACTTGGATTACCTCTTGAAGCCTCGTCAAAATTTAGTTTGACGAAGTTTCTAGGAGGGGGGATCCAAGTTAGAGAATTTTTGTTCACCACAAGAGTTGTATTTGAAACTAAGCCTGCTCTAGGGAGTCTAATAAGTTGCCAATTTTTAAAAATGAATGCATCTTAGGAAGAGTAAGTTCTTATTGAATTTTTGGTCTTCAATAAAGAAGTTTTTTCCACCTCAGAGATGGAGATCTCATTTTCTTGTAGGACTTGATAAAGGGTGGAAGCCTTCTTTCTAAAAATTCTATTGTTCCTTTCAAGCCAAATATGCCAAATGACTATAGAGGGGGATATCTCCTATAAACATGATAAATAGGAAGATGAAAATAGAGATTCCCAACTAATAAAATGATTAAGAATAACATTATGAAGAGGAATTGACCATCCAAGCTTGTTCATAACCCAAGTCCAACACCGATGGGAAAAATCACAACCAATTAGAAGGTGGTTAGTAGATTCAAAAGCGTTCCCACACAAGACACAAGGGAATAAAGGCATGATTCATAATCCATCCAGTCGCATACCTATTATAATTTTTTCTTTGATTATAATCCATGCAAATGCACCTACTTTTGGAAGAACATGAGGGCCCCAACAAAGTCTAAAGGGCCAAGGAGTTTTCGAATTTCGAGTAACTAACGAATTGCATCCTTTTACACTATATTGGATAGATTTAGATTTTAGCCATATGATCTCATCTTGATTGTTAGAAAGAAATTTTTTTATATTCAGGAATTATTATTTTAATAAATACTTTTCATTTGGAGGGACCTATAAAGAATCAAAATCCTTCCATTTTACTAGGTTGGGATTAGTAGGATCAATCTCTAAATAATATCTTACCTTATTTCCCCAACAAGCTTTAAGAATCGGTTCAATATGTTTCCAATTGCAAAGAGACTTGAGAGGTTTATGGCCATTCCAGGAATCCTCCCAAAAATGAGCCTTCTCACCATTGTTAAGAACCCAAGAGAGATGAGGAAGGATAATAGACCTACAAGAGGAAATGAAGTTCCAAATCTTAGAGCCTTGTGGAAGATTTTTTTGAGTTAAGATTATCTCTCTTTCAAGGGAGTCCAAATATTTATGTTGCATGATTTGGCACCATTTGGTTTTAGGATTTGCATAGATTTTCCAAACTTATTTAGCAACATGTTCTTTATTTTGAAGGAAAATGTCTCGTAGGCCTGCCTCTCCCTGGGGTTTAAGATCGTAAAGAGACTCCCACGCAACTAGAGTTATTTTTTGAAGAATTTTTTTTTGACCAAAGAAAGTCCTTAAAAATCTTCTAAAGGGTGCTTCCTTTTCTTTGGGAAGGTTCAAAACTGACATTAAGTATATTGGAAGAGAATATAAAAAAATTTTAAGCAATACCAAATTTTTGGCAAAAGATAGCCCTTTCAATTTCTAGAGTAGAATTTTGTTGGATATTGAAGAAATTATTCTATCCCAAAAGTCATGTTTTGCTTTCCCTGAGAAAAAATGAATGCCCAAATATTTGCATGGAATGGAGTCACATTAAAATCCCTAAAACTTTAGAATTTGAGATTTGACTATAGTGTTAACATTCAAGAAGAAATGTTTTGATTTTTTAGAGTTGTAAAATTGGCCTAAATGTGAGAAATTATCAATTAATTTTTTTTATTACTTTGGAATCTTCCATTGTATCTTGACCTAAAAGGAGAGTGTCATCTACAAAGAGAGAATGAGAAATTAGGGAAGGAAAAGGATAGATGGTTATACCTTTCCAAATACCCACATTTCAAGCTACTATAATAGATTTGCTCAACCTTTCTACCATTAAAATGAACAAAGGAGGTAAAGGGTCTCCTTGCCTCAGTCCTTTTGATAGAGAAAAGAAACCATGTGGAGTGTCATTTACCATTACCAAAAATCTAGTGCTCGAGAGGCAAGAATAAATCCATTTGCACCAACTCTGACTAAAGCAATTTTTTTTAAGATAGCCAACATAAAGTCCCAATTTACCCTGTCATAGGCTTTCAACATGTCCAATTTAAGAACAACAGTAGGGGATTTTGAAAGCATGATTGAGTGGAGAAATTTATGAGCTAGAATAACTCCTTCTAGTGTGTCTTTCCTAGGTACAAACCCCTTTGTTCTCCAGAAATAATTTAGGGGAGCAACTTTGCAAGTCTAGACACAATAAATTTGGTAAATATCTTGTAAATTGAGTTACAAAGTGCTATTGGTTGGAAATCATTAAAGGATGAGGGATCAATTTTTTTGGGTATGATAGTGAGAAAGGTCACATTTAACTCCCTTAGGATGTTTCTATTCCTTCTTGACTCTTCCAAGGATGAGAGAATGTTTTGTCCCATAAAGTCCTAGCATCTTTAAAAGAAAAGAGTTGTAAAGCCATCAAGACCTAGGGCCTTTTCAACTTCCATCGAAAAAACCACTTTTTTAACTTCTTCCAAGGATAATTTGGCCATCAATAGTTTGTTATTTTCCTTAGAGATTAATTTTGGAATGTTATCTATGATCATATTGTTCTCAAAAGATTTATGAACTTTGATTGGAGCTAAAATATTTTCAAAGAAAGAAACAACTTCCAACCTAATTTCCTTCTCCATGCAAAGAAGCTCACCTGAGGAAGATTGTATAGAAATAATTTTTTTTGATTGCCGCCTTAATTTGGTAGAGGAATGATTTTTTTTGTGTTTTTTCATCCCCCTCTTTTAACCAGGTCTCCCTAGACTTCTGTCTCCAAGAAATTTCTTCACGAGCAAGAATCTCTTCAAATTCGGCTTTTAATTCCTTTTCTCTATTGTAGAGGGTATTATCCATACCTATTTTAATTACCACCTCATAAAGGTTAGATAATTTTGATTCAACCCTCAACTTTTCAAAGAAAATATTTTTGAAATGATTCTTGTTCCAGTCCTTTATCTTATTCTTCAGATATTGTATTTTTTTACTAAGCTAAAACATCCTTTTCCCTTCAATGAAAGGACAATTTAGCCACCAATCCTTAACTAGGTTGATGAAATTGGAATCTCGAAACCACATTGCCTCGAGCTTGAAGGGGATTTCGTATTTTTCCATGTCATCAAATATTGAGAGGGAAATTGGGAAATGATTTGAGCCAGATAAGGTATGAATGATTAAGGTGAAGTCCTAAGTGACATTTAACCAATTGTTTGATAATAAAAAATGATCAAGTTTTTCTGCAATCTAGGAAAAATATTTTTGTTTGTTTGTCCATGTGAAAGTACTATTTTTGAAGGGACAATCATATAATTTGTTGGAAAAAATGAAATTATTAAAATTATCCATAATTACTGTTAAAGGTGTGATTCCTCCATTTTTTTTAGAAAGATTTCTAATCGCATTAAATTCCCCTACAAAAAAATTGAGTTTATTTTTCCCATTGGCAGACATTAAGGAGGGTTAAATTCATCTCTTCCCTAAAGTAGAGCATGGTCCATGTATGTTTAAAATCCAAAAGGAGTTATTTGTTCTTAAGAAAGTGGCAATAGCCTTTATCTATTTGGTCATAGATTCAATTTGATCCATTCTTACAAAGTTTTTGTTCTACAGAATCACTAAGCATCTTGAGGCTCCCTGAGTTGGAGAGGAAATTAGGTCCCAATTGACCTAAGAACCAAATATATCAAAAGTAGAATGAAGAAATAAATTTTTTTTCCTGTAAGAGTATAATACCTGAGAGAGTACCATATAGTTGATGCTTAATAATGTGTCATTTGTTAGGGGAATTTAATCCCCTAACATTCCAAGATAAGATCATCATTTTTCTTGAGGAGAGATAATGCCTCTCCTCATTCTTAAATTTATTTCTGAGGTTTTACACCCCAAAGTAGAATTGCACTGGGTAACTTGAAGGGCTTGAGGGGAGGTACCCATGTTGTCAACCTTCTTTGCAAATGAATAGAGGTTCATTTCCAAAGTTGATCGTATACCACCAGCTATTTCTAGATTAGTTCTCTCCTTGTGTGATTTACACCCACATTTACTTTTAGGCATGATGAGGGCCTTGGAATCAGAATCAGATTGGGAAATTGGAGGAGAGGAGAGGGAATCAACTGGAGTGGAGGAAGAGTTGGCAGGGGGTGAAAAGGAGGTGTCCTCTATAAAGTCTAATTTTCTTTTTGAGGTAGATTGAGAAATGGGAAGGGTAAGGGAAATGATCTCAGGGCTAGGCTCCTCCAATACTTCATCAACTATTTCTTCAATAAGGTCTTCTACAACTTTAATCATTGCTTCATTCAAAAAGTTCATTAATTTATCGTTTGTGCAATTAAGAAGGTATTCAAATTGAGAGATGTTTTTTGGGGGAGTAGAGCTATTGGAAAGAGATTGTATGTCATTGACTTGAATAGCTAGGGCAATAGAGTCCACAACACCTTTTCCATTTCTCAAAGTAATGTGGTCATTTTTTTTCAAGGGTGGTGAAGAACAAAGCGGTTGAGAACTACAAGAGGGCTGATTAGTGCCCATGTTAATTCTTGATGAAATGGGTTCATGTAGTTCCTTAGACAAGGAGGAAGAATGATAAGACTGAGCACAATTGTAGGAGTGGTTTGTATCTAGGGCTCTAGTAATAGTAGCGAATTCCATGTGCTCAACTCAAGAGAAAATATCTGAGTTGACTATAATGTTAGCTTCTTTCTAGATAGAAGGTTCACATTTAATCATTTGAATCCAGTCACCCTTGTTGGAGTTCTTAATAAGAGCCCAAATCCTAATGAAAAGTTTTCCAGTTGTGATTAAAAATTCACTTTTAAGAAAATCACCAAAGTGTGAGACAATTTGTTTAACATGGGATTATTCAAGATACTCCACTGGAAGAAATGGCATAGGTAAACAAATTGGGAGTCAAAAAATTTTAAGGGTATCTAATGTCATGTTATCCCTCTAGTTGAAAATACCTAGAAATGTGTTTCCACACCAAAAGAATCCTTTACAAAGTAGTTTTCTTTTAATGGTAGCATTCTTGAATAAAATAAAGAATGACAAAGCTGAAACCACAATTAAGTCAAAAGCTTCATACCAGTTATCTTTAATCTAGGAGTGGATTTCAGTGAGTGGTCGGTCTTCACCCCATATTTGAATGTATTTATATCTTATTTCTTGTGAATGTAGTTTTTTCACTAAACATTAAGGTATTTATTTCACACACACAAACAAATAGAAAAATAGAGAAAAAAATTCTAAAAAATATGTGTGCACTAGGTATTGATGTCCTTGTTTCAACACAAAAATAAAAATTAATTTCAATACATACAAAAAAATTTACATTATGACATACAACTATGTGTAGATTATAATTACTCCGACTTAAAAAATTAATTTAAAAAACTATGCAACAAAAATGATCCATGCACTATTTATTAATGTTAAAAATATATATTTTAAAAATTATAATTTTATCCTTTAAATAAAAAAAGTTATGCGTTACAACATAAATGTCACTTTTTAAAAATGTTG
The DNA here is from genome assembly GCA_007258455.2 of Sequoia sempervirens. Lineage (NCBI taxonomy): Eukaryota > Viridiplantae > Streptophyta > Pinopsida > Cupressales > Cupressaceae > Sequoia > Sequoia sempervirens. The sequence goes on from VDFB02047144.1 coordinate 37,872,998, forward strand.
TTTACTATAAAAATAAGTTATTAAAATTTACATATTTTTTTAAAATATATAATTAGAATCTACATACAAATCCTCACAAATCACTAGTTCACATCATCTCCAAATTATTAATGGCTTAGTTGCTATAGGTTTCATAAAGTGAAATTTTGTGAAAGATGTTGATTTCAATGTCCTACTTTGGTCAAAAAGTGGAACACAGTATTTTGGGTTGACGATCAAAGAGCTCATGGATGTCAAGATCCAAAATCCTATAGCCTTCGACACCATCTAGATATTCAATGAAGATGCAATGCTAACTCTGTGGTTCCAAAGCTTTTCACTTTTTTGAAGGTATGCTTGCTCAAGTAGAACAATCAAAGACTCTGAAATGCCACACGATAGGCTTGCAACCAAACCAGGCTCCAAAGGGAGTGATGCCATTCAAGGCCTTATGAAGAACCTTGTTCTAGATGTATGCAACATAGTTGATGGCTTTAACCCAATATTCTAGTGAAAGGGAACACACATGGATCATTCAACCAACCATCTCTTTCAGGGATCTATTTTTCCTTTCAAATATACCATTTTGTTGAGGTGTGTAAGGAATGGAGTGTTGAAGACCAATCCCTTCAAGAGTGTAATATTTCTCAAAACATTGGTTTACATCTTCTCTATCATTTTCTGACTGGAGAGTCTTAACAAAATTTCTAGATTGTTTCTCTAGATATGCCTTGAATTCAAGAAACTAATCAAAGACTTCACTTTTCTAGTGAAGGAAGTAAATGTTGAAAATAGAAGTAATTATGTAGCCTTAAAACTTGTAAAACTATTATGTTGTAGATCTAAATAAGTGTTCTTTGTTACATATTCTTTGTGGATGATTATCTATTTAGATTCATTTTACCATTTGTAGAAGTAGACATAACACTGTAGAAGAATAAGAACAGAAGATAGAAGTGACACAACACATACCATGGAGAAACCCTTTCAAGAAAAAACTCCACCACCAAAATCAATAGTGCTTGTATTATTTAACCTTAGAGCAAGATTACAATAATTCTTTATCAATCCTTGCCTAAGATGCTTCTTTTTCCTTCAACAATTCTTCTTCACAACTTGTGCAATAAACTCTGATAAAACTCTCTTCAACTTGTTGCAATAAATAGACAATAATGAGCCAAAGAGTTTACAATTAAAAATCACGAAGCTTATCTCACAAAACCTATGCCTATTCTTTGCAAGTAGAGTTCTTCCATGAAAAAAAATATCAAACCAAGTCCTTCATTAGTTTGGGTATCCAAAACTAAAGTCTTAACTCAACATTGATTACAAAGATATCTTGTAAGATTCTCCTCAAAGTTGGCACCCAAGAATGGGCCCAATTAACTCAGCCTTATAAATTATATTATCATGCAAAAGTGTGAACTCCAAGATGCCAACTTGGGCACCCAAGGTGGGTCCAAGTCAATCTCTATTAACTAAAACATATCTCTCCACCATTCATGCAAATATCATGCATGATTGATCATCCCCACTTAAATGAATGTATCACCTATTATCTGTCATGCAAATCAAGTCACTAGTCATGCATTCCAAGTCAACTGAAGTCAACTAGAATTCAATTGAGACTAACTACATGCAACTGAAGATAACTGAACCATAATTGAACTGAACTGAACTTCATGCATGTAAACATCAATCCATAACTTCTTGGATCTTTACATGCATTACTGAAGTGCTATCTTTCTCCAAATAGTTAACTTAACTCAAGGTGAGTTCCACCTTCTATGGTGCCCCATGTGCTCCTATTTTGTAGGATCTCTTCATGGGAACCCCACATGTTCCTATCGTTTAGAATTAATTACAAATGTCAATTAACATGTTCATTTCATTCAAATTTCATCTCTTTCTAATCCTAGTGTTGGGGAACACTTTCCAAGGACTTAGGAGATACATGAAATAATGTTTAGGATTGTAATTAAATGGCATCCTATTCCTAACATTAAACCCATGTGAACCATGAAATATAATCAATGAATGTGAGTACATAGAAAGCCTTGTTGAAGGACAATGATAGAAATGGACATGTAAGATAACTATAAATTAGATCAAGGACTTATGAAGCTCTCCAATCTTTCCCTTTCTCAAACTTATCATCAAGATACTTTCCCAATTCACAACCATGATAAACACCATCTAAAAAAACTGATTTTTGGAAGACTTGTGACCATATATTTTTTGCTAAGCTATTGAAGATGGCATTAGTTGAGATGGCCAAACTGCTCATGCCATAGTTTACTCATTGAATTTGAATGGGTGAGAAATGTAGTGGAAGGTGTACTAGTCACAAAGTGCAAGAAGGCTTAGAGCCGAGAATGATGATCAAACTTTCCAATTGCAAGTAGAGCATTATTTGCAAGATCCCTTATGACAAAAGAATCTGGAGTAAACTCAACCTTTTTTCTATTGCCATGATTGGTGATTTAATAGACATAAAGAAAGTTGGTTGTTAGTTCAGGTACACAAAGAACATCTTCAAATATACCATTCCCTATTTCTATTGAACACTTCCCAATTAATTTCATCAGAAAGTCACCACCAATGAGGATATGTGGCACTGTACATGATTCCAAGGAAGAAAACTATTGTATGTTGGAACCATTTGGTGAGAAGCACTAGAATCCAAAATCCATTGTTTGGAATTATCAACTAAGGAAACTAGTGATGTGGTTTTCCCTTTCCATATTTTGAAGGAGTGGAATATTGTTGTTCATGGGAGGAAGGAAAACTAATGTTGTTCTTCTTGAGAATATGGATAAGTTCAACAATTTGTTTCCCATTATACTATTGTTCAGTATGACCGACCTTCTTGCAATAGGCACAAGTTGGGATTTCCTTCTTTTGAGTGTTTCCCTTTGATGAAGAGGAATTAAAATATACTTTGGAAGAAAAGGAGGATTGAGTTGGTTCTATTGAGATTTATTGTTGGAATTTTTTTGTTTCCTAGCAATTTTATCAGAATTGGGTTATTCTTTGGGTTGTTTTATGGGTTGTCCAACCAATAATTCTGAAGAATATAATGAATTGATTAACCTCATGGAGAGTAGCTTTCCTTGTTCATACATCAAAATTTAGAGAAAGTGTCAAATGAATTCATTGCATAATTCCCTCCCATATTTAGCTTATGAGTATAAAAACTAGAAACAAAAGTGACATATTTAGGACCTAATTTTTTGTTCATTGTATTATATATCAATTGAATATACTTCTCAATGTTACATTCTTTGAGTTTTATTCTTTGAACTTTTAACTTATTAATGTAGTCTTAGAGGTTATGAAAGCTCTTTGGATCAAGACTCATGAGTTCATTATCGATTTGATAGCCTCTTACTTCATCAGTTTTACCATAGAGTGCTTTTAGTGTGGCCCAAGCATCTTTGGGAGATTTACATGTTTTGAGATGAAATTGCAATCCTAAAGAAATTAAAATTATTAAACATCCAAGTGCTTTAGTATTTTCAAGAATCCATAAAAAATTATCTTTAGCATCAACAAGTTTAGGAACTATACCTTTAGCATACAAAGTATAGCCATAGTTATTAATGCATTCCTTGCATTTTTTTTCCAAGTTAAGTAGTTTTATGAATTCAACAAAGGGAACTTAGGATGACCCATTTTGTTGGAAAAGAAAGAATGAACCTAGAGTCATGTGGAAAAGAAATCACGAACTCAAAGTGAAAGAAGGGAAAAGACACGAAGACACCCCCTGAATCCTCAATCAAAAGATCCCCCTCAAAATATTGGTACTTATAAGTAGTGTGTTTATAGTGTAATGATTACTACCAGAGTATATTTTAGGACACCAAATGTATCACTCTTATAGAAAGAAGATCACCAAATTTTACATTTATGCCAAAACTATAAGATAAAGTACAAAAATATAGATGTTTGATTTGTTTTACTTCTGGCTAGAAAACATAAATGGATAACTATGTAAAAAACTACAATTTCTTTCCAACCCCTACCAGAAATCAAAAATAGAGATCATGGGTGCAAGTTATGGCTTGATGATCAAAAAAGAGGAATATCTATCTTTTACTAGTAAAAACAAGAAGTAAACAACATAATCTATAAAAAAATTCTCCATCACAATGAAGTGCTCTGAACCTTATTTCTAATGCCTATTTGAATGTAAAAATTTGACATTCTGGTGAAAAGATATGGCCTTCAAAAAAAATTCCTAGTTAGATGTGTAGGTGTTGATGTCAACATGTTGTCATGATGACACCATCTGACAAAAAAGTCAATTGAGGTCAAAGTTTTCAAAAATCATCAAACTTTATATGAAAATAGATTTTTTTGGGCCTTCTAGACACAATGACACAATCCATTTTGGACCAAAATGCCCCAGTTTTAAGCACCATGCCAGGATGCTCACAAAATATTCATGATTTGTGCCTCATTCAATCTAACCTCTGATGTCTAATTTTGGTGAAATGAGAGGCTGCTCTAACTTTCTTTATTACTTTGAACATTATGGTGAGTCCAAATTCAATTCAGGAGGCTACAAAAAATACATGCAACACACATGCAACTAAAAAAGAAGATTTTAAATTGGTGAAATGAGAGGCTTCTTTGATTTTCTCAACTGCTTTGAACATGATGGTGAGTTCAAATTTGACCTAAGAGGTTGCAAAACACACATGCAACTCAAAAAGTAGATGTTAAACCCCTAAAATTTGTTTTTTCATAATTTTCTTATTCTCCAAATCATCTAAGGATGTGAGAGAAGGGCATACTCTTTTTCTACCAGGAAATAATAGATTTACACTCAATATGTAGGGGTTAATGATGACTCCTCAACACCCCCAAGAACATTTGCTAGACCAAAATATCTTCGACAAGAGATAAAATGGAAAGAATACTTGCTTCAACAATGCAAGATTGAATATGGTTGAATATGCAAATGTACATGAGATGCCTTGCTTATAAAGGCAAGGTGAGACATAGGATTATACAAGATTATGACAAGTGTCTTAATTCTATAACATGATACAACTAACTCATACCAACCTAGGATAAAATAAGATCTAGAAATTACAACTAAGACTTCTAGAAGGAATCTTATAATCCTAATTAAACTTAACATGTTGAATATGTCCCCTAAAATTACCTAGTAAGTGAATTATCTAGGTACAAGACATTTATCCACACCAACACCCCCCTTAAGTGCAACTTATAAGGGAGAATATTATTATGCAAACTATGCAAAGATACTATGAAGATTATGGGTCCTGACTATGAGGCCATGTTAGGTACCCATTTACAATGCAAATGCAATAAATTCAATTTCACACAAATAGAGAAAAGGAGAAAACCTAATGGGACAAAACTCCTCTCCAAAAGAGAGAAAACAAAAAAAACAAGATGATGTATGGAGGACTCAATGATACCCCTGGATGACTACATCCATCATGTATATACAATCAATAACCCCCTTATAAGAGGGAAAAAGAGAGACAATATATCCCCCCACAATGAAGAAGCTCCAATGTTGATGAAGAATTCCTTAAAATAAAAGATGATTCAATGTCTACAAGCAACACATCTTCCCTTAGGAAGAAACAAATCCGTAGGTTGATGAAGAAGCCACTCCATGTCCAATTGAAAGGAGGAAGAACCAATTCTAAAAATTTATGCCTCTAAAAATTGATTAGGAGTCTCCAAGCTTGAATAAGACACAACATAATCATGGTCAAACTCAACCAAGAAACATGAAAAATCAAGTGAATGAGGAAAATCACGAATGCCAATATCTAAAGAAAATGAAGATGGGATAAAAATTGTGTTGAAACTATCATCAAAGAGGAGATAAAACCCCTTAAGTGTGACCTCCAAATCTGCAATATGAGACTCCATAAACAAGTTAGAGATACCTACCAAATATTCATCCCACAAAGCAAGATCTGAAAAACTATGATCATCTTGCTGAATAAAAGCATTGATTGTTGAATAAGTAGGAGGTGTAGGAGTAGGAAGCTCAACACTGGTCTTTAGAATACCAAGGTTTATATGAACATACTTCTCACAAACATGATTCACACTCAAATGAGTGTGATATGTAGTCAAAGGAACATTATCTTCTTCTGAAGAAAAAATAGAAAACGAATATAAATTTAAATGAATGATCAACCATCCCAATAGCAACAATATCCCTAGTCTCCAAGTCCCTTATGTACACTCTATCAAGAGTGAAATAAACTATTTTACTTTGACCACCATGGGTAATTTGTAAACAAAAAAGAGACTAGTGTAGAAAGAAGGAAAATAAAGTACATCATAAAAATTTGGCCCTCTCCCATGTCAATAGAACCCTTCCCACTAACCTTCATATATGCATTATTACCCATAAAAATATGAGGTGAATTACAAGGCTTAAAAGAAGATAAAATTATGATGGATGATGCCATATGATGAGATGCTTCTGAATCAGGAATCCATCTATTAGAATTAGGACTTGTAGAGGCTAAAAGTGCTTGTCCTTTCATTTTGTTCAAACCAATTTTATATCTTGTATTCCCTAGCTATGAAGATGAAGAAGTTGCTAATGAGATGTTGAAGAAGAAGAAACTAATGGGGTAGCTATATGTTATTCTTTTAAAGAAGGTGTGTGAGCTCATCAATCTTCTTATTATAACATCTATGCTCATAATGTCCTAGTTTTTTACAATATGCACATATAAACTTCTTCTTTCTAAATGATTCCTCTTTAGAAGAGGAAGTGGAATCAAGAGTGCTATGTGAAGGAGAATCTTTACCTTGCTCTTTAGACTTGGGTTCCTTATTCTAATTGTTACTTTTTCCACTTGAAGCCTTTGAATCCTTTGCAAGAAGAGCATGAGATTTGGAAGAATTAAATGTGCCCATGTGTGCCAACTTTACTTGTTCCCTTGTGAGTTGAGCTAAATTTCATTAAGAGAAGGTATTTTGTATGAATTTCTAATGGCATCCATTGTAGCATAAAATGTAGAAAAAAAACACTGAATAATTAGGACCAAGCTTAGCAAGAATAAAAATAATCAACTATTCATCCTCTTTTGTGACCCCACAATTAGATAATTGTAGTCTAAGAGAATTGAGCTTAGAGAAGAAGACTTGAATATTGTCAAAATATGAAGGATTAAGACTCATTATTTTATTCTTGTGGCAATGGAAAAAGTATCCCTTTACTTTTCCTTGCTTGTTTGGGCCATCCTTGTTAACTAAACTTAATATTGTCTTGATTTAGTGTTGTAATGTGTTTGACACATTCACATTAGGTCTTGGGCCCTTGTGAATTAAATAAACTTAATCATACCTTATTTAGAGTTTTGTGAAGTGTTGTAACTCACTTTCACACTTTTTGAGGGTTTTCATAAACAATTGGGCTTCTTTATGCTTTAATTGGCCTTATTTTGCATCCACAAGCCTCATTTAATGTATATTTTTGAGGATACTCCTAACAAAAAAAATCCAATAATAATTCAGGTGTTTTTAGGTTGTGTGGCCTAGATTTAGTGATCTTGGACTCATTCACCATCTTGGGCATATGAGTCCCACCTAGGGTTTTGGGTCACGATCTAGATTTTAGACCTTTCTATTTTTTTTTGAAATTGGTCCCATAATTTATGCCTAATGGGACTCATATGCCACCTTGGGTGTATGAGTCCCACATGGCCCAAAATTAAAATTAATTCAAATTCTTGATAGGATTTTATCCTCCTAGATTTAATGTCAGTTTGTAGTGTTGTAATTTCAGGAAATTTGGCATAATCAAATATATATTCAAAGTTATTTCACTCATTTTCAACTAATAATTTTGTGAGGGAATTCATAATAGTAATTTTGATTTCACAAGAGCATTCAAGAGTCTTCAAGGGCTGATTATCAAACATTTTAGAGCATTATTCAAGCATCAATCATCATGTCAAAATCTTCATGCATCATGTTTATTTTTTAGCTAACAATTGTGATGTAGGGTTTCATGATTCAAGCTAGCATTCAAGTAAATATTTATCATAGTCAAGCAAGAGTCAAGATCTACATCCATTGGAGCCACTTCATACATGTTTGCAACACTTCATTGCTAGAGTTTGGTGAGTTCCAACATCATATTTTGTTCATTCATCATTCTCCATTCCTATTTCATTTCATTTCAAGGATTGATTACCAAAATGGGGTTTGACCAAGGTAAACCCCTTTCTACTAAATTTTTTTTTTCCCTCTTTAGTGTGTGATTTGTAGGTTTATATTGAAGAGAAAGCTTGGAGAAAGTTGTTAAAGTGTTCAAAGTTGTGAAAGTTGTCACCTTGCATTGGAAATACTTGGAAGACTTCTACAGGTTGCAAATTAGGGTTTCAGATCTGGAAATCAATTAGGAAGGGTAGAGAAAACATTAAAGAGAAGATTAAGATTTTGAAGCTTCAAAAAACCCTAACTAGACTGATACACCAGTTTTGGCGTATGAGTCCTAGTTTAGGTCATTTTCCAAGTTTTTGTAGTTTCAGACACCCATTTTTGAGATTCCAGTTTCTGCACAGAAACCCAGACCTAGGACTAAATCACCTAGTCTAGTGTATGAGTCCTAGTCAACTTTTAAATCACTGTTTTCAGCATTTCATAGCTTCATCTAGTTATCTTTAGATTTCCAGGTGCACACATTTCATCTTACAACTTTCTATTCTAATTTATATGTATTTTTAGGTCATTTAGTTAAAGATTGCATCATATTAGGGTTGAGCATTACCTTTTGCATTGCATTTTTCTTTCCAAGCCCTAGCTTGGTGGTGAACCCCTCATTAGTTTACAATCACACCCTAGGATAACTCTATTGCAAGATCTCTGAAAATATTTTGTTTGAAAAACACTTGCACGACTAAAAAAGTGGGAGAACTAGCTTTCTGAAAATATTTTGTTTGAAAAAATTTTCCTGCATGTAAAAGTTATGAATTTTTTTAAAAACCCCTATTTTAGGGCATTGGGGGTCAGATCTAGCTAATTACATACAATTTTCTAGCACTTGGGCACTAAAAACATGTCAACCATGTGATTGATGGTACTGGTCAGGAAAAAAAGCAAAAGTGTTGCCCACCTAGTGGTGCCTTCACTCAAGTGGAGTGACAACTGTGGTGATGGGGTGGCGACTTTGTGCCTTGCCACACCCCCGTGTGGCCTTAAACCTTCACGGGACAATGTAGGTAGATCGGGGGCTATAAATAACCTGTTGAAAAACCTTGCAAAGTGCATAAAAGCATTTGTGTATGAGCCTACAATTTTTTTAAAGCCTGTAAAAAAATTTGTAATAAATGCCCAAAATTATTAGAAAGTGTGGCCAAATTAATAATTATTGCCCATTAACCATAGAAAAAATTTAGCCCGTAACTCTATAATTTTTTTTCCCAATAATTATAATAACCACAAAAAATATTTTTTAATAATTTTTTTTGCAAAAATTAAAAATTTGTACCCCCTGGGGGGCCATACGATCTACTTGGGTAAATTCTTTTACTCAAAAACAACTTTTCTGAATATGGGCATATGTAAAAAGTTGAGGGTCCAAAAAGTGATAAAATTTTTCAAAAAAATTGAAAAGCCATAACACGAGTGCATTAGAATGCTCTCACGTTATAGCTTTGATGTACTGAGCTTAAGGCTCGGTCATGTTGAGCCTATAACTTGCTCACGTTATAACATGAGCATGTTATAACTATTTATAACAAAAAAAAAGCAACATTCAGTCATTTTTCATTTATGCATTTTTCTCCAAGCTAGCGGCCTTCAAACCCTCAAAAGCGCACTCACATTATTGGGGACCAAATTCTTCATCAAATCATTGTTGAGTATTCACCAAAATTATGCCATGATGTTAGGGAAGTGTTAGGAGTAAGTTTTTTTTATGATTTTGTTTCTAAATAGGTAGATTTAATAGGTTTTTTGATGTAAATTTATTTAGTTTACAGGAAATGATAATCAACCTCCCAATCATCAAAATCTTCCTTCACCTCAACCTGAAATACTTGGTGAAGAACAACCCCAAATTCAACAAAAAAATCCTCCAATAAATCCTCAACATCCCCTTGGAACTCAACAAAATTTAATGGGGGAAATTGAAAATAACAAAAAACAAATTCAATTAAAATGTTAATTGTGAGGTTGAAAGATCCTACAAGTTCAACCTCACAAAGAACCATGCTTGCAGAATCACTTGAAGCTATGTTAAAATGTGTAGATTCAATTAGCAAGAAATTAAGTGGTTGGGTGGAGAAGAGATGGGAGTACAGAGAATATTATGCAAATAAATATCCTACACACAAGTCAAAAATGAAAAAATTACAAAATTTGACTTGTGTTCACTTTTCACTAACCCACGAACAAATCAACCTCTACAGCCTACAAGCAAGAGGTTTCCTATCCGTTAGTGCGACCACCAAGGGATAAAGGACCATTTTTGGCAAAGGTGGTGGAAGGTTTTTGACCATCCTCCATGCAACAACAACAAGGTCTCACAATATTTCTTGAGGAAACTCTAATACAAGTTTTTCCTCAACAAAATCCCAAACTATTTTGATATGTGGGACTTCCAAGGTAGAGGTGGTGGGTTTGCACAAGATAGACTAGGGGAACATCTTGATCCTCAATGACCAATGAGATGAGAACTCTCTAGACTAGCTTATGAGCATGTGGCTTTCCCTTTCATTGTGAAGGAGAGTGTTGAGGTCGAGACTCTATAGTCTACAGTCTATTAGTTCTTTGACCTAGAGTATCATAGAGCATGCTAGTCTTGTAGTACAACTAGAGCTAGGGGAGACTTCGAGGAGTAGGGTTCCACCCTATATTTGTTAGGCTTGCAGGTCCACCTGTGGTTATGAACCCACAGATAGTTAGGAGGAAAGTGCACAAGCTACGTCTATACCTGACCAATTGGTGATGAAAGATGGCCTCTTGAATGAGGCTTTCAGCCTTGATACTCAGGTAAATATTAGTAATATCATTGAATTTAATTTATTAAATTTCATTTTTGAAATGCAAGATTAACTAATTTACTTTAATGATTGTAATGAAATTCCAAGGTCATAGTGTTCATTCTATTTCCAACGGTCCTCCACCTCTGTATTATGTCACAACATGTACTATCAAGGTATGTAACTAGTAAAAAATTATAAATATTACATGTGAATAGTATTGTTATATGAATATTATTCTAATATATGATTTTTGATGTTGAATAGGTTCATCTTGGAGATTTTACAGTAACACCTCCCAATGGCGGTGGAGTTCAAAGCTTCACTCAGGTAATAGGATAAAGAGTTTAACGAATGAATTATACTTAATAGATTTGTGTAGTTTATATTCATATTGTTGATTACATTGCATTACACATCTTTCAAACTAAAAGCATTACTTCACATTGCATAAATAATAACTAGATATTGATAGATGACAAAATTTCAATTACAATATGTAGTGTAGGAAAAAGTATCCCTTTTTCACACTTAATTTGGGAAATAATTAATGATAAAATGAACTAAATTATGCCTTAATTTAGTGTTGTAATATGTATTTTACATATTCACATTGAGTTTAGGGCCTTTATTAAATAAAATGAACTTAATGGTGCCTTATTTATGGTATTGTAAGGTGTACCTTTACACTTTCACACTAATCCAAGCCTAATTAATTATAATTTATGAAGAGGAAACCTGACATTCATCAATACCATAACATAACACTTAACATTGGAGAATGTGTGTTCTAGGTGAGTGACCTAGGACCCATCCACCCAAGGGAAAAGGGGTCCTCACTTAGACCTAGGACCTAAATTTTCATTATGTTTCTAGTGGCATTTCAATGATTTCAAATTCATATTGAGACGTTGGATTGTGTTATTTGAATTTTAGGAATTAATGTTAACATATAAATATAAGGTCATTTCACTAAGTTTCATCCAGGAATTTTTTTATGAGATCAAGAGAGAAATTTTATGATATCAAGAGCATTTCAAGAGAATTTTCAAGGCATTCAAGAGCAGATTTAGTGAAGATTATTGCAGCAATCAAGATCCTATTATCATGTTCAATTCTTATTGCATCATGCATGTAATTTGAGCTAATATGTTGATGTAGTGTTCAAGATTCATTCAAGCATTCAAAGGCATTGTTTCAAATTAAGTTTCATGATCAAGATCCACATCCATTGAATCCATCTCATGCAAGTTGTAGATCCATATTCCAAGGTTCAAACAAGGGTTTGGTGAGTTGTGACATTGAATTTGTTCATTCATCATTCCTTCATACTATTTCATTTCATTACAAGATTTAATTAACAAAATGAGGTTTGACAAAGGAAAACCCCCATTCACCAACAATACAACATTTTTCTCTCTTGATGTGTGTGTAGATTTTAGGTGGAAAAAATCTTGGAGAGAAAAATTTCAAAATTGTCAAAGTTGCATTTGTTGTCACCATTCTTGCAATTTCATGGAATTTGACCTATAGGATTTAATTCTGACTATCTAACTATGAGATTCAAGAATCTGGGAGTGCAAACACAACAAAAGAGAACCCATAAATAGATTTTACAGAGCCCTAGCCAGGACCCATTCACCATATGGAAAATGAGTCCTTAGTTTTCTTTGAAAAGGAACTTTTGGTGGCTATTACACATCACTTTCCCATTCTTAGATCTGAATTTTAACTTTTGGTTCCATCAGAATTGAGGTTAATCTTCTAGATTCACTTTATAGCTTGCATTTTGGAGCTATTTTTGTTGATATGTGGTGATTGATCATGCAAACACTATGGATGTATCCCATATTGGGTGAACCACATTAAATTTTTGTGTTGATCTCTTTTGTGTTATTCTTCATTTTTATTTCTGGGTTATTTAATCTGCATATAATTGTTAATGTTTATTGCTCCAATCTGCTTGAATCCTAACAAATGGTATTAGAGTCATGTGTATTTTGGTTGATTGGAAGTAAACCTCTAGATTTGAGTGAGAGAAATGGAAAAAAGAAAATTCAAGAACAAAAAGTTCAACGACTAAAATTATCAATTATGGAAAATGTAGATGGAAGATTATTTGTATCAAAAGGATCTATGGTGGCCATTGTAACAAAAAGAAAAGAAAGATGCTATGATGTCCAATGAAGAATAAGATATTATGGATAGAAATGAGCTGGGAACCATTCAGTTGTGTCTGGCACCATCTGTGGCATTCAATATAAAAAAAGCAAAGACAATAGTGGATCTAATGGAATATTTGGCTAAATTATATGAAAAAACCCTCAGCCTCAGATAAGGTATTTCTCATGAAGAATTTTCCTAATCTAAAAATGATTGTAGATCATTTAAATCAGTTTAATACGATTACCATTCAGTTAACTTCTGTAAAAGTGAATTTTGATGAAGAGGTTAGGGCTCTCTTGGTTTTATGTTCTTTTCCAAAAATTTGGAATAGCTTGGTAATGGTTGTTAGTAACTCTGTCTCTGGTTCAAATACATTGAAATTTGATGATGTTGTTGGTGTTATTATTAGTGAGGAAATGTGATGGAAAAGCATAGGTGAGACTTCAACATCAAGAAATGATTTTACTATAGATAATAGGGGAAGAAAAAAGGAGAGAGGAAAAATCCCAACCAATCATGTGAAGTCATAAGGGAAGTTGAAGAAAGGAAGATCTAAATCTAGAGGAAAAATGGATTGCTAGCATTGTGGAAAGCCAAGACACTTGAAGAAGGATTGTTGGTCTTGAAAAGGAAAACAAGGAGACAAACAACATTATGATAGTAAGGAAACTAATATTGCAAGTAATAAATTGTAGGATTCTTTAATTCTATATTAGATAATGTTAATGATTCCTGGGTAATAGATTCATGGGCTTCATTTCATGCCACATCCCATCAGAAATATTTTGTAGATTATGTTCAAGGTGATTTTGGATAGGTATATTTGGGTGATGATGAACCCTGTTGGATTGTTGGAAAAGGAAAAATAAAAATCAAGTTGCAGAATGGAAATGAATGGTTGCTACAGGAGATAAGGAATGTTCCAAATTTGAGAAGAAATTTAATCTCTATAGGAAAATTGGGTAGTGAAGGTTGCATAGTTACCTTTAAAAAGTCTGGAAGGTCACTAAAGGTGCATTAGTAGTAGCTAAAGGTGAAAAGGTATGCACATTGTATTTTTGTATTGGTAATACTTATTCTACCTTAGCTGCTACAAAAATAGTTGCTACTAAGATAGTTAGAGCACTTGATGTAGGAACAAAAATAGAATTGTGGCACCATAGACTTGGAAACATGAGTGGGAAAGGGATGAATATCCTTCACTCCAGAAAGTTGCTACTAAGTCTAAAGCAAATTGACTTGGAGTTTTGTGAAAATCATGTTTATGGAAAACATAACAAATTCTGATTTCTCAAAGTTAGGAAAGAGAAGAAGAATGAGAAATTAGAGCTTGTGCATTCAAATGTATGGGGACCAACTCATGTATCTTCTCTTGGTGGCTCTTGTTGTTATGTTACTTTTATTGATGATGCAACTAGGAAGACATGGGTGTATTTCCTAAAACAAAAATCAAAAGTATTTGAAACTTTTAAAAAGTGGAAAGCTTTGGTTGAGAATGAGACAAGAAAAAAGTTGAAGTGTCACATATCTAATAATGTAGGCAAGTATTGCAACAAATAATTTGAAAATTATCATTCATACAATGGAATTCATAGGAAGAAAAAAGTTCCTGGAACCCCACAAGAAAATGGTGTGTTTGAGAGGATGAATAGGACCATTATGGAGTGTACAAGAAGCATGAGATTGCATGTTGGACTACCCTTACACTTTTGGGTAGATGTTGTACATATCGTTGTTTATTTAATAAACATAGGACCTTCAAATCCTTTGGATAGTGGCATTCCAGAGGAGGCATGGATGTATACAAAGGTAACTATTCATTTCTGAAAACCTTTGGTTGTGAAGCTTTTGCCCATGTTGATATTGAAAATATAACCAAGTTTGAGGCTAAGTCTAAGAAATATACCTTCATTGGATATGGAGTAGATGAATTTTGTTATTAGTTATGAGATTATGAAAATCATAAAAGCATTAGGAGCAAAGATGTTATATTCAATGAGAGGGTCATGTATAATGATCAGATGCATGAAAAGAAGCATGAACATGCCAAAAAGGAATATGTGGTGTTGGATGAGATTCCATAAAATAATATGCCAGTGGTATCTGATGCTCAGCAACAACAAGTTATCACACAAACTTATGAAAGTGTTAGACATTCTACAAGGATAACTAGACCTCCAAAAATATTTTCTCCATCGTTATATTCTATATTATTAACTAATTTTGGTGAACCTAAGGGTTATGAAGAAGCAATGCAGGTAGATACCAAAAAGTAGCGGGAGCTATGCATGAAAGAGGAAATGGATTCCTTGCTACAGAATCAGACTTGGTACTTAGTCCAATTTCCTGCAGGTAAAAGAGCATTTCCAAATAAATGGTTTTATAGGTTGAAGGAAGATGGAGGAAAAAAAAGATATAAGGCCAGACTCATAGTAAAATATTTTGTACAAAAAAAAGGTATAGATTTTGATGAAATATTTTCTCTGGTTGTAAAGATGACTTTAATTAGTAGAAATATTCTAAGTCCTATGGATGTGAAAGACTTGCATCTTGAACAACTAGAGGTGAAAATAAAATTTCTCCATGTGGGGATATGGAAGAGGAAATATAAATGCAACAACCACATGGATATGAGGTCAAAGGTAAGGAGGAATTTTTGTGTAGGTTAAAGAAGAATTTGTATGGCCTAAAGCAAGCACCTCGGAAATGGTATTTAAAATTTGATAATTTTATGGCTGAACAAGGTTATAAAATATGTCATTTTGATTATTGTGTTTATTTTAAGAAATTAGATAATGGTAGCTACATTATCCTATTACTTTATGTTGATGACATGCTTGTTGTCGGGTCTAACATGCAACATATTAATGAACTTAAGAAAAAAATAGAAAATTCATTCTCTATAGAAGATTTGGGTGCAACAAAAAAAATCCTTGGTATGAGAATCACATGGGATATGACAAATAGAAAATTATTTTTGTCTCAAAGTGAGTATGTAGAGAAGGTGTTGAAAAGATATAACATGCAGAATGCAAAAGTAGTTAGTACACCTTTTCCTAGTCATTTTAAGTTGACTAAGGAGATGTGTCAAAAGACACAAGAGAAGGAAGATAAAATGTCTAAGATACCATATGCATCAGCAGTTGGTAGCTTGATCTTGTGTGTGTGTAAAATGTGCAAAGTTAGTATCAACACATACCTTAATGAAATGATTTACATTAAAGATTCAAATCAAACTAAACTATTCTAAATTGCATCTTAATGAATCTTTCAAGAGCCTCTCATTGTCCTCTATTCCTAAGGATTTATTAAACCATTTGGACCTCATATTTATATGAGCATAATGGTTGTTAAAATGACTACTTAGGAAATGAGATAACATTCAACATGCAAGCCAATCTAATGCCTACATGAAACTATATACAAACAATGATGATGAAGGCTATGATGAGTAAAGGATGATGTTGATGATAAATGAACAAATGGTGGTGGATACTATGGTAGTGATCTATATGATTCTATGCATGATTCTGCATATGCTCAAATGCAAACTTAAAATGAACTAATCTAAAATGCAACTATGAAGTAATATTTAAAGTTAAGATGTAAATGCCAAGCAAAACATGATATAAAAATTAGCTATAAGACTCCAAGAATGCTCCAAGCTCCAATGGTAAACCTGCATGATAACTTTACTTCAAATGTGGATACAAAATACAAGGCCCAATGGTTGTATTTATAGCCTTTTCCAAGCATATAGTGAGGTGGCAATAATCAACGATCTAGTTTCAAATAAGAAAAATGGATGGTGAAGATGAAGAGAATCAAGATGTTGTACCCTTGACCAAAGAGAACATTCCATTTTGATGGAAGAATCTCTTGACTAATGGGCAACATGCCATTTGGATGGAAGATTCAAGTGTGGGAAGAGAAGACTGTGTGCTTCCAAAATTGGTGGAAGGGTGGGAAGAATAAGTCATGTGCTCCAAAATTAGTGGAAGTGTGGGAGGAATAAGTCATGTGCTCCAAAATTAGTGGAAGTGTGGGAGGAAATAAGCCATGTTCTTTTTGAAATAAGTTGAAGATAATTCTAATTAAATATTAGAGTTATTTATTTTCATGTGACCTTGATGAGGTGGCACAAAAAGTTGTAGAAATGTGCTCTAATTCCTAATTGGATTTAGTGAAGATTAATGAAATAAAACAAGTTTAGGGAACCTTGTTTATTTAATTAATTTAGAAGAATACGTTTTTAGATTTGGAGAATTAGAGAAGGGTGAACAATATAAATAAACTGAGAATTTATTTATACATAGTCAAAATATTAATTAAATAGCTAGTATTTAATTAATTAAAGGTGATGACCATTTTTAGGTGTATATAGATGTATGCAATGGTATGCACAAGGCTAGATATTGCACATATAGTGGGAGTTGTGAGCACGTATATGAACAATCTAGGAATGGAACATTGGAATGTAGTAAAATGGATTATTTGATATTTAAGAGGTACTACTTCAAAGAAACTATGTTTTGGAGGAACAAATTCTGCTCTAAAAGGATATGTTGAGTCTGATCTGGTGGGTGATATTGATAGTAGGAAGAGAGTACTATAGGGTATGTTTTTACTATAGGAGGTACTGCAGTCAGTTGGATTTCTAGAATGCAAAAGGTTGTTGCACTTTCAACCACTAAAGTTGAGTATGTTGCTGCTATGGAAGCTAGGAAGGAGATGATTTGGTTACAACATTTTCTAGAGGAATTGGGACAACAACAAAGAGATAGCCCCTTGTACACTGATATCTAGAGTGCCATTCATCTTGCTAAGAATTCATCTCTAAAAAACTAAGTTGTTGTGTGGTCTCACAACACACCCCAAGACTATAAGACTTGGGGACCCTAAGTGAAAAAACTAATACTTATGGCAGGTGTTGGCTAGTTGAAAAGATCATTGGAAGTGAAAAGTAGAGAGAAATATTTTTTTAGAAGAGTACTTTGTAATTCAAGTGTTTCGGGTACTGGATACTAGGAATGGGGAATGTTAGAAAGGAAAAAGGTAATGCAAGTGTTGAGCAAAGTGTTTCAGTCCGATAGTCTGGTTTTTCGGTATATAAAATGATGATTATGCAAGAATTTATGATTTTCTTGAAAGCATGTTATTTATGATGGATTTATATGATAAAAAATTAATGATGGTTTTATTTACATGAAATTTTTGGCCAAACTAGACACTAAACTGATTTTTTCTAACTAAATCTTTGCTTTCGGGCACCTATAGTGGCTAAACCATAAGGAATTTGAAGATGATGCAAACTAGTGATTTGTGGCATTTTGTCTATAGATTCTAAATATTTTTTTTTCAAAATTTTTGGAATCAGATTGCACTTCTTTTTCCATCTCCTTTGAAAACTAGTTTTTTTAAATAAAAACCATTTTTAAGGAGTGATGCTCACCATATACAACATAGTTTTTTTCCATGAAGGATAAAATTCTAATTTTTTTGAATTTATATTTGTAACTACAATATCTAGCACTTACATTTGGTTTTATAGTGTTTTATTGAATATTTTTTCCTTAATCAAGTTTTGAAGTCAAACCAATTACAATTCAGACATAAGCGAATTGTATACAACATAAATTTGTTTGTATGTATCAAAATTCTTTTTTTTTGTTGGATCAAGGATTTCAATATCTAGTGCACTGATATTTTTCAAAAAAAAATTCATAATATGCTATTTTTCTGCATTTGCAGAACAAAAAGCTTGATTTTCGGTGAAAAACCTACATCCACAAGAAATAAAAAATAAATATAATAATAAAATTAAATTTATTTAAAATTATACTTTTTGGGAAGCTTATAATAAGGACTACATGCTTACAATTTTTTTTTTTTAAATGAATTCATTTGATCCCCCAAAAGGTAAATCAAAAGTGATTTTTATCAGCATTTTGATAGGTGTACAAGAGACTCTGTTATAGGTATGGTTTAAAACTAGCGGGGTTCTATCCAAGGGGTTTGATCTAAGATGGTTTGATGAAACCCTCTTCAATTGGAATCCTTTAAATGAAACTTTTCAAGGCTTAAATCATTATATTTTCTAAAAATATGTGATTTTAGCAAAAATCAGGATTTCCCAGAAATTGTAAACCAGTATTGTGGGATCACCCTAGATGGAATTTGTGATTGTAGGAGAAGAATATTGCGATGTATAGTTTGGGTATGGAAGGTCAGGAAAAATAAAGTTGCAAAAAGATCCGATGGTGTTACCAGGTTCAACGTTACACTTTGGAGTCTCATGCAAGAATAGAGTTCATTACAAAGGAATACCAGATACCAGGAAATCGAGACTCTAGATTTTAAGCATGCAACAAAGAAGTGTATTCATTATGAGGATTACTCATTCCTGGAATGTTCAAACTGAGATTGAACATGAATGTAGGAACATAAATTCCACCTGATCATTCTGAATATATGGGAATTTCCTACATTTTGTTTGAGCAGATTTTTTTGGTTCCAAGAAGGAACCTTGATAAATAAAAAGATAAAAGCCCGAAGGACTTCAGTGTGCAAGTAGGGGCTGACCTTCATTGAGTTCATTTGCAATTCTCTTACGATTCACCATATTCCACGTGCCTTGATGTGATTCATCCATTGGATTTCCTCTCATGTATTTTTCTTGTCCTAACTGTGTCTTACTTCTATAAAAGGCCAGGGGATACCTTTTTTTAAGTTAAGTTCATAATTTTTGGATGTCAGAAGAGCCAAAACTTCTTTAAGTTTTTTTCTTTCATCCTATTTTCTAAATCATTTCAGACAAAAAACTTATATGCACATAGAACTTAATCAATATCGAAGCCAATTTGATAGCTACCTATCTCATGTATTTTTGTAGCTTGTTTTGTTAGTTCAGCTGAACAAGACTATATGCTACATCGTTTAAGGGTGCATATAGAACATACTCGGTGTCCAAACTAAAACCCCCTTCTTTAAAAGATCACATTGTTTTATACCTAGCTGTGAAGCAATCTGGTGAAGTATAAAGCGATTTGATTTGATTTGATTAAATCTTGGGGCATGCGTGGAGAATAATTGGGAGAAATTTTGTTTTTCAATATTTTTATGTTTTATTTTAGATTAGATGTTTAAATTTTTGAAAATGTTCCAAAAAATAGATGAATGAATGGAAACTTATTGAAAATATTTTGTTTTATATGAAATTGTTGAATTCTTAAAGCTAAATCTACCTAGGTGATAGCAAAGTTGTTTGAAATCCATGAAATATTATTTCAAATCTTTTGATTTCATGAGATTATTTTATGATTGGAAATCGTGTATCCGATGTTTATGATTCTTAACAAAACTAGAGATGTTCTTAATGAAACCAAGAATTATAACCATATAACCCTTGAGATTAACAACAATATCACATCATACCCTGGAGTGAACCTAGTATGGTCAAGACCTGACTATGAGAGACTTGGGATTGAGCTAAGTTGACCTTTTCCTATAACACGAACACCCTGAGGTTGTCATGGTTAAGTCTTTCAAGAAGATAGGTTCTTCACAGTTTGTCTATAAGGACTTTATTTGAACTATTTATACGAGTAATGTAATGCCCTGCCACGTACCCTAGAGAACACACACTAACAACTTGAGGCTGAACAATTTTTTTTTTTTGAAAGGTGCAACATTCACTTGTATGCAATTAGCATTAATATTAAGTTCTCTAGTCTAAGTCCTCTAGGGTTTGCGACAACACTACTTTTCACGCATCTAAAAATTAACTTGTAACCTTTAAGAAACATTACAATAATCAAGTACTAACATCATTACAAAAATTGCATCAAAATATTCCATTTATTTGAATCAACAATAAAGTACAACCATAACATGTTTACATGGAATTAAATTGATTCAAATCATTTAATTACAAATACAATGCCAACTAGCTCTAGTCCAATACATAATAGTGTTCTTCATCTGGTACATCAATACATTTACATTCTAAATAAAGTTATCTCCCCAATTTCTAGTGAGGTGTGAACATCAAACATGAAACATGATACATCAATGTGGTACAATACAAATACAAGTATAACAAATCCCGAAGGCCGGTACAATGCTAAAGTCCACAAATCAAGAGAAGTCATCACGACACGCACAGGAGAAGGGAACCCAATGGAGATCGATACACGTTCCACCCAACCACGTGGAACCCAAAGGCCCACCCCCGTGCTAGGAGATAGAAAAGGTTCCCACCATCACTGACAAACATGCACAAGGCTAACATGACAAACAAGAACAAGTAGAACAACATCAACGACATTACACCACAGAAGGACAAAGGTACAAGACAATAGATGGTTGACATGACAATGTTGAACAATCATGGAACAACAACAATAATAGACAAAACACTTCCAGAGGCACAAAATCAACTAAGGGGATGTAAAGAACCAAGGGAGTACAAAGTTGTCATAGGAGTGAGTGTCATCGCATAATTGCTATGGGTTACCCTGGCGTAACCTTCCTAGGCTATCGGACCCCCATCTTGGGTTACCCTGGCTGCCTCTACCAGCCGCCGGACCCCCATACAAACTATACAGGACCAACTTACCTTCCAAACAAACCAGGCAGTTGGTCTTGCCATTCCAGGCCTTCTCGACTCATCTCAAGCCTATACAAGCACTTGATCCATGAGCGAGGCATTATCTTGTCTTGATTAGTGTTTTAACTACCCAATTCTCCTAATTAATTAATTAGCTTATCACTTGATTAAACTCTTAGTGAGTTACCCAGCGCCCCTTTATGTGCCAGACCCCCACTGAGAGCCACTCCCCTACTAACAACTAGGAAACCAATAAATTCAAGCGCAAAGCCACTTGCACAATCTTAAAACTCATAATCAATACAACATGGTGAGGCATATCCTTCCCGCTTTCTAGTTACAAACTCCAATCACAAGGTGAACATACTATGCGAGGCTAATAGGCATCACATACATGCTCAATGCAAATGAAAAATCAATCATCTCCAAGATTTAACATATTCTCATCAAGAAAAGAATCTCCCCTAGCCTCTAGAAGACTCCTATTAGTCACTTACATAAGGATTACACATTCTAACAAAACCCACATTCATACCAAACAATGACCATTCACTTGTTTCCAATACCACTCAAAATCATAAGAGAGCATAGAGACATGGTGGGATTATGAGACATCCATTTTATGATTAAAGATAAATCATCAAATTCAAAGGTAAATCTTATATTCATCACTAGCTTCTTTTATCTTTTACGCTTTATCAAACTTTCTAAGAAATGATACTTCTTGATTTACACAATTAAATACAATACAAAAAAGGTCTAAATCCTTTACTAATCAATTACAATACATCTATGTAATACATACATATCTCAAAATTTATTTATAATTATCTATCATTTACTTGCTTGTTTACTTATTTTCATATATAATTTACCATAAAAGTAATTTATCCAAAAAAATAATTTAAGAGAATGAAAAGAATTATATACATTTAATTATACTATTCCTAATTACATAGGATATTATTTACTTTTCCCTAGAAAGGAGATAATCTAAGGGAAACCTATTTATTCTAACTTAATTTAGTTTAAAAGATTCCTTGTATAGAACATGAAAACATACTTCCTTAACTTTATTTAAGGGATAACTTAAATTAAGGACTTCCACGTTGACTTTCCTTTTCTTTTAAGACTTTAAGGGCTTAATTTATATATTTTACACTATTTTAAAGGTTACATTATAAAGTAAATCATTCCAAGACAAAGACTAGGATCTTCTATTCCTTTAAAACTTATATGCATGACAAGAAAAGCTCACCATTTTAAAGGGGCCCGAATTTCTAAATGCATAAAATCTTGGTTTCAGCTCAAGTTAAGCTTCTAATTCGATATATAACGATGGAAGGGAATCATGCAGACAAAACTGTTACATTGAGATGTATAGCAGTGGAAGGTTATCGATACCATTTATATTTAAAAGAATGACGGAACATAGAAATAAAGATATATTGATAGAAAGATGTTTATATCATACACTTCAATCTTGACAAAACTAAATGCCAGCTTAAGGTAGAAGCTAATAGCAAAACATGATTAAAAGGGCATTCATTACCAAAAGAAGAGCTAAACACTATTGCACATGGTGCGGTTGGAAAAGAAAAACGAGTGGAATATGCAGTAAGATAAAAGAAATCAATAGGAATTCCTAAATTGGAAAGCAAGCTGGTAGTGAAGAAATACTATAGGGCAATGGCAGCAAAGAAATTAGATTATTTTGGCCAACGAACCGAAGGGAAAGGTAAGGAGAGGCACCAGTATAAAGCTTCACTAAAAACATCACTCATTGGTTACACCGAATATCTACAGGGTAAAAACAATACATTACAAACTTATATACCAAAACGACTCAACCAGAGAGGGCTGATAAACTGCAGGTTTAACTAATGGATGGCTCAAGATTTGAGCAGTTGAGGGAATAAGGATTTAAAAGTTTAGATTACAATGATTTATCACCTCCATCGAATTAAGCATGATGATAATCCACAAGATCTATTGCTTAACATAAACCATTTCCTGTGGCCAAGATACTCCCACACTTGGCAAGGCATACAAAATAAGGTGAAGAGTATTGACCAAGCTAACGGGGAGAGTAAGGCTGTGGCTAAAGGAATAAGCCCCACTTACCAAAGAAAACTATTTCCACAACCAGAGCCCTACGGTGTATGGCATTTTGGATGAAATATTAATTTATGTTTAAATAAATAACAGAAGACTCAGATGGATGACACAGCAGGAGAAATAATAGCTATATGTAATCTTAAGTCTGGAACCGCCCAAGAAAAGAGTCAATTATGTGAATCTAGACTAACAATCCAAACAGGGATGGCGGCTAGGGGAATTGAATTAAAAGGAAAGGATAAGGACTAAGTTTTAGAAACACTAGTTTCACTAACACAGCCGAACACCAAAACCCAACTATTACGATTTTCAAGGGAGCTCCAAAAGTACATGAAGAGCATCTGATCTGAATAACAATCTCTAGATTTACTATACAGAAGGGTGCAAGAGAAGGATATAATTTTGCGTATGAATTTAATGAGAAGCACGTAAGGTTCGCAAAGAAAACAACAATGTAAGCAGAAACATTTCCTACTGCAAGCTTAACAATAAAAGCTTCACCTTTTGAAATTATGAGAGAACTATCAGGCATAATTATATCACAGGTAGAAGAATACAGAGAAAACAAGTTTATAGAGGAATATAATTCTTTTTATTTATTTATTTACTTCCGAATTAGAATTTGAGTTTAGCAGAGGAACCTGGAGTACTTGCACAATCTGAGCAGAAAAAGAAGCCGATGGAATTCTAGTTCCAATTGAATTTCCAACTCTTCAAATACCGCTTCTAGTTCTTCTTCTTAGCCCTACGCCTCTACAAGAATCCCAATACCTCCAAGATCCAAGCTTCTCAGGCTTGCAGGGAAATTTTTCTTTTTCAGAACTAGAGGAAAATTTACAGTGATCATTCTCAAAAGTTTTTCCACCCCCCCTTTATGTTCATGAAAAGCCCATAAAAAGGCAATTATTTCAAAAAAAAAGATTCCTTGCTTTCTTTTTGTTTATTTTTAGCCAATTACGTAAATTTTGCAACTACATGCATTGGGTGACTGCCATGCCACAAATTAGAATAAAACTGACTTAGTTATTTCCACATTAATTTGTTTCTATTTGTAGCTGTTTAATAATTGCAGTTTTCCAATTCAATATTTTATTTCATGTTTTATCATTTTAATTTATTTCAACTATAATTTGTTAATTAATCTTTTTTATAATGTTTAATTTCCAAATACTTTTTCATTTATAAATCACCTTAATATTCTATTTTCTTACTTCAAAATTTCATTTTATTATGACATTAATTATAAAAGAATTTATCATAAAGTTCAATTTATTAAAATCAAACAATCACTTTAACATTATTTATTTAATTTATTCATCCATCATAAAAGACTTCTATTACATTATCTTCATGACTTTGATTTGATGTTTTTTATCTAAACAAGGTAATTAAACAAGGCACACACTTAGGTATCATCAACAATGATACACAGCGTGGAGGGGCATTACAAGTAACATCATCTTTAATAGAATGTGGCCCTAGAAGGAGGGTGTCATGTTTTTTTTCTTTATATCTATTTTTTGTTTATGAATCTATCTTGGTTTCAGGTTTAAAAGGTAGCTTGTAAGGCAAAAGTCTGATGCAAGCTAGTGTTTCAAAATGGAAGTTGAAAAACTCTAAAAAATTCTTAATCAAAGGTTACATCCTTTGAGTTTATTCACCTTTGGTAGAGTCGTCGAGTGTAGAATTCATAATACAGCTGATCACAGTGAACTTGATTGTGAATTTTTTTCAACTAGGGTAAGTTTGGCTATGTATAAGGTGATTCTGTTAACGAAAAAAAATTTAATTGCTAGAAGAAAGGGAATGTTAATGAGAAATATATTGAATTATGAAAAAGAGTATGACCCTAGTGGAATTAAAAATGTTAAGAAAATAACTGATATACAAAAATAGTTTGATAACTGCAATTGTTATAAATAAAATCTTAAGGTTTTGCAGGAAAATAGGCAAGAATGTCGAGACTCAGAAACATTGCACTAAAAATGAGGAAACAATATTAATGATTCATCATACTCTTTATACATGGAAAATGTAAATGAAGAGGAGTAGGAAAATCGAGTGGTAGACGCATATTTTTTGTTCCAAATTGGAAATTTACAAGCTAAAAAAGGAAATTTTCCTGATTTTATGCAAGATACAGAGTATCAAGTTTTTACTTTTTCTCTTTCTGATAAAAATATAAATTGTGGCATCACTTGGTCTAAAAAATTTCAAAGTGAAGGCAGGACTAAGGACACAAAAATTTTTGGAGGAGAAAAAAATCAAGAAATGGACACACCCATTCATGGAACTGGATAGAATAAAGAGGAAAACCATGAATCAGGGCTAAAAGAAGGTAGAATATTGTCCAATTAGAGGAAGTGTGAGCAATCGATCTCTAATGAGGTCATTTTCATACATATGAGACAAGTTATTGGTAAGTACGCCTTTGAATTTATGTTTGTTAAACACAAAAAATTTAAACAAATTCATTGTTACAATAGGACATTTGAAATTTTTTTAAGGGAATTTAAAGATAAACATGTTGTAATTCATACCAAAACAATAATGGAAATAGTCATTGAACTTAAAATAAATTACTTTATTAGGTTTAGTCATTTGTTAGATTAGATTTTTGGTTAGTTAGGGTTGTTTTCTTTTTTAGGGTTTGTTTTATTTTTTCTGTTTGTCCCTTTGCATTAGAAAATTCTGCTTAACTTATTATACACATGAGAGAAAATTCAAACATTTGTAACATTGTGTTGTGAAATCTTAAAATGATAAAACCACACATAGTAAATACATGCTTTAAAATGTACAAATTGTTAAAAGGTGCAGGACAATTGAGAGGGGGGTGAATCAGTTGTCACTAAATTCAAACTCAAAACTTCAACATTTATCAATTTCACAACTACACTGTTCTATTAATAAGCATGAGCATTAAATGCAGAAAATAGAAAGTAAATTCAACACATTGAACACCAAATTTTACGTGGAAAACCCAATGAGGTAAAAACCATGGTGAGGATTAACTCACTTTATAAAGTAGTTCCAAAATTGAATGTATAAGGCTCATTGCTAAGGGCTCACTTCCTTGAAAGGAATCATTGTCTAGATACAAAACCTCACTACTTACAAGGAGGCTCACAACCTACAAAAAGATTTACAAAACAAAATTGGGCTTCATAGCCAAAATGAACTAAAAATAGTGCACCTAACAATTGTTGATGCAGTTCCGGTGATGCTCAATAGACTAAATTAACACACTTCATCATTTTTTCTCTTCTTCACTTTCACATTCACTACTACTTCATCGATCTCACACAACCTCTTCAAAAAATATTCAACATATATATACTTTATCTATCTGCAAGCATCAATTAGGCCGGCCTAATTGGATGCACTTCAAAAAAGGTAAATGTTGGCTTCATACAAAGCTTCTCCAAAAGTAATCCAAGTATATAATGCACTAAAATATGTCAACATGGACCAAAGATAGGTCGCACATATATCTGCAGTACATGTTAAACTTATTAACTGATTATTAGGTCGGCCATGATTAACCTAATAACGAAATGCAATCAACAAAGTAATGTCGATACACCATACAAGCATCTGAATATGCAAGATCTTGATTGTACGTGCTTCAAGTGATCATAAGCCACTTCTCAAAATATTAAACACTAATGATTACTAGAGGAAATATGTGGATCAAAATACTGGATCTACCACTAGAGGAAGTAAACCTGTTTGCACATCGGTTCAGAGTACCAGACCAATCTAATACCATAAAAAATATGGTGACATCAATGAAAACATATAGACTGATATTCTCCATTCTTCCAACAATATCCCTCTTTGTCATTGATGGCAACATGTGCAAAAAATATATTAAAAAAGTCTCCAATCTCTCCCAACTTTCCAAATATCTCCCCCTTTGACATAAATGGCAAAGGGTGACCAAAAAGATGTAGACATGGTGACATTAAAAATTGCAAAAGGATTCTAATTCTTCCAAAAACTTCCAGCCACCCAAAAACTTTCAAACATTCAACAAAAATTGAACATTCAAAATTCAAGTAAAAATGACACTCTTCACCTAAAACAATTTCTTGTATCTTTCTTTGATAATTGGATATAGCTTCTTCCAATTAAATATAGTTGAATCCATTCTTGTGCACATGCTTTCTAATAGGGCCAACAGTGTGAAAGAAGATGACCAATCTATAGATGAGTACTATCTTTCACAATCTTTTGCATCAGTAAGTATTTCGGAAAGATGGTCTAACTAGACCTCAGCAATCTCCTTAAGGATCCAAAAAGTTTTCACCACATCATCTCTTTGTCTTTGTACAATAATCAGCTCATCTTGCAATTCACCAAATCTCAGCCTTTGTTTCCCTTCTTTATCTTCAAAGATATCAAAGTTCTTTCTGATGTTTTTTACCTTAGATTCAATTGCTTCAATCCTACTTCTAAAATTGTCTATCGCAGTAGGCCACCAGAGATAGTATTTGTAGATATCTGATATTTCTTTGATGTATTTCTTCATTTCCATGATAAGTTCGGATAATCTCTGCTTAGCTTTAGTACATCTCTTTTCAACCAAGGCTTCCAACTTGCATCCTTTTAGAACTTCAAGCAATATTCTTTCTTCAACAACCTCAACTAAGTTTTTTGGTAAGGAGTCAGAAACAATTGATACATCAATACCTTTTCCAAGGAGTCTGTCAACTGGAGAGGCTGCATTCCACAACTCTCCAATTTTCTTCATCTTTCCTTTAACCAAAATAGACTGGATGTCATATGGATCAGAGGATTCAAATCCAGGTAGAGGTTCTTTTTCTTTCTCTTCTAAAATGACAATGATGTCTTTAGTTATAGCTTTTCTTTTCTTCGATTCTGGAGGGGAATCACTAATTACAACTTCCAATTCTCTCTTACCAGGTCAGGATGAACCCACTTCAAACTGACTCGGTGCAGACATACCAGAGCATAGATTTGTTTTTAAGGATGTGAAATATGATTTGCACACACTTACATTAGACTTGTTTCCCAATAGGAATATAGGATTCTCACACAACATTTTCTCTTCCCAGTAGAGAGTTAAAAAAGTAAAAATCCAAGCACACAAGAAAAGATCCAAACTGAAAGGGATAACCCTCAACCACTGACATTTGAGCATTTTTAGATAGATTTTCAAGTAATAGGCTACACAAATCAAACTTCCTATTTTCCTTAATCATTATATGTGCAAGATATACGACAATAGCCGAAGTCGAGTCTTCACAATTTCTGAAATAGATTTTATAAGAAACACTATACACAACAAACCTTATAGCTGAATCTGCAAGTGTGTTTATCAATAGAGCTCGAGGGTCTTTATTAATGCTAGTAAGTTCTTCCACATCTTTGTATTTCACGGTTTTCTTTCTAGGAAGATCGCCAATACTGCATAAGCCAGTAATCACTTTGATTGCTTCCTTTGTAATTAGGTAGGGTTTGTTCAACAAAATGTTGTTGTTCTTGAATTGACTCAACAAGAAAAAAATGAACTCTTTATCAGCAAACCATGGAAATTCTCCCCATAAATCCATACCTAGGGTTTTTATGCTTTGTAATTCATTTTCCTTCAGCCCAGGTTCCATTTCTTTCATCTTTCTATGATCAAATTCTTCCAATTCAACTTCTTTTAGCTTCAGTGGAATGTCCCCACTCGATCCTCTATCCATTGTCATGCTTAACTTTCTTGAATTTGTTAATGTTCAGTCAAGACTTCTTCTTTTCCTTCATAGACTAAATAATAATTCTTGAGTATCCGTAACAATTTTTTCAACTTATTTAAAAAATGCTTTAGGTTTCTTCAAGATTGCTCCAAGATGCCTTTTCAAACTCTTCAAGTGCTCAACTAATCAAAGAGGCTTACAAATTTTACCTTATACACCATCGATTTTCCGTAATTCATATTAAATGTGACAAACATCAAAAAGATGCTACAAACATTCTTCTCAACATAGAAAACCATAAATCGGTTTGCAAATTAGTATGTCAACATGTTTTCTTCTGGTTCATTTTCAAAAACCTCTAATTATTCATTCTTCACATTCGATCCTCATGCCAGCCTCTGACACGCCATTCATCCAGGGGGGTTTTATAATTTTCTAATAATGCTCCCCCTAAGACCATGCTAGGTCTAATTCCTAGAGGAATTGTTTGTACTAGACAAGGGCACAACCACATTAATGATTTAAGGTTCTTCTTCTTTCTTCTTCCATATCTTATTCATCTCTTGCTTCATCTCTTCTTTGTTGATCTTTACCAGTTCATTTTTTTCTACCAGAGCAAACTAGTTTCCCTTCTCACTTCTGCAAAACTTTGAGATATGTCCTTTTTTGTTACAATTATAGCAGACAACACTTTTCTGATTAGTCTGACCTCCATTACTCTCAATCTACATTGATTTTCTTTATGTCCAAATTTGTTATAGGTATAACAGTAGCCATTAAAGGATTGATTCATTCTACCTCCATTAAACTTGTTCATCATCACCTAGCTGATCATTCTCACCTGAGATCTACACTTAGTAGCTTTATGTCCAATTTTTTTACATCCAAAACATTGTCTGGTTAAGGGACAATAAAAATGATTCATCCTACTACATTTTGTTGCCTTGTGACCATTTTTATTACAAGAAAAACAATTTCCATTGAAATATGGATACCTTTGAGCATTAGGCTATCTCACAGGCGGTCTCCTTGCAAAATTTCTTTTATGCTTCCCTTTGTCTCGAGTCATTTGATTTTCCTTAGAAATTTCACCTACATAATTTCCCAAGCCACCTTTTTTTTGACTTTGTTTATGTCCTGCAAGTAGTTATCCAAGCTTATTAGAACTAGATCTAAAATTATTCACATATTTTTTCCTTCTCCAGTTCTACTCTCAAATTCACTACTTCCTGTTCAAGTTTAGAGAATTCATCAAACTTATTATGCACCATTGTATTCAAACATTCTTCAATTCTCTTCTTTTCTTCTACAAGCACTTTCAATCCAATTATATCTTGTTTCAGCTGCTCACTCACTTCTTTGTGTCTTTCCTTGAATTTCTTTAATTGTTCTTTCAACTTCCAGACACATTCATTCACCTCATCTATATTTTCTTTCAGATATCTATTTTCATTTTCACTTTTTCAAGATCCTCAAGTGTAGTTTGGAGTTCTTCTTTATCATCCATTTGATCAACCTTCAGGATCTACCTTAAGCGGTTAAGCTTACACCAAGGAACCTAAGCTTTGATACCAATTGTTAAAAGGTGCAGGACAATTGAGAGGGGGGGTGAATCAATTATCACCAAATTCAAACTCAAAACTTCAAAATTTATCAATTTCACAACTACATTATTCTGTTAATAAGCATGAGCATGAAATGCAAAAAATAGAAAGTAAAATCAACACATTGAACAACAAATTTTACATGGAAAACCCAATGAGGGAAAAACCATGGTGAGGATTAACTCACAATATAAATTAGTTCTAAAATTGAATGTAGAAGGCTCACTGCTAAGGGCCACTACCCTGAAAGGACTCACTATCTAGATACAAAAGCTTACTACTTACAAGGAGGCTTACTTCCTACAAAAATATTTACAAAACAAAATTGGGCTTCACAGCCAAAATGAACTAAAAAGAGTGTACCTAACAAGTCCTGATGTAGTTCTGGTGATGCTCAATAGACTGACTTAACACACTTCATCATTTTCGCTCTTCACTTTCACATTCACTACTACTTCATCGATCTCACACACCCTCTTCATAAATGGTTCAACATATATATATACTTGATCTATCTACAAGCATCAATTAGGTCGACCTAATTGGATGCAATTCAAGAAAGGTAACTGTCGGCTTCATACAAATCTTCTCTAAAAGTAATCCAAGTGTATAATGTGCTACAATATGTCAGCATGGACCAAAGGTAGGTCACACATATATCCACAGTACACATTAAACTTATTAATTGATTATTAGGTCAGCCATGATTATCTTAATAACAAAATGCAATCAATAGAGTAATGTTGATACACCATAAGAGCATCTAAACACGTAAGATCTTGAATGTACATGCTTCAAGTGATCATAAGCAACTTCTCAAAATCTTAAACACCAATGATTACATGAGGAAATATGTGGATCAAAATACTGGATCTACCACTAGAGGAAGTAAACTTGTTTGCACACTGGTTCAGAGTACCAGACCAATCTAATACCACAAACAACATGGTGACATCAATGAAAACATGCAAACTAATCTTCTCCATTCTTCCAAAATGAATAAGTTATATGTGTGTTTGTGTATCACGTAGGTATATGGAAGTATCAAAATTTTTGCTGTAAAAGATCAAAAAAGAAAAAAAAGAGAGAGAGCTAAGCTGCAGATAGGAGTATCCATTTAGTCAATCTATGATGCCTCGTCCATCAGGGATAAATAACCTATGTAGGAAATTTCTCAATGAAATTCAAAGTCAAGAGTATGGAGGTCAGTAAGAAATGGCTGGAGTGGAACCACTTCCTTATGTTCCAATAACTAGGGAATATCATCCATGGAAGGGATTCCAATGGTCAGATGTGTAACAGACATGACTATATCCAGATTCTCCAAATATTTAGGCTGCACTATCCACTCCATAGTTGAGTGAACATCTTCAGTACGAAGCCAAATATCTAGGAGTGTTGCTACAAAGCGAGAAGCCAAGTTAGAATAGAACTGGTAGTAAGCTCTAGACTCCACATATTGTTCTCCAAGGACTAACCACAAGTTTGACACAGTGAAACTAGTAGTCCAAATGAAGAAAACATTACAAAGCCTTTGAGTCATGATAAAACCCAAGAAAATATTTTAGTAGTGAGAGCTGGCTAGGAAAATTGGAGTATCCATGACCTAGAAGCAAGAAAGCACAAGGAGAGCAAGAAAATGCAAAATAAAAAGAAGGCAAAGCAAAAGTGTGAAGAATTCAAGAGAAGTGCATAATTTATAGAAAATCGTGAAGAATTTATACTTACATAGTTTCCTAAATTGAAGTCTTGGAAATCATAAGCAAGGTGGCAACTAGATGAGTTTCTTCAGAGCAGAATGTTAAATCAAATTAATTATACACACAATTGGTGACAATTTTCTTCAAATTCGGCCAGTACAAAGATTATGAATCAAGTAAGTTAAAGATTTTGAAATTAATGGTGGTCATTTCATTATGTTTTTATTAAGCCATATTGATCATGAAGGTTCCTATGTGTGCAAAACGGAAAGGAAAATTAAGCTAGTAAGGTAACACACGTCATCACTTGGAAATTTGAAAGAAATGATATGTGTGCATTGAGACATGCAAATTTAATGCAAAATAATGTGATCATGTTTAAGTGTCATCATTACATTTTGATCCATTAATGTGGTGCAATGCCATCAAATTGGAATTGCTAGACAAGTATTTAGTAGTTTCCATAAAATTTGATCGGAAGGGTGGTAACTAATTGTTCTAAATTAAATTTAAATTTGGTGATTAAGTCATTTGCTGCTTTTTTTTAATTTATGCATATCTTCTAACATATAGAGAGTTGTAGTTAGCTAGGATTTGGCATAAAAGTGGTAAGGTTTAGATGGAGATACACACCAATAGGGAATTATTAAATGAGTTTTTGGGAAGTAGTGAAATGTGAAGGGATTTGCATTGAATGAAAAATAAAAAGGTAACCTTCGCTACCATTGTAATTCCCAACCTAAAGTGGGCTTCATTGCTTGCAAGTTGAAATGAGCTATCAATGAAATGTCAAAAGAGAAAAATGAGCTATCAATGAAATATCAAAAGCAATATGAAACAAAAAAAATCAACTCTTTAGGCTATCCAAATATCTCCATCGGGGCTATAGACGCCTGTTTGGTAGTAGAGCTATGTTTGGGGGAATTACAGAGATAATCTTGTTGGGGCTATGGATGCTTGGCTAGCAGTAAGGCTTTATCCCTAGTTGGCTTTGGAGAATTACCATATTATGTCATTCAATGTCAATGAACTGATTTTTTTTATTGAGTTCCAAAAACTGGAATTAATCAAAGCACACACGAATATTTTTGGATGAATTTTACTATTTTTATCTTAGAATCTAGGTAAATATAAAAAGTTATTATTTTAAAATATGCATGAATTATAATTTACGACTGGTGATTTAATCCCAAGTTTTGGTTTAAATTTGGTTTTATTGATGTCAAGTTATTGTGTGGTCTCACAACACACCCTAAGACTGTAAGACTTGGGGACCCTAAGTGAAAAACTAACACTTATGGCAGGTGTTGGCTAGTTGAAAAGTTCATTGGAAGTGAAAATCAAAGAGAATTTTTTTTTTAGAAGAGTACTTCGTAATTCAAGTGTTTCAGGTACTAGATACTGGGAACTGAGAATGTTATAAAGGAAAAAGGTAATGCAAGTGTTGAGCAAAGTGTTCTAGTCCGATAGTCGAGGTCTAGTAAACATGGAAGTTTCGGTAAACAGAAGTTGGGGAAAATCATGGGTAAAGTTGAATATCGCATACCGGGTACTGGGTAACGATGCAAATTAAAATTTTAAAATTTTAAGGTTATCTAAGAAGTCCCATAGTTTGGTAACCCAACATATAAAAGGATAATTATGCAAAAAATTATGGTTTTCTTGAAAGCATGTTATTTATGATGGATTTATATGATAACAAATTAATGATGGTTTTATTTACATGAGATTTTTGTAAAATGTTTTTTTAAAGGGATTTAATGGATGGACTTTGTGATTGTAGGAGAAGCAGATTGCAATGTAGAGTTCGGGATGGATGGTCAGGAAAAATAAAGTTGCAGATAGATCCAATGGTGTTACCAGGTTCAATGATACACTTTGGAGGCTCATGTAGGAATATATTTCATTGCAAAGGAATACTAGATACCGGGAAACTGAGACTCTAGATTTTAAGCATGCGGCAAAAAAGTGTATTCATTTCGGGGATTCATTATTCCTAGAATGTTCAAACTAAGATTGAACCTAAATGTAGGAATGAAAATTCCACCTAATCATTTTGAATATATGGGAATTTCCTACATTCTATTTGAGCGGATTTGTTTGGTTCCAAGAAGGAACCCTAATAAATAAAAAGATAAAAACCTGAAGAACTTCAATGTACAGATGGGGGTTGACCTTTGTTGACTTTATTTGCAATTCTCTTACCAGTCACCATAGTGCATGTTCCTTGATGTGATTCGCCCCTTGGATTTTCTCTCATGTATTTGTCTTATCCTACGGATGTCTTACTTCTATAAAAGGCAAGGGGATACCTTTTTTTTAAGTTAAACTTATAATTTGTGGATGTCGGAAGAGCCAAAAATTCTTTAAGTTTTGTTCTTTTTTCCTATTTTTTGAATCATTTTGGACTAAAAAATTGTATGCACATATAACTTAATCAATATCGAAGCCAATTTTATAGCTACCTATCTCATGTATTTTTGTAGTTGGTTTTTTTAGTTTAGCCGAACAAGACTGTATGTTGTGTTGTTTAAGGGTGCATACAAAACTTACTCGGTGTCCAAACTAAAACCCCTTTCTTTAAAATCTCACATTGTTTTATACCTAGCCATGAAGCAATCTGGTGAAGTATAAATCAGTTTGCTTTGATTTGATTAAATCTTGTGGTGCGTGGAGAATAATCGAGAGAAATTTTATTTTTCAGTATTTTTTATGCTTTATTTTAGATTAGATGTTTAAATTTTTGAAAATGTTCCAAAAAATAGATGAATGAATGGAAATTTATTGAAAATCTTTCATTTTCTATGAAATTGTTGAATGCTTAAACCTAAATCTACTTAAGTGATAACAAAGTTGTTTGAAATCCATGAAATATTATTGCAAATATTTTGATTTCATGAGATTATTTTATGATCTAACTGGAAATCTTGTATTTGATGTTTATGGTTCTTAATGAAACTGGAGATGTTCTTAATGAAACCAAGAATAACCATAGACCCCTTGAGATTAACAACAATATCACATCATACCCTAGAGTGAACCTAAAATGGTTAAGACCTGACTACCAGAGACTTGGGATTGAGCTAAGTCAACCTTTTCCTATAGCACGAACACCTTGGGTTACCTTGGTTAAGTCTTTCAAATAGATATGTTCTTCATAGTTTATTTGTGAGAACTTTATTTGTACTGTTGCTACAAGTGACATCATCGTCAATAGATATGCTGACTCTAATCTAGTGGGTGATATTGATAGTAGGAGGAGTACTACAGGGTATGTTTTTATTGTAGGAGGTACTGTAGCTAGTTGGATTTCTAGGCTGCAAAAGGTTGTTGCACTTTCAACCACTTAAGCTAAGTATGTTGCTGCTGGAAGCTAGCAAGGAGATGATTTGGTTACAACATTTTCTGGAGGAATTGGGACAATGACAAGGAGATAGCCCCTTGTACATTGATAGCTAGAGTGACATTCATCTTTCTAAGAACTCAGCTTTGTA
Organism: Sequoia sempervirens; assembly: GCA_007258455.2. Lineage (NCBI taxonomy): Eukaryota > Viridiplantae > Streptophyta > Pinopsida > Cupressales > Cupressaceae > Sequoia > Sequoia sempervirens. The sequence continues at coordinate 37,909,375 of VDFB02047144.1, forward strand.
CTCAAAAACTATGCACATATAGCTTAGATACCACTTCATCTGGTTAGTTTTGGAGGATGGACAGTTGAAGCTAGAGAAAATTCACACAAGTGAGAATCCTACAGATATGTTCACAAAGGCTATTACATGGGAGAAAATGATTTCCTCATTAGTTTCTATTGGCCTTTACGAATGATAATGGTGAACATAAGAAACCAATCAAACTTGTAATCTAGTGGGAGGTGGAAGTGCAGTGGTGTCATCCAAGATTAGTTTCCAAGTGGGAGATTGTTTGGTGTGGAGCTTGATCAGTCTCCAAGTGGGAGATTGTTGATATGTGGTGACTGATCATGCAAATATTGTACACTTGTAATGTATCCTCACTGAGGTTTAAGGCTGAGCTAAGCCCTGAGTGGGCATTCAGGGGTGGTAGCCCCCAATTTTTTTCTTTTTCGTTAACACCTCAAGGTTTTCCTGCTAACACATCAAGTGGAAAATAACTTTGTAAAACCTTAATTCTAGAAGCTTCTAAATTTTTTGTTATAAGCAGCTAGGATGTATGTTACAGTATGGAATTCATGAGATTGTAATCTGTTTTGTACTGGATAATAAAATCTTTGGGTGGTTGAGTTTTTGTGGATGTAGCCCATATTGGGTGAACCATGTTAAATTTTTGTGTTGATCTCTTTTGTGTTATTCTTCATTGCTATTTTTGGGTTATTTAATCTACATATAGTTATTAATGTTTATTTCTCCAATCTTCCTGAATCCTACTAGTTTCTCTATTTTTAATCTTTCTCCCCAAAGTGTTGTTTGGCTTAGACCCCTGTCCTTGCATAAAAGGGAAATTTGTAGATTCACACCTTGACTTGAATCACCTTAAGGTTGATAGTCATTTCATTGTTTGGATCTCATTTCCTGAATGAAAAATAGTGGAAAATAGGTTTATCTACTATCATTTTGGTAAACCCCTTTTTAAGATGCCCCTATATTTTCCTAATTTTCACTGTGGTGAACTTGAGTTTGATCATTGCAATTTTCTGATTTTGGAGTCCATTTGCACCCTATATTTAGATCTTGCATTCATTTGCATTTTATTACATTTAATTGAGTCTTATTTAGGATTTCTTAACTTGAATTAACTTTTCATTTCATTTAGGGTTTTAGGATTGCATTTTTGTATTCTTTGAAATTTGAAAAATACTAAAAAATCACTCATTTTGCAAATCATTTACATATTATTTCATCATCAATCACTTGCATTAGAAAATTGAAACAAAATTGCACATCAAATTAGGTCTCCTAGTTTTTCATTTTGTCACATTTTGCACTTTCCTTCAACATTAAATTCATAGAAAAATTAAATTATAACTTTTTTTTTTTATCAAAATCTGGAAACCATTAAAACATCTCAAAAATTTGTACAAGCATTTTAAAAAACCCTAACCTATGACCCATTCACCCTAGGGCGAATGAGTCCCTGATCAGGGTCATTTACTATTTTTTCTGGCACTAAAAACATTTGTTTTTGCATTTCATTTTTTTGTTTTGTTGTTTTAGTTTATAGAATTTTTGTTAAGTAGAATTGATCATATTTAGCTTAATTTGATAAAATTAGTGCATTGTGTGATTTCAAAATTGCATTTACAAGACATTTTCATGCTAGACAAAGAATTGAAATTTTTTCAAAACTTTGTGAGAAATGAACCTATTGCTAGCTAGTAATGTCATTCCTCTCATAGGGAACATATGAATGTTTCTTAACCATAAAGAAGTAATAGAGTTCATATGTGCCTTGGTCCATATCATTCAATGAAATTTTCCTCCTCCTCAACCAGCTTCCAATACATCTCCCACGCATAAGAGAAAAGAAACAACAAATTCTAACCATCTTATTACTAACACATCCTTTTCTGAAAAAAGGAAAGGGCTTGTAGTTAGAAGAGGAAAGTAATCACAAAACATTTATCAAACCAAAGAAAAAGAAAGTTAAACTAAATGCACATCAAAAACTTCAGTTACAAAAGTTGTATGACATTCCTACAACTTCTTATGATCTATTACAAATGTCCAAGACATAATATCTTTTACACCCTTCTACATTGGAAACTCACCGAATTGGCACCTAAACGTGACAATCTCACTAAAAGGAAAACATATCAAAAACAAACCATATCATGCTTATCATAGATTTTATGGACATCACATTGATAATTTTCATCCTTTAAAGAGAATGTTAGAGAAATTTAGATCCCCTAGGGATCCATCTTGACTTAAAGCATGCACTTTTCTCCTTGCCATGTAATAGTTGTAGGATCCTAGTATGCTCACTATTACATGTTTAACATTCATTAAAAATCATTCTCTTTATTGCAAGGAGCTCATTCTCATCACTTATCTCAGCTCATCGTTGTCCTGCACTTAGTGGGGGAAAGGGATTGGATAGCCTTGTCCTAGTTTGGGATTTGATGTTGTCCCTTTAGCTAGTTGTCCTTCCACATACACTAACCAAGATTAGGATGCATACGACCTGCTATAGGTTGACTTGCATGTTCCTTACTAGTATTTGTATTTATGTGTCTTTGTGTGGCTACATGTGCATAATGTGATCCCTTGTACTATTTCGTTTGATGTATATCTCTCATGTGCATTCCTCTATATGCATTTACATTCTTCTCTATGTCATAAACCTTTATCTTTTCATTTATCTTGTGTTTTCCCTTTCGGGATGACACAAGGGGTCGAGACATTTAGGTCTCTTCCATGTTGACCTGAAAGATTTTTTTTTGTTTTCGCTCTCTATGCATCATTCTTCCTATTTTATGAGTATTTTGGGATTGATGACATTTTTGAGCTCTATAATCACATTGTAGCAAAGATATATTGACCCCAAATCTGTGGATCCCTTTTGTGTTTTTGAATTTTATTTTGGGGGCAACCCCTTTACATGATGTAGCTTCATTTGGAAACATATGACTTGGCATAGGGCTTTTTGAGTAAGTTCTCATGTATTCTTTATGGTTAGCATAGACTATTGGCTACTTTAAAGTTATTGCTCACAACAATTGTGTTAGAAATTCCTTTAAAGTGGGGGCATACATTGGTCTCCTTGTGTTATTTGTGTGATTTTCTTACTTCTTATGATGCATTTTTTTCTTGTTGATGTCATTGGGTTTGATGTCCTCTGAGAGCGTGATATTTCTTAGCATACGAATTTCCTCTTAGTGGTGATTTTATGTGTTGCATTCCATAAGTTGTGAATCTTTTATCTTGGACTTGTACTCTCTTGGAGACATGAGGCACAATGATCCCTAAGAAGAAGACCTTACACGAACTAAGCAAGATCCCTTTGAAAAAATACTATATATATATGTATACTGTTCATAAGTGTTGGAATAAATATACAACTTGTTAACCTTATAAAGCCCAAACCCATCCTAAATTCAAGGCCACTAAGAATAACACACCTTGTTTGCTAGTGAATCCTTGCTCATGTTCACGAGTGCTTAGCATAACACAACTTGTTAGGTGCTTGAAGTGTCATATTGTGGTTCCTTATTGAAGTTATCAGGAGGATAGCTTTAATATGGTGTGGGAGCCTAATAAGATTCTCTCATTTTCCACTCTTTGGGGGCTCACGTAGTGGATAGCCTGAGGTTCCATTAGAATGTGTGAGTGTATGTGTCATTTACATAGTGGAAATAAAGTTCTATTTGTGAGCTTATAGGACAAACAATTGTGTTCCACATTGCGTTGGGATAGTTGAAACTTGATCCATGCCTTCTGTGGAAAAATAGATGTGTTCCACATCGCATTGGGATAGTTGAAGCTTGATCCACCTCCCTTTCTTCTAGGCTTTCATGGTGTATGATTGAGTATATCTGTCATTTCTTCTTACATATGTATCTTGAATGTCTACTTTAGTGTGAGTTTGACATGGGTTCATACTCTCACTAAAGTGGGGGCTAAATGTAGTGTAGGAAAAGGTATCCCTTTTTCACACTTAATTTGGGAAATAATTAATGATAAAATGAACTAAATTATACCTTAATTTAGTGTTGTAATATGTATTTTACATATTCACATTGAGTTTAGGGCCTTTATTAAATAAAATGGACTTAACAGTGCCTTATTTATGGTTTTGGAAGGTGTACCTTTACACTTTCACACTAATGTAGGGCTTTATTAATTAATTGAGGTTAATTATACCTTAATTGGCCCCTTTAGTTCAAATCCAAGCCTAATTAATTGTAATTTTTGAAGAGGAAACCTGAAATTCATCAATGCCATAACATAACACTTAACATTGGAGAATGTGTGTCCTAGGAGAGTGACCTAGGATCCATTCGCCCAAGGAAGAATGTGTCCTCACTTAGACCTAGGACCTAAATTTTCATTATGTTTCTAGTATAATTTCAATGATTTCAAATTCATATTCACATGTCGGCTTGTGTTATTTGAATTTCGAGAATTAATGTTAACATATGTATAAATATAAGGTCATTTCACTAATTTCATCCAAGCAATTTTTTTATGATATCAAGAGCATTTCCAAAGGATTTTCAAGGCATTCAAGAGTAGATTTAGTGAAGATTATTGCAGCAATCAAGATCCTATTATCATGTCAAAGTCTGATTGCATCATGCATGTTATTTGAGCTAATATGTTGATTTAGTGTTCAAGATCCATTCAAAAATTCAAAGGCATTGGTTCAAATCAAGTTTCATGATCAAGATCCACATCCATTGAAGCTATCTCATGCAAGTATATCCATATTCCAAGGTTCAAACAAGGGTTTGATGAGTTGTGACATTGCATTAGTTCATTCATCATTCCTTCATGCTATTTTATTTCATTACGAGGTTTAATTACCAAAATGGGGTTTGACCAAGGAAAAACCCAATTCACCAACAAAACAACATTTCTCTCTTGATTTCTATTTGAAGATTTTAGGTGGAAGATCTCTTGGAGAGCAAAATCACAATGTTGTCAAAGTTGCATTTGTTGTCACCATTCTTGCAATTTCAAGGAAACTTACCTACAAGATTTATTTATGACTTTGATCATGAGATTCGAGAATCTAGAAGTGTAGACATAGCAGAAGAGAACCCAAAAATTGATTTTACAGAGCCTTAGACAAGACCCATTCACCATAGGGTGAATGAGTCCTTAGTTTGCTTTGAAAAGGCACTTTTGGTGACTAGTACACATCACTTCCCCATTTTCAGATCTGCATTTTAACTTTTGGTTCCATTAGAGTTTAGGTTAATATTCTAGACACACTTTATAGCTTGCATTTTTTAGTTGTTTTGCTATTTTTAATCTTTCTCCCCAAAGTTTTGTTTGGCCTAGACACCCATCCTTGCATAAAAGGAAAATTTGTAGATTCACACCTGGACTTGACTCACCTTAAGGTTGATAGTCATTTCATTGTTTGGATCTCATTTCCTAAATGAAAAATAGTGGAAAGTAGGTTTTTCTACTATCATTTTGGCAAAACCCCCTTTAAGACACCCCTCTATTTTCCTATTTTTCACAATATAATTTTTTATAAAGTCAACATAAGTAGTGATGCAATTACTTCATATAGCATAACTATTAACTAGGAGTAGATACCAATTACATTTGCTTGTCATGGCATTCCATGAGACCACATTTTATTGAGGAATTTTTTCAAATAGTTCACTACCTTGTCTATGCTATGGATGCTTGGAAAAAATCCATCAAAGCATAATAGTAAGCAATAGCATAGACAAGGAAATGAGCTATTTGAAAAAATGCCTCAAAGAAATGTGGTTTCATGGTGATGTCTATCACCATGAGACCACGTTTCTTTGAGTCATTTTTTCAAATAGCTCTTACCTTGTCTATGCTACCAAATTTTACATATATGTCTACCAAATCATTTTCTCAAATAGTTCACTTCCTTATTGCTATGGCTAAAATCCTAAAATAGGTGCTTTCCAACAAAATATGGATGCTTGGAAAAAATCTATCAAAGCATAATAGTAAGCAATAGCATAGACAAGGCAGTGAGTTGTTTGAAAAAATTCCTCAAAGAAATGTGGTGTCATGGTGATGGAATGCCATTCCATCACCATGAAACCAAATTTCTTGGCATTCCATCACCATGAGATCACATTTATTTGAGGGATTTTTCAAATAGCTTACTACCTTAAGAATATATAAACTTCTTTAATCAAATCAAATCATTTTAAGGTATTGGATTCAATCCCCAAATCTAATCCCATGAACTCCATCTTCATCCTTAGATACTATTCTTCCAATCCCCAAGTTCATTTATAATCCATCATCCTAATTTCTATCCTCATCCAAAATCAATATGAATCTTTCTTCCAATCAATCCTCCACCGTGTCTAACCATCTAATCTACCCTCCATCCAACCTAATCTATTCTAATCCAACTTCATCCATTCCAACCAACCCCAACCATATCGATGATGATGAGGATAGCCTTTTTGACCAACCCGAATATAATCCCAATGATGACAATGAGAGCATTTTGGATCACCTTGAATCTATTTTCAATAGACAAAATGATCGAATTTTATACTAATCCCCCATCCAAAGCTCCTCTCAAGTTCCATACATATCATCTCCATCTACCACCACTAATTTTATCCTCACCTACTACTTCCATAATTATAAGGATGCCATGCTTGGATGTCTCCTTGGCATTTGTGCTAAGCTTACATCCTCCCTACCTTCATCCAATCCCAATCCATCTCCTCTTTCTTATCCTTCTCCTTCCTTTGACAATGGAAACCAAGCCTTTAGCAAAAATTACCCTCCAAATCCTTTTCAAGATCCTTATCCCCATCCTCAATTTACCAATCCATGGAAGTTTCCACCACTTATTCCACTTGTTCATATCCCACATCCTTACAATCAACATCACCCCACTATTACCAAGCAAAGTCATCCCATGTATCTCATAATAACTTCCTCCCAAGGACTATTTGCAAAAGTGTATGTTTCCCCATGCAAAAACAAAGTGGTGCAATCTTCCCATATCATGCATCCACCTTCATCACCCCCACATCAAGATAAAACCTAATACCCTAAATCTTAAATGAATCCCCTCTCAATCCATCTAACTAACTTCAAGAGTCTATAAAACCTTCCTCCCTCATCACACCATCCATATCAAATGAATTATGTCCATCTCCTAATCCAAAGCATGCTAACATATATTCCCCGACATATAAAGATCAAGGAATCCCTTCTCCTCCATCATATAATCCCCTTCCATCTCATCTAATGATATATTTCTATCTCAATAGCAAGATATCCCTTCATCCCCCTCTCATAATCCCCTCTCTCCCAATTCATCTAATGAAATCCTTTTGTGTCCAGATCAAAGTACCTCTTCCACTCCATTGTATGATCGCTCTTGAAATGCGATCTCAAAGTACACCTTCCACCACATCTAATGATCCTCTTCACCTCATGATCAAAACACCCCTCCCTCTTCATGTCATGATCCCTCTCCATCTCATAACCAAAACCACACTATACCATCCACCCCATCCCAACATAATAGCATAGAGAAGGCAATGAACTATTTAAAAAAATGCCTCAAAGAAATATGGTCTCATGGTGATAGAATTCCATGACAAAAAAATTTCTCATGGAATTCCATCACCATGAGACCACATTTGTTTGAGGAAATTTTTCAAACAGTTCATTTCCTTGCTACTATGGATAAAAGCCTAAAATGGGTGCTTTCGAACAAGCTATGGATAGGGTAAATAGTAAGAATAATAGTAAGAAATATATAGTTCAATAAGTACTCAATTTTTTTTTATTATATCATACATTATAAGCCATGACTTGCATCACTATTCTAGTTTTCACGATTGAATAATTTTATTTTATTTTTCAAATGATGGAATCAGAAACACCTCTCGATGTTGATGGGGAAATGAAGCATGGTGTATCTTCCATAATAGACATCTCAATGGCTCTCATGGGGGTATGATGAAGATTAGTAAATTTCAAATTACATTCGTTGTTATAGTTGTTTATTATTGAAAAATAAAATGATTGTTGATTTGTAGTTTAACTTCTATTTGGATGGTTTCTATAGGACTTTGGAATGCATGCAGATCTTCTACTTGAGGAGAGAGATAATTTGGTGGCAGTAAGTGATTATTTTGTTAAATATATTATTTTTTATAGTGTAATTTATATATATTAATGTCTTTACTTGTTATTGTAATATATGAAGCTTGATAAAGAACTAAATAGGAGGAGCAACCCTCAAATTCAAAGTAAATGAGTGTCATATGCATCTCCATCCCCCTGACCAACAAAGGCCACCCGTCTATTTTATTCACCTAGAGGGAGATGAATTTTGATTGGGGTCCTTTGTTGTATGCCTATATGGCATTTTTGAATATATTTTATATTGCATATACTTGACAATGTATGCATATATGGAATTATTGTAAGCCTATATGGCTATTCTATATATATATATTTTATACTTATATTGACATATATTGATGAATGCCTACATGGCTATTTTTTAATACAATTTTTTTTATTGATGGTGTCTATATTTTGCATTATAAATCCAGACTTCAATAGATATTTGTAGATAGTTTACTTCAAATATTTAAAATCCAAGTGTTTTCCACACACTCTTATTTTCTATAATTGTAAATGAATAATAAATTTTGAACATTATTCTATTGTAAGATTATTGAACATTAAATCAAACATATGAATATAGTAATTCTTCATGCTCCATGTGCTTCAAAAAGGAAATTCATGTGTATGCTTCATGATGCTACCATGCTTCAAGCTTCATGTGTATTCTTCATGCTTTATATCATTGAGGAAGATATATACCATTACACATGTATGATTCATGCTACCATTCACTTGTATGCTTCATGTATTATGTAGATAAAGAAAACATCATAAAAGTATTGAAAAAAGAAAATGGAAAGTAACAACTAAGTCTCACAAATAAAAACTCAAGGCATGCAAGTCTTATTAAAGATCATAAGGGCATTGGATTATTGGAGATTAAGAGAACAAAAATCAACCTTCCCAATATCAAAATTCATAGATATTCATCCTATTTCTAAACATGAATTCAAACCCAATAATTAGAACAATGCAAATTTAAAAGTTAAAATTGCATGCTTACAATAGTCAATAAACAACTTCAAGAGATTTGCATGAAAAAAATAGAACCAATTAAAAGTTCAATATTTTTTTTTCCCCAATCATATTTGAAAAGTTATAAATAAATAAATTTAGGTTCTCACAAATAATGATAATATGAATGTGGTTGTGACTTTTCAAAGGTGAAAAGTTGTGATCCTTCGAATAGGAAAAAATATGACCCTTTTATAACAAATCATGGTGACCATGCCTAGCATAGATGTGCCCACCTAGATGTGTTGGTGCTAACTATTTGGCCCCATGAAGAACAAAACAAAAAGTAGCCTACCTTGCAACTTTACACTACATTCATTTGATAGTTTTCGGGGCATCAAAAAAACTTTCACCATGGGAAAACAACTTGGAGTTATCAAAAACCAAGAGAGGTTATTATAGAGGGGCCCTACTTGATCCTATAGCCTTAGATGGATTTTTTTTAAGTGCCACAGTTTCTGAGTAATCACTTGTCAATTTTGCATGTTTGGGTGCAAAACAAGAATTTTCCTAGCATAAATCCACCCATTTGGACGTGTTGGAATAGTCAGTTTGGTTGTAGGATGAACAAAATAAAAGTTACACCACTTTGCAACTTTACACTACATGCAAATGACCCATTTTCCATTAGTTGAAAAATATTCACCACAGGAAAAGAAATTGGAGCTATCAAAAACTAAGAGAGGTTATTATAGAGAGAGCCTACATGATACCATAGCCTTAGATAGAATGTTTGTAAGAGCCATGGTTTCTGAGTAATCACTTGTCAAAGTTTTCTACCCCTTTGCACTTTGGTCTCTTAAGAGACTTCACTAGTACAATGTAGCTCAGACTGTTTTGACATGTTTGGTTGTGAAACATGACCTTTCCTAGCATAAAACCACCCATCTAGATGTGTTGGAACAATTAGTTTGGTTGCATGATGAACAAAACGAAAGTTACACCACTTTGCAACTTTACCGACTACATGCAACTAACCCATTTTCCATCAACTAAAAACTCTTCACCATGGGAAAATGAATTGGAGCTATCAAAAGCCTACAGAGGTTATTGTAGAGGGGCCCTAAATGATCCTATAGCCTTAGAAAAAATATTTCTACGTTCCATAGTTTTTGAGAAATCGCTCATCGAAGTTTGCTACCCCTTTACACTTTGGTCTCCTAAGAGCCTTTGTTGGTAAAATGTAGCTTGGACTATTTTTCCATGTTTGGGTGTGAAACAAGACCTTTATTAGCATAAAACCACTCATACATATGTGTTGGAACACTTGGTTTGATTGTATGATGAACATAACAAAAGTTACACCACTTTGCAACTTTACACTACATGCAACTAATCCTTTTCCATCAACTGAAAAAATCTTCACCATAGGAAAATGACTTGGAACTATCAAAAATTGAGAGAGGTTATTATAGAGGGGACCTACATGATCTTGAAGCCTCAAATGGAATGTTTCTAAGTGCCATGATTTTTGAGTAATACCTCATTGAATTTTGCTACTCCTTTGCACTTTGGTCTCTTAAGAGACTTCAATAGTACAATGTAGCTCAGACTATTCCAAAATGTTTGGGTGAAAAAAATTACCTTTCCTAGCATAAAACCACTCATCCAGATGTGTTGGAATAGTTGGTTTGGTTGTACAATGAATAGAATAAAAGTTACACCACTTTGCAACTTTACACTACATGTAACTGACCCATTTTCCATCAACTGGAAACTCTTTGCCATGAGCAAAAGACTTGAAGCTATCAAAAAACAAGAGAGGTTATGGGGTCCTACATGATCCCATAGCCTTAGACAAAATGTTTCTATGTGCCACTAATTTTTAGTAATCACTTGTTGAATTTTTCTACCCCTTTGCACTTTAGTCTCTTAAGAGACTTCACCAACACAATGTATCTCAGTATGTTTCAACATGTTTGGTTACAAAAAAAGACCTTGCCTAGCAGAAACCCACCCTTCCAAACTTGTTGGAATAGTTGGTTTGGTTGTACAATGAACATAATGAAAGTTACACCACTTGGTTTTTGGATGTTGTGGTTGTGTTGTTGATATGTGGTTGTCATTGATGTCAACACTATTAGCATTAATGTCATTTGAGGTTGTATATGTCGACGATATTGAGAAAATTGTAATAAGTATGTTGCAGGTTGTCAGTGATGTAGTAAAGTTCAATCTGTTGGTGTATTCAATACATTGATGAGCAGAGGTTGTGGATTAAAGGGTTTCTTTTTTAGTATATCTAGTTTATCCACGTTAAGTTTCAAAGATCCACATGAAGATTTGATTGAGTTATGAGTTTCAGTATTCTAACTCTTATTTTGTTGATTTAGTTGGTGTTCCTAAATGAAGATTATGTGATTCTAGTAATTTCAATTGTTTTGGATTCTTATTTGGTGATTCATGATGTTTTTGGATATTTTTGGATTATGCTCTATCTATGTTGTTGGTCCACATTGATCGTTGTGCTTGTGATTGGTGATTTTCTCTTGCGTGTTCATGTTTTTCATGTTCATGGCCAATAAGGTGATAGTGGTGTGTTGTGGATCTTTAAGGAGTAATTGTTTGAAGTGTTTTCATGTTTGAGATGTTGAATTGGGTCTTCACTATGTTTTGGCCAACTTTGGCTAGTGTGCATTGAAGATTATTTGTGGATTGAGCTGACAGTTTATATTCATTTTATTATTTTGTTGATGTTGACATGTAGCGATGTAATTTCTTGTTGTAGATATATATAAGCCATTGTTTATATCATTTGAAGGAGTGAAAGTGTGTGAGATGTGCGATTAATGTACAAATCATTTGAAGGCAGAGTAGAGTGTGAAGAAGAGTGAAGAATTGTTCATGTGCTTAACCAGAATTGTAATCAGGCATCAATAGATGCTATTTTGTCAATTCAAAATCCTGTGGATGTAATCTGAATGTTTCTATAAGACAGCGTGTCTTCCTTGGCCAGAAAGCCTTGTTGTAATTTGAGTAGTGTGCTCTAGGTAGTGTGCCTAAATGCATGCGAATTCTCATTTATTCTTTATACTTTAAATAGGGTATAATCTTGTGGACTAACCTCCACTGTGGTTTTTCCCCTAACAGGGTTTCCACATAAAAAATCTTGGTGTTATGTGTGTTTCTGATGTGTTGATGATTTATGCTTTCATGTTTATTTATTAGATCTAAGAATAAGGTTAATATGTTTAAATTTCATTGACAACTGATTCACCCCCCTCTCATTTGTCTACCCTTGTGTTGCCAACAATTCGTATTAGAGCAGGTTCCTTGGAATAATTTTAACAACTTGAGGTGATCTGGGATGGCGAAATACAATAAGGATAGTCTAAGATTTGATGGAACAATTACTCTTTATGGAAGAATCGAATGACGTTTCATCTAAGATGCATTGGTGAACCCTTCTGGAACATTACAAGTAATAGGTATGTTATTCCACAGAATTGTCCCACTACTACTGCTGAGATTAGGGATGTTGAGTACAATATCAGGACTAAGGAAGCATTGTTGAGTGCCTTGGGGTATGTGCAAGATCATGATGGGCCAAAAAGTGGCAATATCATGGGTATGTGGCTGACGACTTTTTTTACCCAAAATTGATGAAACAAAAAGGGTTTTTAAAGCAGATTCTTAGCTTTCCACCAATATAAATTATGCTTTAATTTGAATTTAATAAATAATTATTATTCAATTTCTATTTTAATTATGACTAAAGTCCTAATTGATACGTTGATTGAAAAAAATCTATAGATTTCAAATGGTGTCACATTTTTTGAATCCAGAACATGCGTCACATTCTATGAGTCGCATACTATAGGATTAAAAAAAGAAAAAATTAATTTCATGAAGTTTTGACCAAGTTAAGGTGGTCAGACATACGAGTTTTTTAAAATTTTAAAAGTTGTAATAAAAAATCATAATTAATTATTTACTTGAAAAAAATTAACAAAAGAAATGCATCACATTGGTACATGAGTCTTCTACTTATATCTAAAAAATATTATAAAAATATTATCATTTTATTGTGGTTAGGGTGGTCAAGACACCTAATTTTATTTTTTCCAAATTTAAGTACTACTACATTGAAATTTCAAATTTTCACCAAATAGATTTTTCTTTTTTTAAATAAACTTAGTAGTTTAGAAACTATATTCAATTTGCTACAGATTCTATTCCTACATATTTTAGAAATAATATAGATAACTTATTTAAATTTTTACGTCAAGTTTCCTAACTCTATTTTTTCTTAATTTTTTGCCACTTAAGGACCTATTTTTTCCATGATGATCCTGTATATACCCCTTGATTGATTCTGAGATGGCAAATGTGATGGATCTAAAGACTGCTTATGAGATCTGGAAAATGTTGGAAACTTTGTATGAAGGTGATGCACTTGTGAAGATTGCTAAGTTGCAAATTCTGAAAGGAAAATATGAGATGTTGAAAATGGGAAATGATGAGAACATTACTACTTTTATGCAAAGAGTGAATGAGCTTGTATGTGGTATTAGATGTGCTGGTGGACAATTGGAAGAATCAAAGATTGTTGTTAAAGTGATTAGATCCTTACTTGTTGCCTACAAAGTCAAAGCTACTGCTATTGAAGAGCTCCAAACTATGACAAATGTAACCAGAGATATGTTGATTGGTAAGCTTACTACTTTTGAGTTGAGTGAATTTGGTGATGCCATTCCTAAGATAGAATTTGCATTTAAGGCTACTACCTCCGAGAGAGATAAACAAAGATATGATCTGGGAGAAAGTTCATCTAGAAAAGTGTTCAAGTATGAGGAAGAAATGAGATAGATTGAAGAAGAAGAGAGAGAGAGAGCTAGAAAATTTGGAAGCACTTATTGTCAAAATAGAAGCCAGAGGACAAGCTAAGTATAAAGGGAAATTTCCTCCTAAATTTTTTTCTTGCAATAAGATAGTTCATTTTGCTTCAAGGTGTCCAGAAAGAGTTCCTAAGCCAAGACCTAACAAGCCTAGATTTCAAAGGAAATGTTACTATTTTGTTGATGAAGGTGTGATAAATGATGAATCTGACAAAGGGAATGCAAGTGATGATGAATGGGTATTTATTGCTATCAAGGAAAATAATCTTGTGTCTACTGAATCTACTAGCTGCACAAATGTGGAGAAAGCCCTAGCTGCTCGTGTTGAAGAGAAAGATGAATGGGTGATTGATAGTGGATGCTCTCATCACATGATAGGTGATAAAAGTAAATTTCCGAGCTTGGAGAAATATGATGGTGGTGCTATAATATTTGGTGATGAAAAAGCTGGTATAATCTGTGGCAGAGGATGCATTTCTCTTGATGGTAAGCATAATATTGATGATGCCCTATATGTGGAAGGTTTGAAGCATAATATTTTAAGTGTTGGAAAGATGGTTGATAAGGGATACGATCTTCAATTCAAGGATGGAAAGTGTAGAATATTGGAGAGTTCCAAAAATGTGATTGCTCCAGGTACAAAAACAAAAGGTAATATCTTTCACCTGAGTTCTGCAAGTAAAAGTTGTTTGATTGCTCAAGTTGTTGAAATCTAGTTGTGGCATAGGAGAATGTGTCATGTTAACTTTGATAATATTATCAAGATAAGTTCTACTAAGGTTGTGAGAGATCTTCCTAAGTTGGTGAAACCTACTAATGCTATATGCAAGGAATGCCAGTTAGGAAAGAAAACTAGAACTTCATTTCAAAGAAAACATCATTCTTCAAATGAATTGTTGGAGCTTGTACATACTGACTTGTGTGATCCTTCTAGAGTGAGAAGTTTATAAGGTTATAGGTATTTCATGTTAATCATTGATGATTATTCTAGAATAATGTGGGTTACTTTATTAAGGGAGAAATTTGAAGCTCTAGAGAAGTTCAAGATCTTTAAGGCTATGGTTGAGACATAGATAGGTCTAAAGATTAAATGTCTGAGATCATATAGAAGTGGTGAATTCACTTCTAGTGAGTTTAATTCTTTTTGTGAAGAACATGGAGTAAAGAGACAATTATCTGCAACATGGACCCCTCAACAAAATGGAGTTGTGGAAAGGAATAACTAAACAATTGAAGAAGTTGCTAGAACAATGATGCTTGAAGGAAATGTTCCTCATATCTACTAGAGAGAAGCTATGAGTACTGTTGTTTACACTCTCAACCAGGTACAAATCAAAGGTGATACTAGTAAGACTCCTTATGAGCTATGGTATGGTCATAAGCCTACTATTAGATACTTTAAAATCTTTGGAAGTAAGTGCTATACCAAAAGAGATGAAGATATAGGAAATTTTGATGCTAGAAGTGATGAAGGAATATTTCTTGGTTATTCTACTAAAAGCAAGCCCTATTGGTGCTACAATAAGATATTGAGGAAAATGGTTGAAAGTAAAAATGCCAGGGTTGATGAAGACATAGGTACACCATCTAGAACCTATGGATATGATTCAGATGATCAAGATGAAATTACAAATAAAGGAAATAAATTTCATACTTCAAATCAAATTCAGATCGTTCTGATGAATCAAAAAAATCAAGAAGGAGAAACTAGTGAAAGTGCAGAAGAGAGATCACAAGAGCTTGAAGTTCAAGAACATCATAAGGCTTTGAGGTATGTAAGATTGAATCATTCAAAAGATCAAATTATTGGTGATAAGAACAGTGGTGTTCAAACTAGGAGAAGAATTGCAAAAGAATACTATTTGATTTCAAAGACTAAGCCTAGTAATGTCAATGATTGGAGAGATGAAATTATTTTTGGGATTGCAAATTACATAGCTAGATAAAGGGATTTTTATATCTCAGTCCAAGTATGTGAAAGAATTGTTGAAGAAGTTTGGTATGGAAGATTCAAATCCAGTCGGTACACCTATGGTGACCGAATGTAAGTTAACACAAAATGATGATTCTCCGAAAGAAAATCAAACTAGATATAAATCGATGATTGGTGGATTGATTTATTTGACTCAAACTAGACCTGATATCATGAATGCTATATGCATTGTTGCAAGATTTCAAGTTGATCCTAAGGAATGTCATGTGACTGTTGTGAAGAGGATTTTCAAATACTTGAAGGGAACAATTGATTTTGGCCTATGGTATCCTAAAGATGATGATCTTACTTTGAGTGCCTTTATTGATGTTGATTGGGAAGGAGATGTGAATGATAGGAAAATTACTAGTGGTGGTGCATTTTTCTTGGGAAAGAAGTTGATTTCATGGTTAAGTAAGAAGCAGAATGTCATTTCTTTATCTATTGTAGAGGCATAATACATTGTTGTTGCTAACAATTGTACTCAAGTATTGTGGATGAAACAAATGTTGAAGGATATTAGAGTTGTGTATGATGAACCTATTACCATATTCTATGATAATTCAAGTGCAATAAACATTTTTAAGAATTTGGTGTTGCATTCAAACACTAAGCATATATCTATCAAGTTTCAATTTTTGAGAGATAAGGTGAGTGAAAAGGAAGTCAGATTGGAGTATCTCCCTACTAAGGAACAAATTGTAGGCATCTTTACTAAGTCATTTCCTAAGGATAATTTTGAGTACCTTAGAGGCAAGTTAGGGGTGATTACACCTCCTAATCAAAATTAAGATGCATTGTCTTGCATTAGTCTGTGCATTTCATAGTCATGTCTTGATCCAAATTGATGTTGTGGTGGCTGCTACTTAGGGGGAGTAGTCAGATGTTTAGATATGTGGTTCAGAGTTTGTATGGAGAAAATATATCTTTTTCATTGATCTCAAAGGGGGAGAAGATGCATGTGAAAAATTTGAGGAGAAGAGTCAGAATCTAAGGGGGAGTGAGTGTTAAGAGAGAGTTGTGTTGATGGTGTTTTTCACATCATGTGTTGTCATCAATGCCAAAGGGGGAGATTGTTGGATGTTGTGGTTGTTTTGTTGATATGTGGTTGTCATTTGAGGCTGTATATGTCAAGGATATTGAGAAAATTGTAATAAGTATGTTGCTGGTTGTCAGTGATGCAGTAAAGTTCAATCTATTGGCATATTCAGTACGTTGATGATCAAAGGTTGTGCATTAAAGGGTTTCTTTTTGAGTATATCTAATTTATCCACATTAAGTTTCAAAGATCTGCATGAAGATTTGATCAAGTTATGAGTTTCAGTGTTCTAACATTTATTCTATTGCTTCAATTGGTGTTCCTATATGAAGATTATGTGATTTTAGTAATTTTAGTTGTTGTGTATGCTTCTTTGATAATTCATAATGTTTGTGGATGTTTCTAGATCATGCTCTATCTATTTTTTTGGTCCACATTGATTGTTGTGCTCGCGATTGGTGATTTTCTCTTGCGTGTTAATGTTTTTCATGTTCATGGCTGACAAGGTGATACTGGCATGTTGTGGATCTTCGAGGAGTAATTTTTTGAAGTGTTTTCATGTTATAGATGTTGATTTGGGTCTTCACTATGTTGTGGCTGACTTTGGTTGGTGTGCATTGAATATTATTTGTGGATTGAGCTGACAATTTATATTCATTTTATTATTTTGTTGAAGCCAACATGTAGTGATGTAATTTCTTGTTGTGGATATATATAAGTGATTGTTTATATCATTTGAAGGAGTGAAAGTGTGAGATTTTGATTAATGTCCAAATCATTCGAAGGCAAAGTAGAGTGTGAAGAAGAGTGAAGAACTGTTCATGTGCTTAACTGGAACTATAATCAGGCATTAGTAGATGCTATTTTGTCAGTTCAAAATCCTACAGATGTAATCCAAATGTTTTTGTGAGACAGTGTGTCTTCCTTGTGAAGAAAGCCTTGTTATAATTTGAGTAGTGTGCTATAGGTAGTGTGCCTGAATGCATGTGCATTCTCATTTATTCTTTATACTTTTAATAGGGTATAATCTTGTGGACTAACCTCCACCATGGTTTTTCCCCTAATAGGGTTTCCACATAAAAAATCTTGGTGTTATGTGTGTTTCTGATGCGTTGATGATTTATGCTTTCATGGTTATTTATCATATATGAGAATAAGGTTAATAAGTTTAAATTTTTGTGACAACTGATTCACCCCCCCTCTCAGTTTTCTATCCTTGTGTTGCCAACATTTGCAACTATACACTACATGCAACTGACCTATTTTCCATCAAGTGAAAACTCTTCACCACGGGAAAATGAATTGGAGCTATCAATAATTGAGAGAGGTTATTGTAGAGGGTCCCTATGTGATCTTGTATCCTTAGAATGAATGTTTCTAAGCCAATGGTTTTTGAGTAATCACTCATCAAAGTTTTTTGCCCCTTTGCACTTTGGTCTCTTAAGAGACTTCACCAATACAATGTAGCTCAGATTGTTTTGGCATGTTTGGGTGCAAAACAAGACCTTTCCTAGCATAAACCCACCCATCCAAACATGTTGGAAGAGTTGGTTTGGTTAGATGATGGACAAAACAAAATCTACACCACCTTGTAACTTTACACTGCATGCATTTGACTCGTTTTCCATCAAATGAAAACTAACCTCAAAGTGTTTTTAGAGCATAATAACCTCATTTTCATTGCCAATAAAATATTCGTCTTATCTTTTAATTCCTTTTCTATGTGGTTAATTTTAGTATTTAGTTGGTTTGCTTCAATTTCAACACTTCCAACTATTTCTTTTGCAGTTGCAACATGACCATCCACACATTTTTCATCATCTCTATTGATCTTACCTATTTTTCATCATTTTAGTCTTAAGTTCTCCATGGAAGTCTTAAGTTCAAGAATCTTTGAATCTATTTGTTCAAATCCACCTATATCATCATCTCTCACTTTCTTTTCCTACACAAATTCTTACCAAATACAAAACCTCTTGAGGTTTTTGAATTCTCCATTGCCATTTTCCCATTCCACATACTGCACACGCAGCTTCCTTGAAACTTTTCAAGAGCAAGAAGAATATCTTCATTCAAAACATTATCTATCTCATTCACTTTGGTTTTCTTCTTTTCAACTATTTTTGGATCATACTCCTTTTTTATTTCACACATTCTAGTACTTGCTACCTCCAATTCTGCATTGTCATTTTTCCATTGCACATACTATACACACCTTCCTCAACTTCTCAAGAGAAAATTCCTTTTTTCATTTCATGCATTCTACTACTTGTACCTCCAGTTATACATTATCATTTTCCCATTGGCTAGTTATGAAAGGTAGTTAAGGATATTTGGATATGAGGTGTTGAGATATGAGGAGAAGGGATATATTGTTGAGGGATATGTGAAATTTACTCTCCATGGACCCATTTTAAGGTAAATAAGCCTAATCCTCATAAGCAATGTACAAGAAAGGTAAATAAGCCCAATCCTAACAAGAAAAGTTGGATTAAATGTACTTGTATCATGTTAGTGTTGCAATCTAGATGATTCAAAGACAATAAAATATTAAGTGTTGTGAAGCCAACATATATATATTAACCCTCGGTAGAGATCACACATACCTGGAGTCTGGCATATGTAACTTCAAAAATATTTTTTGGAATTATATTCAACCCAATGAAGCTTGTGTAATTCATTATAGAACTTCCATGTAGCTTTAGTCGATGTGAAATTGACAAATGTATAGCCCAAATTACATCTATTTATGCAAAAAAAAATTAATTTAATCTAGTTATTAGTTGAAAGATTTTAAAACTCAAAAATTTAACTGTAATTATCAATGAAAAGTGATTATCTGATATTTTAACATACTTGAAATCTATAGGCAAGTAAACAAAATAATTTTTCAAGAGAGACTCATCCCCCTCCATGATGTTCTAGTTGCACTTCATGTAGTGACTGTCCAACATTTTTAGAATCATAGCCAGATTGCAAACAAATAAAAAACATGATAATTATCATCATTAACTTCTGAAATGAAGTTTTCAAATTAGGTCAAGAGAAATATCTAAAACATAATATTTCCACTTTCTAGCATTC
Organism: Sequoia sempervirens; assembly: GCA_007258455.2. Classification (NCBI taxonomy): domain Eukaryota; kingdom Viridiplantae; phylum Streptophyta; class Pinopsida; order Cupressales; family Cupressaceae; genus Sequoia; species Sequoia sempervirens. Next base: position 37,929,479 of record VDFB02047144.1, read on the forward strand.
TAGGTGATACATAATGACATGATAAGACCAAGATAAGGGATGCTTACTCATATTTATAAGGAATAACCCTATAAAAGGTTTTGGGTTGAGATCAGCCTCGCCTAGAGCTAGGGAAATGATAATAAGAGTTGATGCTTGTTGCTGAAATTTGTAGCTTGCCAAAGACTATGGATAACTCTTATCACTGTTAAATTTTTCCCACTATAGGGAGGATAAAGCACTAATGACATATAGTTATCTATGTCACAATCAAGCCTGGCATACACGTATGAGAAATTGCAACTCACTTGGCATAAAAGTATGGGAAATGTGGAAGCATGGAAAAGGCATGTGAATTGTTTGATAAAATGCATCAAAGAGATATGTCAAGGATTGGAATGATTGCAGGATATGCACAAAATGGAAAATGTGGTATCATAGACAAGGCAATGAGTTGTTTGAAAAATTCCTTAAAGAAATGGGTCTCTTGGTGGTGTACATCATACCCCATTTCTTTTAAGCATTTTTCAAACAACTCACTACCTTGTCATTGCTACCACATTGACAAGGTAATGAGTGTTTGAAAAAATGCCTCAAAGAAATGGGGTCTCCTGGTGATATACATCACCGTGAGACCCCATTTCTATGAGGCATTTTTTTCAAACAACTCACTACCTTGTCAATGCTACCACATTGACAAGATAGTGAGAAAAAATGCCTCAAATAAATGGGGTTCCCTAGTGATGTACATCACTGTGAGACCCCATTTCTATGAGGCATTTTTTCAAATAGCTCACTACCTTGTCAATGTGGTAACACAAGGGAAATATGATATATTTTGGATGGATGGGATGGAAATGGTTGATTTTTTAAGTGAAATGATGGTTCAAGAAGGGTCTCCCAACTTTGATCTTGGGCTGCAAAGGTCAAGATTGCAAATTGAGGTCACAAGATGGTCAAATGGTGAATCCATAAATATACATATAATCTTCTTAATATTTATATGTAAACTTAAAAATGCATAAACAAAAAATATAACTATTAACTAATCTAGATGTGCATACTTAGAAATTTTAATACAAATTAATGTGCATACTTACAAATTATTCCAATGAACCATCCATGCCGGTTTGCTATACTCTTTATTGTGTCAATTATTGCCTCATGGTTAGATTCACACACCTTCCACAAGGTCTTGTTCAAAGGTCTACTCCCATATTTGACCAAATGAACATTGTATGCCATGGCAAGGTTTGAGTAATGAAGAATATTTTAATGTCTGTCAAAGTCCTAAAACAATCAAACATTAACACTCTTATGGGGGTACCTTCTAAGCCATATTCCAATAACAACCACTGAGCTTGTAGGGTATTCAATGTTTTCTCTATCTATAACTGGGGCCTTCAATTTATTTTTGGCCTCAATACAACAACACAAGTAATAATCCATTCCCTCTTCATTTTCTTCATCTACAAAAACTGCATAAACATGCCATTCATTGATATGTGTAGCAAATTAGATGAAATTAGTCAACATTATAAAAAAACTACAAAGTAATATAACATTAGCAATTTCAAAAACTATGCAAGTAGATATATTACCTAGTTGAACTAGATTTGATATGTGGTCAAAGTCAACTAATGATTCCATCTATGTCAGTTCTAGTACCATTGTGGGCTAGTACATGTCAAGTGGGCTAAGATAACTTAACCACCATTCATCAACCCACTCCTTTGATTCACAATCATTCTAGGCTTGAATTGTACATGAATAACAAAAGCATGCAATCTTTCACATATGGATACTCCATGAACTTGCATTTGAGCTTCTGAAAGAGTGTAGCTCACTTGATCCTGTCAGTGTACACCAATCCTCATATGCTACAATGTTAGTATCATCTATCAACCAAAAAAACCTATGAATTGAAAAATTACCTTCATTACCTAGACCCATTGAAGCATTACACCACTCGATGATTGATTTTTCATCTGTCAACTTTGTATTGTCTTTATACTTTAACTCTTCTTGTGCTAATGCTCTTTTGATACATGCTCTTGCACCATCATGCTCCCCCTTTTCATTCACAACCTCACAAAAGTTTTGCATATGTTGAACAATTGTAATAGCATGCATCCTACTCAACCAATAGAACATCTATGAGTTCTTGAATTTTGATGCATAGTTATCAGACCATATTATATGTTAACTTGATGTTATGCCCCTCCTAGCCAAATCGGTGTAGAACAACTGAAAGAAACCTTGCACAAACTTTGTAGAATGTGTGCAATCATCACTAATGTAAAAGTGGTACTCCCTCAATACCTTCCTATTATCCTATCTACTATTAGCTACATGAATGAATGCTATGTGAAAAAATATAGAAACTTGGGTGGAGTTGTAATATTGTGATTACACCTCATGTTGTGGTTGTAGACTGCAGTTCTTTGCAAATTCGACAAATGAAACAATGCTACCAAGTGGAAAGGTGTCCTTGCATAACTTGAATTGCAAGTCCAACCATTGAGCTCTATGGGTATGCCTTGCATACTTATACACTATTATATCACAAAATGTAGACATAAATTGATACACTAGAATCTTTTGAATAACCAAATCACACCTTTTTTCTTCTTTAGTATCTTTTGTATTGTAGGCCATTGTTTTATACTTGAAAAATTCTACTAGTTTGTTTCCAAACCCATGTGTGCTTTCCATATGTTCACATATTGGCATACATTGCAAGCCACCACAATGCTGACATGTACCATCCAAGCATAATTTCATATAGAATATTTGACCTTCCTCTCTTTTACATAAAACTATTGATATGAAGTCTCTTAAATATGTTGGTGGGGAATGTATGCTAGAATCCTACAAAACATTGTTAGTATGCAAATCTAAACATATAGAATGATAAGCATAAAAATGGCTAGAAAATTCAATATGTAATATAAAATAAAAATTATTATGTGTGTGATTTATCTTGACATAAATTTTTTTTAGCATTTCAAAATATCTTTAACAAATTTTCATTTGAGGATACATCTCTAGAAATTTATGAAAAAAATGTGTTTGATCCATATCCAAAGAATTCTTTGGATGTGGCTCACAGTTTCAACTACTGATTCTCCTTATTACCATATCCCTTTGATTTGAAGATACCCTTGTGTTATTCCTCCAAAAGTCTTCAATTAATGACCTCAATGCTTCAACAATTAGTTTATCTTTTTGTGTTAGTCTCCTTGAGAACTCCCATAATTCATTTACATTTGTGTCCTCAATTATTTTGTGCCTTTGAATGGCTCTTGATAAAGTTTTTCTATTATTTATCAATTATTGACTCATCTTTCTAATGAGATGAGCTTTCCTCATTTGATTACTTACTATTGTTGATTTAATGACATGTCGTGTGTGATATTACTATCTTTTGAGCATGAGGTCTTACCCACACTCTCATATGCAATCATTAGATTCTTAACAATAGTTTTTTCACTTGAAGCCTTTGATGTTCTCAACCCAAGAATCTTCATGATGGACCTATACTTTATAATTCACATCATTTCAACAAATAGTTGGCATCCTATGGTCTCATTTAACTTTTCAAAGAACACTCTCCAAATCTTATGAGCATATCTTCTACAAGTGCATTTTGGAATCTTACCTTCCATTGGCTGCAAAATATTCTCATCAATATTAATCAAATTCTTTATCTTTCTATGTAAAATTCTAGGTGGTGTTCTAAATGGTAAATTCATCTCAACATTAGGAATTTCATCAATATTTAAATGAGATGGGCTAGATGGCATACCTTCAATCAAGGATGGAATAGATGATGTACCATGAGGTTGAGATGGGAATGATGGTGTACCTGCTTCCTCACATGTGAGTGATGATGTACTCTCAACTTGAGATGCAATAGATGGACGTGTCCCTCCATCTTCACTTGTGGTAGAGGATGCTTCTCCAACTACGGTATTCAAATTTCTCATAGCACAAAGGTTTCACATTCATTCCCTTTGTGCCACCAATTCCATATATGTTGTTGATGGTTGAGGTTCCTCTTCAATTGGAATGTCTTCAAAAATTGTTTCCAATGTCTTCTCATAATGTTCCCTCATATATGTTGCTTTCTTTGCATTCTTAGCTTCTATCTCTTCCCATGTTAATCCTTGATTGTTTCCTTAGCATGATGGAGAATTTTATCTGTAGCATGATAAAGATACAAATATTATTTCCTAAAAAATGAATCCATACAAATAAATAAAATATAAGTCATTCAAACCTTCATACAAAATACATACAATCATCCTGTAGAAGAGTAAATGTCACTCAACCATGATGAATAAACAAGTTCACTAAGAACAAAAGGAAAATGCAAAGCTAATTTTCTTTCAAGTATTTCTACCTTGCAAGAATTTATTGAATGTGACTTTGTTATAGCCATTTTCTAACATATGACCTACCAATATAATGTCCAAAAATAGACATGTATGCAAAAAGTGGTAGAATAGACAAAGCTCACATGAATTTTTTGATGGAATGCCATGATTGCAAGATAGGCACAAAATGGATTTTTTAAAAGACATTACAAACTTTCAAGAAAATATAATTAGCTTGACAATAAATTGAAATTCCACAATTTTTTTCAACATCCTACCTTTGGAACAAGGCATGAGAATCAATCAAAACATTGAAAGAAAGGGGGATTTTGTCAAATGTTATAATTGCAACTCCCTTGGCAACAATGTATGAGAAATGTGGTTCAACATGGACATGGCATGTGAATTGTTTGATAAAATTTTTTGGTAGACATGTATGGAAAATGTGGTAGCATAGACAAGGTAGTGAGATATTTGAAAAAATTCCTCAAAGAAATGGGATCTCCTGGTAAAATCACTAGGAGACCCCATTTCTTTGAGGCATTTTTTCAAACAACTCACTACCTTGTCAATGTGGTAGAAATGAAAAGGTAGTGATCTGTTTGAAAAAATGCCTCAAAGAAATGGGGTCTCTTGGTGATGTCACCAGGAGACCCCATTTCTTTGAGGAAACAAGGTAGTGAGCTCACTACCTTGTGATTGCTACCACATTGACAAGGTAGTGATTTGTTTAAAAAAATACCTCAAATAAATGTTATCACCAAGAGACCCTATTTCTTTGAGGAATTTTTTGAAACAACTCACTACCTTGTCAATGTGGTAGCAATGAAAAGGTAGTGAGTTGTTTGAAAAAAATCCTCAAAGAAATGGGGTCTCCTGGTGATGTCCCTAGGAGACCCCATTTCTTTGAGGCAACAAGGTAGTGAGCTCACTACCTTGTCATTGCTACCACATTGAAAAGGTAGTGAGTTGTTTAAAAAATGCCTCAAATAAATGGGGTCTCATGGTGAATTACATCACCAGGAGACCACATTTCTTTGAGGCATTTTTTCAAACAGCTCACAACCTTGTAATTGCTACCACATTGACAAGGTAGTGAGCTCACTACCTTGCCAATGCTGCCGCATAGACAAGGTAGTGAGCTCAATACCTTTTCTATGCTACCATAGTGACAAGGTAGTGAGCTATTTGAAAATATTCCTCATAGAAATAGGGTTACAGTGATGTGCATCACTGTGGGACACCATTTATGGGTATGTGCAGGATCATCATGCAAAAAATAGGCCCTTAAGTGGCAATAAATTCAGAAAAATCAGTGTTAGGCAACTTGACGTAAATATTTGAATAAGTTATCTATATTATTTCAAAAATATGTAAAAATAGAATTTGTAGAAAATTGAATGTAGTTTCTAAAATACTAGGTTTATTTAAAAATAAATAAAATCTATTTGGTGAAAATTTGAAATTTCAATGCTATAGTACTTAAATTTCGGGAAAAATAAGAAGTAGGTGTCTGTAGACCACCCTAACCATAATAAAATGATAATATTTTTTTGTAATATTTTATATATAAGTAGAGGACTCATGTACGGATGTGATGCATATTTTTTGTAATTTTTTTCCAAGTAAATAATTAATTATGAATTTTTTATTACAACTTTTAGAAAATATAAAAACTCATCTATTTGACCACCTTAACTTGGTCAAAACTTCATGAAATTTATTTTTATTTTTTTAATCCTATAGTATGTAAAGCATAGAATGTGACACATGTTTTGGACTCAAAAAATATGATACTGTTTGAAAGTTATAGATGTTTTTCAATCAAGCCTATTGATTAGGACTTTAGGTAATTCTAATAGAAAATGAATAATAATTATTTATTAAATTCAAATTAAATCATAATTTATATTTTTGGAAAGCTGAGAATCTCCTCTAAAAAACCTTTTCGTTTCATTAATTTTGGGTGAAAAAAAAGTCGTCAGCCACATACCCTACAAATATTGCCACTTTTTGGTGCACCATGATCCTGCACATACCCTTCTATGAGGCATTTTTTTCAAATAGCTCACTACCTTGCACATTGACAAGGTAGTGAGATCACTACCTTCTCTATGCTACCACATTGACAAGGTAGTGAGTTCACTACCTTTTCTATGCTACCACATTGATATGGTAGTGAGTTTTTTGAAAAAAAGTGTTAAAGAAATGTGGTCTCATGGTGATGTACATCACCATCATACCACATTTCTTTGAGGCATTTTTTCAAACAACTCACTACCTTCTCTATGCATTTGCTTACTATTATTCTTTGATAGATTTTTTCCATGCATCCATAGTTTGGTTGAAAGCACATGTTTTAGGCTTTTAGCCATAGCAACAAGGGGACCTTGGAATGGGGTATGAAATTTATGAAAACATAGAAGGGAGGATTTTCATGAGTGTTATCATTGCAATTTCCTTAGTAGACAAATGAAAAATATGGATGCATAGAAAAGGCACATGAACTATTTGAAAAAATGCCTCAATGAGATATGTCCTCGTGGACTACAATGATTGCAGGATATGCACGAAATAGAAAATCTATGGAAAATTTGGTAGCATAGACAAGGAAATGAGTTGATTGAAAAAAAATCCTCAAAGAAATGTGGTCTCATGGTGATGTCCATCACCATGAGACCACATTTCTTTGAGGCATTTTTTCAAATAGCTTAGTTCCTTATCTAACATGTTTGATAAAATGCTTTGGTAGAAATGTATGGAAAATGTGGTAGTATAGACAAGGTAGTGAGCTATTTGAAAATTCCTCAAAGACATGTGGTCTCATGGTGATGTCCATCACCATGAGACTGCATTTCTTTGAGGCAGTTTTCAAATAGCTCATTTCCTTGTCTAACATGTTTGATACAATGCTTTGGTAGACATGTATGGAAAATGTGGTAGCATAGATAAGGTAGTGAGCGTTTTGAAAAAATACCTCAAATAAATGTGGTCTCATGGTGATGAACATCACCATGAGACCACATTTCTTTGAGGAATTTTTTCAAACAACTCACTACCTTGTCCATGATTTTTCTTTTTATTATGCTTTGATAGATTTTTTTCATGCATCCATAGTTTGGTCAAAAACACGTGTTTTAAGCTTTTAGCCATATTATCAAGGGGACCTTGGAATGGGATATAAAATATATCAAAACATAAAAGGGGGGATTTTAATGAGTGTTATGGTTGCACTTGCCTTAGTAGAAAGATGCGAAATGTGGAAGCATAGACAAGGAACATGAACTATTTGACAAAATTCCTCAATGAGATATGTCCTTATGGGCTACAATGATTGCAGGATATGCACAAAATGGAAAATGTATGGAAAATTTGGTAGCATAGACAAGGGAATGAGAATTTGAAAAAATCCCTCAAAGAAATGTGGTCTCATGGTGATGGATGGACATCATGTCCATCACCATGAGACCACATTTCTTTGAGGCATTTTTCAAATAGCTCATTGCCTTGTCTAACATGTTTGATAAAATGATTTGATAGACATGTATGGAAAATGTTATAGCATAGACAAGGTAGTGAGCTATTTGAAAAAAATGTCTCAAAGAAATGTGGTCTCATGGTTATATCCATCACCATGAGATCACATTTCTTTGAGGCATTTTTTCAAACAACTCATTGCCTTGTCTAACATGCTTGATAAAATGCTTTTGTAGACATGTATAGACAAGCCACATGAACTTTTTAAAAAAATGCCTCAATGAGATATGTCCTTGTGGACTACAATGATTACAGGATATGCACAAAATGGATTTGTTGAAAAGGCTTTAGAAAATTTCAAGCAAATGCAATTTCTAGGTGTAAAACCAAATTCCAAAGCATTTTCCAACATCCCCCATGCATATAACAAAATAGAAGCTTTGGAAAGGGGTATGCACATCCATAAAAAAGGAATGAGAAATGATGTATTATATTACATAGTTATAACTACTATCGTAAATGTGTATAAAAAATGTGGAAGCATACACAAGGTAGGTCAATTTTTTAACAAAATGCCTCAAAGAGATATGGTTTAAAATTTAATTGGAAAGTGTAAAGAATTGTGTAGTTTACAATGTGTCAAGAGGGGATAAGGTTATAATGAGAAACAAAAAATTTGATGAACATGGAATATGCATAATAACAAAATCAAAGCATTGTATTAAGCATGTATGATAAGGGATGATAAAGAAATATAATAGAATTAAGGAAAATGTAAAGAAAATGTGTAAAGACTTGACGTACCTAAAAAAGGAGATTTGAATGGAGTAACTACCCAATTATGTAGTCTTATTTTCTTCTTGAATCAAACTCCTCAATGATTTGAGTTTTTCACAAGCTTGCTTCCTTTTCAATGTTCAATTGTACATCACTCAAATAGAATTACTAACGACAATACAAATAACCAATGTATAATGTTAAATTCCTACAATTCAATCACAATTAACATTACAACACTACAAAAATTGAGACTTGAATTGATATAACCAAATTCGATGTGAAAAATATATTATTTTCTCCTTCTTACATTGGAAAACCATAAAAAGGTGATGGAAAGTTCATGCAAAGGTGGTAGAATGTGAAAAATTTGCATGTGCACTTCCCAACAACATCAAAAAGCTCTTTTTTTGGAACACACACATAACTAGTAGAATAACAGAATGTGTGGGCCTGGATCATGGGTGTGCTGACTTTTCTATCATTTTTAGAGTAATCCAAAACAAACTCATGTTATAACATGATCATTTTTTGTCTTTCTATATAAAACAAATATATCACAACTTCTTCAAAACGTGTTCACATTATGAAAATATTGATTTTCTAAAAATTTCCTCTCTCTCTCTCTCCTTATCCATCCATCCCTCCTTAGCCATCTAGGTCTCTCACTTAACCCTAAACCCTATCCATAAAGCATAAACCCTCAATCCTTAAACCTTAAATCCTAAAACCTATCCCTAAACCCTCAACCCTAGACACTATGCCTTAAACCTTGATCCCTTAATCCTCAACCCTATGCCCTTAAATTCTTAATACCTCAACCCTTAAACCATTAATACCTCAACCCTTAAACCCTAAACCCTAATCTCTCTCACCCTCCCTCCATATATTCCTCCCACCCTACCTCAATATGTCCCTCTCACTCCAACCCCCTCTCTCCCACTCCATCTCTCTCTCCCTCTCTCTCAGGTCTCTCCCTCCCACCCCCTCTCCCTCTCTTAGGTCTCTCTCTCACTCCCTCTATCTCTCTCCCATCCCTCTATCTCCCACTCCCTCTCTCTCCCTCTCTCTCAAGTCTCTCCCTCCCACCCCATCCCTCTCTCTCTCTCTCAGGTCTCTCCCTCCCACCCCTCTCCTCTCTCCGGGTTGCTCTCTCTCACTCCTCTATATCTCTCCCATTCTCTCTCTCTCTCTCTCAAGTCTCCCTCCCACCCCTCTCCCTCTCTCAGGTCTCTCTCTCGCTCCTCTATATCTCTCCCCATTCTCTCTCTCTCTCTCTCTCTCTCTCTCTCTCTCGTCCCTCCCTCCCACTCCCTCTTTTCTCCTCCCTCTCTCTCCCACTCTCTCTCTCTTCTCCCTCTCTCCTATCTCTCTCTCTCTCTCCCTCTCATCCCTATATCTAAGGTCTCTTCCAACCACCCCCCTCTCTCTCTCTCTTAGTTCTCTCACTTTGGAACCCTACCTAGATAACTCTCTCTCAGGTCTCTCTACCACCCCTATCCCTCTCCCAAGTCTCTACCTCCCACCCTACCTAGATATGTTCCTCTCACTCCAACCCCCTCACTCCCACTCCCTCTCACCCCATCTCCCTCTCTCAAGGTTCTCTATCTCACTCCCTCGATCTCTCTCCCACTCCCCCCTCTCTCTCTCACTCACTCCCTCTATCTTTCTCCCGCTCCCTCTCTCTCCCACTCCATATCTCTCACTCTCTCTCTCTCTCTCTCTCAGGTCTCTCCCTCCCACCCCCTCTCTCTTAGGTCTCTCCCTCTGGCACCCTACCTAGATAACTCTCTCTATCCCTCCCACCCTACCTAGATAAGTCCCTCTCACTATAAACCCCTCCCTCCCTCTCTCTCTCTCCCCCTCTCTCTTAGGTCTCTCCCTCCCACACCCTTTCCCTCTCTTAGGTCTCTCTCTCTCCCTCTCCCTCCCTCTATCTCTCTCCCTCTCTCTCTCTTCCACTCCCACTCTCTCTCCTACCCTACCTAGATAAGTCCCTCTCACTCCAACCCCTTCTATCCCACTCCCTCTCTTAGGTATCTCTTTCCCACCCCCTCTCCTTCTCACAAGTTTTTCTCTCTCTTACTACCTCTCTATGTCTCTCCCTCCCACCCTACCTAGACAACTCTCTCTCTCTTAAAATTCTCCCTCCCTCTAAATACATACATACATATATGTATGTCATACAAGCATACATACATACAAATATATATACATACATTTAATAGACTAGCATTTAACACAAAGTAAGACATAACACAAACATGTTATAATGTTCTTACATTATGTTTTGCTTAGGCAACTCCTGAGCACAAACGCAAAAAAATATGTCAAAACTATTAAATAATGTGAGCGTGTTATAACGTGCTCACATTATAACACACTCGCATTATAATGCACTTGCATTATTTCTTGCTTTGGGAATTCCTAAGCCTTAGGCTTGGTATTTGCTTTGGATTACCAACCCAAAGACTTGGAGTTCCTTCCCAATGTCCAAAGATGTTTTTTTACATATTCTACAAGATTTCACATAATCACATTTGTGTTAACCATCAAGTTTGCACGTGTTTCAAGGTTGAACAAATTGAACACCTGGGTAATGTTAGGTTCTCTCTTAACTATTTAACAATGTATTTTTTTTCACATTTTGACAATGCTAAGCCTTTCATCTTTAATTTATTTTGTTTGTGTGTCCATTTTTTTGGAAAAAACTAGTGTTTGGTATTTTTTCGTTATAAATTAACCGTTCATTGAAATTTCAAATAAATTACATTTTTAGAAATTAGACTCCATTCTACACATATTAAAAAAAAGTTTAATTTTATATTAGTTTTCAAAATTTATAGGGGTAGCATGAGCAAAATTCTATTTTTTGGATGTGTCCACTTTGAAAATTAGTAAAAAACCAAATATTCATTAAAAATTATTAGAAAAATCAAGCATAAACTACATGTTGTTAGCTAATTTCTCACTAAAACAATTTTAAAAATACCAAAAAAAAGATAACCTTTTGAGGGAGCCACAAACTTCACTATGTTATGTTTTTTGGACAAAAACAACACCAATTTCTATGGCTCCCTCTTTTCAACCCCTTAATGTATACCATTTAAAAAAAAAAATAGTTTAGAAAGAAGAGTCAGAGCACTTGCTACATTGTTTTTGTTGCATCTTAAAGTTTTGAGTGTAACTATCCTCAATTTCTCATCCAAGGTTAGTATTTCCTAATTTTAGAAAAATGTGGCCACTTAAGACCTCTTTTTGGCCCCCCATCTTTTTGCACTTGCCCCTTTTTCTATGTCCATTTTTTCTATGTTTTAGATTGTCACTTTCTTTAGTTAGTCATGGGACTCCTAATTTGATTATGACACCTCTTAACATTGAAATTGGTATTACTAACTTTGACTAGCTTCTAGATGAATCATACGTTATTAGTATCTTCCCTCATATTCCTTTTTATAATGGGATGATATCCTACATGCATATTTATCTTTGTTTCTTCTCAAGGGGAGAAACATTCTTTGACAATCAAGGGTTCTATTTAGCATTCAAAGTCAAGCATTTAGAATTATCATGTGAGACTAAAATTTTGGGATACATGGTCTATTTTCCGATTATGCATGTTTTTGACAGTGGGAGTGGGGGTAGGTGCAACAATTTGGGTCCACAAAATGTTCAAAAAAGTGGAAGTGTTTTTACTATTTTTTATAACATTTCATGGTTGGACTAAAAATTTGAAGCGCTTACACATAAAATATTTTAAAACTATATTAATATGAAATGTATTATATTGAGTCTAGTTTTTAAATATGTAATTTATTCTAAGACCTATATGATAAAAATTATGTTTTAATAGGCATGCATAAAAACCACTTTTTAAAAGTGTAGACATGTAACATATACTGGTTGATTTCATGCACCTGATCTTGATTTACTAACACCAGTTCATCTTGAATCATCTCCTGTACTAACCATTTAATCGAATAATCTTTATTTGATTAAATTCATCATATTTCATCTTTTAATTAAATAAATCAATTTTATCTAATTAAATCATCATCTCCTATTAATTAATTAAATAATTTAGTTTAATTAATCCTATAGTCCCTCTTTTAATTAAATAATTCATTTTATTTAATTAAGTCTCAAAATCGATATTCCTCTCATTTTGATTTATTTAAATCCTAAAATCTAATTCAAAGTGTCAAATCAACTAATTACCATTTAAATTAATCAAATCCTGATTAAATGCTAACACTAATCCCTCAAATCCTCTAGATTTTGTAACTTGTGCAAGTAAATCAATTTAATTGATTTATTAAATCTCCATTTTCATTCAAAAAGGCATCAAAGATGGAATATTCCTCAAATTTGAAAATCTCCCTCCAAAGGACTTGTCCAACCAACAAGGCATTAAAGTCCTCTTACATGTCCTTTTTCTTAAGTGAAGTGGCATTTAATTCTTCTTTCATCTCCCTCCAACATGTCACTTCTCCAATTTTGAATTTCCACCTAATGGAATTTATGTGCACATTCATCAAAATGTGCTCCACTCCTCTCCACTCACATGTTGACGAGTGGCATTATGCTATTGGTTGGTGTTAGATCCCACATTCATCCATTTTTCTTATTCTTCCATCATTCTCTTCTATAAATAGAAGGCTCTCATATTGATTTTGGATCCGAAACTTCATGCAACATCATTATCTCATGTTTTGAGAAAAGTTCATCCATTTTCATCATTTCATAGCTAGGTTATGGAGAAATTTCATCAAGGACCATCAATCTTCAAAGTTCATCATCAAGCTTGATTAGGAATTGGGAAAGGGATATTTTCCACATCAAAATAGCACCAATTCCCCCATGGGATTGAGAGTTTGTTTGTTTTGAGAAAGATTAGATAGCTTTTATTTGTGTTCTTCATGTTATTTCTTGCTCTTGATATTTCAAATGAATTTTATGGGGAATGGTAATTTATGTTGGATGTTGTGGTTGTATTGCTGATATGTGGTTGTCATTGATGTCGACAATATTAGAATTTGATGTTTTGAAGGTTGTATATGTTGAGGATATTGAGAAAATTGCAAAAGAAAGTATTGCAGGTTCCCAGTGGAACTGTGAAGGTCATGAAGGTGTCTTGTTCTGTACGTTGAATATTAACTATTGTGGACTAAAGGGTTTATTTATGCGTATATCTAGTCCATCTATCAGAAGTTTTAGAGGTCCACGTGTAGATTTGTTTGAGTTATGAAGATCTGTGTTATGACAAGTGTTTTTGTGGTTTCTGTCAGTGTTCTTAATTAAATTTAGTATAATTTTGGTAATTCTAGTTGTCGCAGATGTTTCTCTATTGTTTCTTGGTGCTCATGGATGTTTCTAGATCATGCTATATCTTTGTTGCACATACACATTGATCAGTGTGCTCATGGTTGAAGATTGTATGTTTGGGTTTTCATGTTCTTGGCCAACATGATGGTTGTAACATGTTGTGTATCCTTGGAGATTAAAATTTGAATGTTTGGCACGCTCGAAGATATTGTTTTGGGTCTCATCATAATATTAGTAGATGGTGTTTGATCCACATTGAAAATTTATTTGTAAATTTGGGCCGACATTGAAAATATGTTTCATATTTCTGGCCGACTAGGTTGTTGATGTAATTCCATGTTGCAGATATATAAGAAAGGTTGTTTGAGTGAAGTTAGTGTGTGTATAAGAAAAAATTACTCATACAAGGTTATTCCTAGATTTGATGGAACAAATTACTCACTGTGGAAAGCTAGGATGGAGTGTCATTTGAAGTGTATTGGTGAACCCTTCTAGAAAATTACAAAGAATCAATATGTTATTCCTAAGAATGGTCCTTCCACTACTGATGAGATTAAAGAGGCTGAGAATAATGTAAGGGATATGGAAGCTTTGCTGAGTGCTCTAACAGATTCAAAAATGAAAAATGTGTTAGGTCTAAGGACAACTCATGAGATGTGGATGAAGCTGGAAAATTTGTATGAAGGATATTTTCATGTGAAGATGGCTAAGCTATAGAGTTTGAAAGGAAAGTATGAAAATCTGAAGATGGGTGAAGATGAAAATATTTCTTCTTTTATACAAAGAGTAAATGAACTAGTGATGGGTATTAGATGTGCTGGTGGTACTCTAGATGAGGAAGAAATTGTGGCTAAAGTGCTCAGATCATTTCCTCCCTCTTGCAAATCAAAGGCTCATGCTATTGAAGAAACCAGATCATTGACGAATGTGACAAGGGATGCACTGATTAGTAAACTTGTTGCCTTTAAGTTGAGAAAATTTGGTGAATTTGTTACCAAGACTGAAATTGCATTTAAAGCTACTATATCTAGAAGAGAGAAGGTAGAGGACAAGGTAATTATAAAGGAAATTTGCCTATCAAATGTTTTCCTTGTAGTAAAATAGATCATTTTGCATCAAGGTGTCATGAAAGAGTTCCTAGATCTAAGCCTTACAAATCTAGATTCCAAAAGAAATGTTACTTTGCTTAAGAAGGTGTGACTGATGATGAGTCTAATAAAGATAATGGAACTGAAGATGATTGGGTTTTCATTGCTATCAAGGAAAATAGTCCAATGGCTACTGAATCTACTAAAGTTGAGAAAGCTCTTGCAGCCCGAATTGAAGAAAAGGATGAGTGGGTCATTGAAAACGAATGCTCACATCATATGGCTGGTGACAAAAGCAAATTTGTAAGTCTAGAGAAGTATGACGGTGGGGTTGTAAGATTTCGAGATAACAATGTTTTTGTGATTCGTGGCAAAGGACCTATTTGTCTTAGTGGTAAGCATAACACTGATGATCTTTATGTTGAAGGATTGAAGCACAACCTATTGAGTGTTGGATAGATGGTGGATAGGGGATATGATCTTTAGTTCAAAGATGGAAGATGCAAGATATATGGAAGTTCTGGAAATGTAATTTCCTTAGGTAAACATACAAAAGGTAATATTTTTCACCTAAATGTTGCCAGTGAAAGTTGTTTAATTACTCAAGTAGATGAAAGTTGGTTATGGAATAGAAGGTTGTGTCATGTGAATTTTGATAACATTATAAAAATAAGTTCCACTCAATTAGTAAGAGATCTACCTAAGCCAGTGAAGCGTGCTAGCACAATTTGCAAGGAGTGTCAGATGGGAAAACATACTAGAGTTTCTTTTCAGAGCAAACATCATTCAAATGGATTATTGGAGTTGGTGCATATTGATCTATGTGGTCCCTCTAGAGTCAGAATTCTTCATGGTGAAAGGTACTTTATGCTGCTTATTGATGATTATTCTAGAATGATATGGGTTGCTTTCTTAAGAGAAAAATGTGAAGCATTAGAAAAGTTTCAAAGTTTCAAAGCTATGGTAGAGAATGAGAAAGGTCTAAAAATAAAATGCTTAAGGTTTGACAGAGGTGGTGAGTTCACCTCCAGGGATTTTAATTCTTTCTGTTATGAGCATGGAATCAAAAGACAATTATTTGCTCCCCGAACCCCTCAATAGAATGGTGTTGTTGAGAGAAAGAACAAAAAAAAAATTGGATGCTGCTAGAAGTAAGATTGGGTAAATGTAAATGGTAATTCTAGTAAGACTCCTTTTGAACTATGGTTTGGTTATAAGCCTACTATTAAATACTTCAAGATCTTTGGAAGCAAGTGTTATATCAAGAGAGATGATGATATAGGAAATTTTGATGCAAGAAGTGATGAAGGAATATTTCTAGGCTACTCTACTAGAAGCAAGGCCTAATAGTGCTATAACAAAAGATTAAGAAAAATGATTGAAAGTGCAAATGTCAGAGTTGATGAGGACTCTGCTAAATCATCCAGATATTGTGGATATGATTCAGATGAAGACAATACAAACAATGGGAAGAATGTTTAGACAAAAAATCAACTTCAAATTGTGCCATATGTTCTGGTAAGACAACTTCAATTTGTTATGGTAAATCAAGATAGTCAAGAAGTAGAGACAAGTGCAAGTGTAGAAGAAAGAACAAAAGAATTAGAAGTTTGAGGGAATCCTAAAACTCTGAGGTATGTTAAGCTAAATCATTCTGAAAATCAAATTATAGGAGATAAGAACAAAGGAGTGCAAACTAGAAGAAAGATTGTAGAAGAGTATTGACTGATTTCCAAGATTGAACCTAAAGATGTCAAAGAAGCTTGCAATGATGAACACTGGATGTAAGCTATGAAGGAAGAATTAATGCAAATTGAAAAGAATGACACATGGGTACTTGTTCCTAGACCTAAAGATAAGAATGTGATTGGTACTAAATGGGTCTCTCAGAATAAGCTGAATGAACAAGGTGACATGGTCCAAAATAAAGCAAGATTGGTATGTAAAGGGTATTCACAAATGGAAGGTATTGATTTTGAAGAAACCTTTGCTCCTGTTGCTAGAATTGAAGTCATAAGGTTATTTCTTACTTATGTTGCATACAAGAACTATAAAGTCTATCAAATGGATGTGAAGTCATGTTTTCTAAATGGTGAGATAGAAGAAGAAGTATATATTGAACAGCTGGATGGATTTCAACTCACTAATAAGGAAGACATGGTTTTTCGATTGAAGAAAGCTCTATATGGACTCAAGCAATCCCCTAGAGCCTGGTATGCTAGATTAGACAAATACTTATTGAAGCTTGGATTCAATAAAGGTACTGCTGACAACAACTTATATTTCAAATTGGATCGTGATAAAAAATTAATTATTGAGGTCTTTGTTGATGAAATTATTTTTGGAGGAGATGATAATCTATGTATGCGGTTTGTTGATGAAATGAAGAGTGAATTTTAGATGAGTATGATTGGAAAGATGAATTTCTTTCTGGGATTGCAAGTTACTTAGTTAGACAAGGGGATCTTCATATCTTAGTCAAAATATGTGAGAGAACTGCTAAAGAAGCTTGGCATGGATGACTCAAAGCCTATTGGTACTCCCATGGTAACTAGATGTAAGTTAACATGAAATGATGATTCTCCTAAGGCAAATCAAACAAGAAACAAGTCGATGATTGGTGGATTTATCTATTTAACTCAGACTAGACCAGACATTATGAATGTTGTATGTATGGTTGCTAGATTTTAGGTTGATCCAAAAGAGTCTCATGTGACTATTGTTAAGAGAATCTTTAGGTATCTAAAAGGAACAATTGATTTTGGGCTTTAGTATCCTAAGGATGATGATTTTACTTTGAATGCATATATTGATGTGGATTGGGCAGGAGATGTAGATGATAGGAAGAGTACAAGTGGTGGTGCCTTCTTCCTAGGGAAGAAGTTGGTGTCTTGGTTGAGCAAAAAGCAAAATTACATTTCTCTATCTACAGTTGAGGTAGAGTATATTGATGTTGCAAACAACTATACTCAAGTGATGTGGATGAAACAGATGCTGAAAGATATTAGAGTAGTATATGATGAACCTATTGCCATATACTGTGACAACTCAAGTGCAATTAAAATATCAAATAATTTGGTGCTACACTCTAAGACCAAGCATATATCAATTAAATTTCACTTCTTAAGGGAAAAAGTGAGTGAGAAAGAAGTCAGACTGGAGTATGTTCCTACCAAAGAACAGGTTGCAAAAATTTTCACCAAGCCATTGCCGAAGGATACTTTTGAGTATCTCAGAGGGATGCTAGGGGTGATTACCCCTCCTTATTTGAATTAAAGATGCATTTAATTGCATCAATTTGTATGCTTCAAAGTTATATTCTGATCTGAATTGATGTTTTTGTGGTTGCTACTTAGGGGGAGTAGTCATATGTGTAGATATGTGGTTCAAAGCTTGTATGTGGGAAGATAATGCTTATCTTTGCCATTAATGTCAAAGGGGGAGAAGATTCATGTGAAATTTTTTTTCTTATCTAGAGTAAAAAGTCTTGTGGGGAGAAGATCTTGTAGGAGAAGTCAAGGAAGAGGAGTCAGAATCTAAGGAAGAGTAAGTGTTAATTGAGATTTGGGTTGATGGTGTTTTTCACATCATGTGTTGCCATCAATGCCAAAGGGGGAGATTGTTGGATGTTGTGGTTGTGTTGCTGATATGTGGTTGCCATTTATGTCAACACTATTAGCATTTGATGTATTGAAGGTTGTATATGTTGGGGATATTGAGAAAATTGTAAAAGAAAGTATTGTAGGTTCCCAATGGAACTATGAAGGCCATGAAGGTGTCTTGTTTTGTACGTTGAAGATAAACTATTGTGGACTAAAGGGTTTATTTATGAGTATATCTAGTCCATCCATCAAAAATTTTAGAGGTCCACGTGTAGATTTGTTCGAGTTATGAAGATCTATGTTTTGACAGTGTTTTTGTGGTCTCTGTCAGTGTTCTTAATTAAATTTGGTATAATTATGGTAATTCTAGTTGTTGCGGATGTTTCTCTATTATTTCTTGGTGCTCATGGATGTTTCTAGATCATGCTCTATCTTTGTTGCACATCCGTGTTGATCAGTGTGCTCATGGTCAAAGATTGTATGTTTGGGTTTTCATGTTCTCAGCTGACATGATGGTTGTAACGTGTTGTGGATCCTTGGAGATAAAAATTTGAATGTTTGGTGTGCTCAAAGATATTTTTTTGGGTCTCATCATAATATTAGTGGATGCTGTTTGATCCACATTGAAAATTTATTTGTAAATTTGGGCCAAAATTGAAAATATGTTTCATATTTCTAGCCGACTAGGTTGTTGATGTAATTCCATGTTGCGGATATATAAGAATGGTTATTTGAGCAAAGTTAATGTGTGCATAAGAGTGAATGTATGCCAGAGAAAGTGCAGATGTGTGAATAGTGTCCAAATCATTCGATTGCAGAGTAGAGTGAGAAGAAATTTGAGTGAAGTGTGAAGAAGGTTTTTCTGTGCTTAATTGGAACTATAATAAGGATTTGAAGAAGTTATTTTCTTAGTTCACAATCTAGATGGTTTTAATCCAAATCTTTCTTGGGTAGTGATACCTCTTGTAATTGAGCGGTGAGCTCTAGGTAGTGTGTCTGAATGCATGTGCATTCCCATTATTTTTTATTATACTTTTAATAGGGTATAATCTTGTGGTCTAACATCCACCATGGTTTTTCCCCTAACAGGGTTTCCACATAAAAATATTGGTGTTCTCTATGTTTCTTATGTGTTGATTGTTTATGGTTTACTGTTCATTCATTAGATCTAAGATTGAATTAAGTAAAGCTTGAAAAGTTTAAATAATACGTGACAACTTATTCACCCCCCTCTCAGTTGTCTGTCCTTGTTTTTCCAATAGTTTAAATGTGCATAATGGACTAATATTGTGTTGTTTGTTTGTGTTTGTGCAAGTCTAGATCTACCATTCACATTTTGGCGCTAGAAGGAGGGAAAATATGAAGAAATTAACATTTTTTTAAAAAATTCCATTTCTTTTCAAGTTTTGTGTGTCTACAGAGAAAGTGTGCTATTGCCAGGGTCAAATAGCACTACTATCAATCAAGTGACACTATTTAGCGATGCTTCCAAATTCCAAACTACACTACTCAAGTCATTTTCATTCAGCCCGACCAACTCAAACTCCAAACTATGCCACTTCGTGAAATAGCAACACAATCGCAGTCACTATTTCTTCAAAAAACACCACTGGTTTCACCAGAGTGCCACTGAACTCTCTCAAACTGTACTGCCATCACATTCTACACTGCTAGGGTGGGGTAAAAGGTAGTTTTCAAATTGATTTTAACATTTTTTTTTTAGTTTTGGTCATCTTTGACTTCTAACTGGTTTTTGGCTCTATTTTCTATAGTTTTTAACTAGTTTTTGTAGGTTGGAGTGATTCAAAGGGGAGGAAACGAGAGAAAAAATTCTTATGACATCTTCATTCTATTGTATCAAGTGTTTTTAAACACTTTGGGGAGCAATTATAATCTCATTTCCAAGGACTTTGCCATCTTTAAGCTTTTTAGGACTCAATAATTTTTGTTTGGGCTTAAAAAGAACTTTAGGAACTTACTAGAGTTTTTTTTTGGGGGTTTTAAAATTGAACAAGCAAACTTCACACTTCAATCTTGGTGCTTAAAAAGAATCCATTCTTTCTTTGAAGGTTAAAATGAACATGTGCTTTTTGTGTTTTGTAATCTCCTATACAAAGTAATATCATTTAAAAGGCATATGCACCTCTCTCGCACTTCATGACGATCTTGAGAATCAAAAGTCTTTTGGTGATATTAAGTTGTATAAAATATTTCCCCCACAGTTCAATTTATATTCTTAAAATTAAATAAAGCTTTCTAGTGTGAGTTAGGTATATCGTGCATGTTCTTTTCTTGTTCACGCAAACAAGAATTGATCAAACTACGGATGTGCTTGCTCGCTTTTGTTTAACCTTAGAGGGGCCTGACTAAGACCAATTTGAAGGTGACTCCAACATATTTTTCACTTGGGCTAGTATATGAATGCATAAGACTAATTTGTCAAGTCCTCATGGTATGTATGCCTTAGTCGTACAGTGTCTTTAAGAATGGGGTACTAGTGTAAAAAGTATAAGTTCCCCTAGTAGGATTGATCAAAGCATTTAGTGGCTTTTTGGATGCTCGCAAGGTGCCATGTCCCCGATCACCCTGACTAAGAACCAATTTATTTAGAAACTCAAATCCTTATCTATTTGTTGGTGCAAGAACGATTGTTCTGAAGCCACCCCACATTTTTGTGGTTCTTGGTAGAGATGAGAAGTAAGTCATGGTAGTTTCATGGGTACTAAAGCTTGGATGACCTGTAGAAGTGAGTGTCATGGAGGGGAACCAATGTGGTCAAGATTTTAATCATCCGCCAAGAATAAGCGTAGCTGGATTTATCCAAGTGGGGATTCAACAAATATTGTCTCTTGACTATCCATAGGGTTGTGCATTTTCTTGGAATCAAAACACTTTGCTTGGATCTAAAACATTGGAAGACAAACATTCAATCATCACCAAATTTCAAACCCTTTAGAGGAAACAAATACCTTTGACAAAATCCAAGTGCTATTGATTTCCCTAGGGATTATATCCTTAGAGGCTTCTAAGCATTTGAATTTGTATCTCAATTTTCTCTCACTAAAGTCAACATTAGGGAACTATTGCCTTAATTTACTTAATTTCCACATAATGGACCTTGTAGGATGAGAAGAAATTGGTACATTAGACATTTAGTTTGAAAAACTAATCAATAAATTGTTTATGGTAAAATAAAATCATTAAGAAAAGCTAAGAAACAATTGAACCCCACACATGTGCTCTTTCAATTGATTTCCTGAAAGATCAAAATATGAAAACCAAAGTCCAAAGGTCTTAGTCAAAAAGCTCACAAGAAATGTTTGTCTATGCTTTACACATTTAGAGAGAGATTGACCTACAACTTTTACAAACTTGTATCAAAGAGCAATCCCAACTTGTTTTCATTTTACTATTGTCAAAATCCAAGGCATTTTCAAAAGTTTGAGTATCTCACATAAGAAGTATTAGCATGTTCTTTAACACCTAGGTCTAGTAAAAAAAAGTCTTTCTAAGTCTCTTAGGATCAAAATCAACCCCTTCATCCATTCCTCAAAATAAAAATAAACATCATCTCACAAACAACTCTTGGAAATCTTGAAAAAATACTTATACTAAACTTTCGGTAAATCCTCTTGAAATCAAAATCAAAATCATCTTTGTTTGACTAGGTGTGTGTAGATGAATCCTTCTTTACAAACTTAGTAAAATTATCATCTTGTGGAAAAATATACTCTAGGAGAACATCCAACCTCTTAGAGTTTATGAGTTCATTATCCATGTGATTAGGTGAAAATATTTGTTAGAAAACATGCAGCAACAACAAAAGTGCAAGAAACAATGAAGAACACCTAACACCTCAAGATTGGGAAAAACGTTGAACTTAAACAAAATAGATAAAAAGATTATACCTTGCTAGGTTGCTCCTTGGTTGGACCTTTTATCTTTGATGTTTTGTATGCTCCTTTTGATGGAAAAATATGTGAAATCGGATGCAAGTGCTATGGTGAAGGAAAAGTGTAAAAATTGGCTAAGTATGGCTCAAATGTCAAATTGGCAAGAGTTTGGTAGGAAAATCATGAACCCCCTAAATGAAAGAAAAGAAGGGGTATTTATAGAGAATTTGAATTCTCTAGAAAATTCAATGGTTGAGATTTATCCAACAAATCCAAGATGAAGGGCTATGGTGAGTTGAGGACTCACAAGCCTTCACATCTTGACATGTGGAATGTGAAGTGGCTAAGGATGTGATGATGTGTAAGTAAGGTGGAAGGAGAGTACATGATGTGGAGGAAGGAAAAGTACCTTGCAAGTACTTTGGGGGATGAGAAGATTTTCTCAAAAAGGAACTTCTTGTCTCCAAGTGGGAATGAAAATGGCTTTTGAGAAATTTTAGAATTCCTCAAAAATCTCCATGGAAAAAGGGAAAGTAGTTGGAAAAATAAACGTGAACTAAAAATTCACATGCTTGGAAGAATCTCATAGACAAGACAAGGTTCCAAAAAGGGAAGCACTTGTCTACATGTGATTTGATGTGACAATTCAAAGATTACATGGGGAAGATTCCACATGTGACTTGATATGACAAGTCAAAGATCACATGGGGAAGAGAAAAAATAATTTAATATTCATTGGAAGAATAAAATGAATTAAAAATTCCTTGGGAGGTTGATTAGACTAGTTAATGAAGGATTAGAGGAAGGTTAGGTGCCTAAGAGAGATTGGGGGTCAACTTACAAAAGTTGGAGGATGTGACACATCCTAATCAAGGATTAGGCATGTGCACATTCCTAATGATGGAATTAGGAGGTTGATTAAGATTAAGGAAGGGACGTGACAGGTGAGGAATTAAATAAATTTCATATTTATTTAATTCATTTGATGAAAGGGGTAAGGTATTTAATTATTAATTTAATACCTTAGGGGTTTAGATGATTTAAGGGTATTAATTAAATAATAGTGATATTACTTAACTAATGCGGATAAAGGAATATTTAGATGAAAAAGGGGTAAATTTGGACAAATGAATTGTCCAAATTTAGGTGTCTACATTTTTTCCCTCTTTGATATGGTGTTATGAAGTAGCATCATTTCAAAGAATATTAAAACGTAGAACCCAAAAGAAGATGATTAGATTAGAAAATATGCCCCAGTTAGTCAAAGGAGTGAATAGGAAGGAAAAATGATGGGGGTGAAGATGAAGAGTAGGGTTTGAGGATGCCCCCTCGAGAGGAAATGCAGGTTCAAGAGAACATGGGTGTGCTCTCAAAATGGATAAAGTGATGCGAGAGGTATATGAGAAACAGGATGCAAAATGATAGATAAAAAAAGAGAAGTGATGGGAGATGGGGAAGCACAAATGGATTTAAGGATGAATGCGATGTTGCCCCAGTCGAGCTACAAGCCAAAATGGGTTGATGATAGATGGAGTGTTGTCATTGAGGGGATGATATATCCCAAGACAACACAAAAGGCTAGGGAAGGAGACATCCTAATGATGATGATGAAAGTGTTATTGATGAGGGAAGGATACATCCCAAAACAATATGAGGATAGGGAAGGATACATCTCGATAAAAAGGGTTGTTGATGAGGAAAGGATACATCCTGAAACAACACCAAAGGATATGGAAGGATACATCCCGAGGATGAGGATGATGATGAGGATGATTGGATCAAGGCTTGTAACAAGGCTGGGGACAAGATCAAGGATGTGATTAGATGATTTGTGTAAGATTAAATTGATAAGCATAGGATTGGGGTGGGAGATTGAGGAAAGGCATAAAGATGATGGGGGAAAAGATGCTTAGAATAACTAATTGATATTATTCTAAGAAGATTGAAGAAATGATGATAAGAGATTGGATGGATAGGGGAGGGAGATTGATGAAGGAGGAATGGATGGGGGGGATTTTTGATAGATGAGAGGATGGAATGGGAGATGAAATGAAATCATAATTCAAAATTTCCATCTTCGAAGCACTAATTTTTGCTATAGCATAAGAAAAAAGATGCCAGGGTATGAAGAACCAAGGCGGATTAGTGTTTAATGCATAAAATAAACATAACAGACAAGAAGGCTATTCCAACACCCCAAAGTCATGAAGACCTTGGTCAGGCCAAGAATTGGAATAGCCACAAGCACAAGACTATAGGAGTTTTGGTGGGTACTATGCGAGACAATCAAGAAGACAACAACAAAGCAAAAAGATCAAGATACACCCCTATGTTGACTAGTCAAAGCACACCATGATATGATGGATCAAAGAAATCATGACAAGTGATGATAGGGACCTCAAATGATAAACAAAAGCCAAAAACATCAAAATATTGTAATCAATTTCAAACGTCCTTTTCCATAGGATCAAGGGGATGGATGGGATTGATGAGGTCTATTAGGAAGGATGCATCCTGTTGAGATCAATGATGGATACTAAACTAAAAGATTGATATGACGTAGAAAATTCAAAATCAATTGGATCTCATGATACAAGTGGATCTCGTTTGTTAAGAACTAGCTAGATAAGGGCATATCTTGATGAAACAACATAAGGGAGACAAGACACGAGACAAAAGACTAACACATCCTAGCGACCTAGGGGCTTAGGGGATGATCAGAGATTAGCCTTGCCTACATGAAAGCGAAGAGCCCTCATAGTTTGATATAAGACTAATGATAGACCATGGATAAAAGTGGAAAGAGGATGATGGAGACCTCAATGGTGGATGACAAAGACCGGATGGACAAAAGGAGCAAGACCAATGATAGACGATAAAGGAACCTCGAGGGTGGACCAAATGATCAACCTTGCCTATGTGAAAGCATAGGGGAAACATAGTTCGACCAAAGGCTAAAGACAAATGATGGATAAAGGGTGATGATAATATAACCCTGAGAAGGGGATAAAATGATGGGACTGATATGATGATTTAGATAGAATGGATAAGATAAGATGATGGTGATCACACAAAGCTTAGGGATGGGATAGTTATCCAAATCATCAAAAGATGAATTAGGAGGGTGATACGATGGAGAGATGACTGATGAGATAGGATAGGAGATTGAAAAGATGTGCAGATGAAGTAGGAGTGATGGTGATAAAATATATGACATTGGGTTATATGGGGAGTGGCCTATAGCTAGATGCTAATGACAAGGGATTATGAGATGGGATGAGGATAAGGAGATAAGGATGGGGAGATGAAAATGATTGATTAGATGGATAGGAAGATAAATATTGGGAGATGGAAGAGATTGTTTGGATGGATAGGAAGATGGAGGGAATGGATGAATGATTTCTCCAAGGACTTATGTCACAAAAGAAGAAGATGCCCCACTCTAGATATGTCATATATAATGAGGCATGAGGGATGAAAGATGAAAAGATGGGAAAATAAGGGAGTAATATGAATATGGATAGGATGCATGGATAAGGGAGATTAATGGTAGCATGATGGGTGGACAAGGAAGGTATACAAATGTGAATAAGGATTAGGATAGTGTGCAGATGAGGGGAATGTATGCCAAGAGGTGTCCAAAGCATGTTTATATTTTTTCCCCTATTGTTATCAAGATCACAAGGAGGATGGAGGGATTGGGATAAATGGGATATGGTAGATAAGATGTGGATGGTAGGGGGGATGGAGGAGATGGTTGAAGGGAATGGAGTTTCCCCCAAGTGTGGAAGTAAGATAGATAGGGGACCTATGCATGATGCCTATTTGCCAAGTTTTCATCATGGTACTTATCCAAGGCGCTTGTTTTCAAAGTTTTCACCATTGGACGAATTATTTTTCTTTACTATTTTATTTTTTTGTTTTGAATTTTTTTAGTTTCTAATTTTTTTTGGATTTTTTTGACTTTTTTGACTTTTTTCTAATTTTTTTGATTGCTTGGATAGCATGTGGATGGAGATGGATAAGGATAGGGATGTGGATAAGGGGATTTATAAGATATGCAATAAGGATATGGATGAAGGACTCAAGCATCAAGTTCCATATGAGGTATTAAGATCCCATGTGTGAAGCAACTATTGGATGTTTGTACAACCTTATTAGGATAAATGGATTATGCAAGAGAATGGATTAAAGGGATATGATGGGGGAGATATGTGGGATAATGGGTGGGATGCTGGAAAGGGTATGGATAGAATGATGGGGTAGGTGTGTGATGGGGTGGTGAGTTTAGGACCAACATTGGCACATGGGGTGGTGGATGTGAAAGGATAGGAGGATTAATGGATTGAGGATGTGGGGATAATGGAGGAGATGGGATAGTGAATTTTGGGACCTAAGGACCCAAAAAATATTTAGGAGATGGAGGATTTGTATGATTGTCTTTTGGATTAGAAACTTTGGATGTTGTTATGGATGCTTCATTTGAAGGCATGGCATCTTTTTTCTTTGGGATCCACATGGTTTTGATTTTTGCTTTGGTGGGCCTTTACATCCTATGGATTTGATTTGGATTTTGGATTTGATTTTTCTTTTCTTCACAATGTTTTTTAGAGGGGACATGGGGAGCTTTAGATTCATGTGGATCTTTAGATTTAGACATTTTTACTTTAGCATCCAAAGTGATTTTAATAGTAATGGGATGGGTGCTAGGAGATGGATGATGTGGAGTGATGGAGGTAAGATTATGAGGATTATGTGTAGATGGAGGATGTGTAGGTATGTGCCTTTGTTGATCCTGATTAGGGGACATGCGTGTGGGATGTTTATGATGGATGACATGTATAGGTGATGAATGGATGGAAGGATGAATAGGATGAGATGGAGGAGGTGATTTTGGGATATAAGGGCCCAAAACAGACGTAGTGGGTGGAGGGACATAATGACCCAAAATGGATGGAGTAGATGAAGGAGGAATATGGACAATTGTTTTTAGGTGATATGATGGAGGAGGAGGGATGGAAACATATGATCTGGTGGAGCGATGGGAAAAGCCTATATTTCTTTTGGAAGAGGCTCGTTGAGGACGTCTAGAGGTTGTACCAACAACTTTAGATTTTGAATCTTGAGAAATATGTACAAGACTTTGCATACAAATTTTTTCTTTGACCTAGATGGGCTCTAAAATACCTTGCTCATGAAGGCCTAAACCTTTTCCTTGATAGTTTATGTTCTTCAGTATGCGATCCATGATAGGATTTGTATTATTCTGAAAACACTGTGTGAGTCCATTATTAGGAGGATGATGGTGGTATTTATGCTTTGTTTTTCTTCTACAAGGAGACCACCATGGAAGAATGTGAGGGTACCAAGGGGATATACAAGTAGTGTGGGGATAGTAGGTTTAGGTGATGATGGAGGATCATGCAATGGAGATGATGGGATAGCAACATCTGAATCAGGATGAGTGAGCGATAAGGAATCAAGAGAGGGATTAGGCAATATGACAGGATCTGGATTTGTGACAATAGGTGATAGGAGCTCATGTGATGGAGTGATAGAATCTTGAGTGTCATGGGGATCATGGGATGGAATGGATGGGGGACTGCGATCTTGAGGTGGACTAGATGGGATGGTAGGATCTTGATGTAGAGAAGGGAATACGTTGGTATGCTTTGGATCAAACTCTTGGCATGACTCATCTTGTGTGGATGGTAGGATGACAGAGTGTTGAAGGGAATCTTCAAGTGGGGAAGATGGAGGGATAGAGGATTCAAGGCATTCACGGGAATGGATGTAAGTGATACTAGGAGTGGGAGGAGTGGATTGGATTTGGTTATCTTCAATGGGCTCGACAGATCTTAGAGTAGGAGATGGGGGTTCAATGGTTTGAGTGGTGCTAGGGGTGGTAACAACAATGATAGGTGTAAGCTAGAGAAGGGTCTCATCAATAGTGACCGTGGATGATGGATTGGGATGGCATGGTTCCATGACTTCAAGTTGTGGAGTTGGGGATGTCTTCTTTGTGATAAGTCCTTGGAGAACTTCTGGTGTGAGGATTGTGCATACTCTAGGCTTAGTTGGGGTGACGGGGATAGATGAAGGATTAGAGATTGGTGGATAAGGATTAAATTGAGGAACGAGATTGGATGGAAGAATAGGAGTAGATGGAGGATTAGGATTGGATGGTGAATTAGGATTGGATGAAATGGATGGTGGATCGATGCTAGAGGAAGTAGATCAGGAACAAAGATAGGGATATTGGGATGGTGGATTAGCAAAAGAGGATATGGGCGATGTGTTGTAATAAAGGTATTGGGATGGGGAATTAGGATGGGAAGATTGAGATGGAGGATTGAGATAGGGAGATGTGCATGATAGATTAGGATAAAAAGATGTGGATGTTGGATTAGGATAGGAAGGTATGAATGTATGAGTAGGATGGGTAGATTGGTATGGAGGATTAGGATAGTGGGCATATGCGGATGTAGATGGGGATTAAGATAGGGATATTATGATGGTGGATTAGGATAGTAAGATATGGATGTTGGATAAGGAGATGATACAAGTGAAGGATCTGATGGGGATGCAGGTGAGGAAGATAATGGATATCCCTTGTCAAAGGTAGCATAAGGAGAGTGATTAGGCATGGATGAAGACATAATGGGATATCTTGAAGGGGTGATTGGATTGCAAGAAGCAAGTGGAGAAATCTTACTAGCAATGATGGCGTCAAGGGGATCTTTGTTATATACTTCTGGATCAACAAGACTCTCATTATCGTCGTCAACATAATTAGGGTTTCCCTTGACTACTATTGATGGAGGATAAGGATTCAGGATGATGAAATGATAAATAGGATGGATCAAATATTTTGGATGGAAATGGACTAAAGCTCAAATTAGGATTTAGGTCAAGCTCAGATTGGGATTGGATTAAAGCTCAGATTAGGATGATTAGATGATGCGATGGGATTGTCTTCGATGATCATATATGATTATCAAAGGATGATCACGACACCAAATTTTCTTCAAGATGGAAGTAGATTGATTGGGTTGAAGGTGATTGGATAGGGATGTGATTGGATTGGATTGGATAAGATCGATCAATATTTGATAAGATCAAATGATGGATCAGATAGGATGATGAAAGGGATTGGAAAAACCCATTCAGAGATTACCCTAGGTGACTTAGGATACTGATTGATCAGATTAAAGGATAAATGGATGATTGTGGTAGCGAATCCACCTTGAGATTGAAAGTGGATTGATTAGGCTGACAATGATAATTGATTGACTCAGGATGGATGACAATCCTAAGCAGATGTTGATGATGATGATCAGATTAGACACTTAGGTCAATTAAGATAATAACTTGAAACAAAGTTCATGTGATTTGGATGGGGAAGAAAGTGATCTAATTGGTGAAATGGATGATAGAAATGGACAAACTATTGCTTGGAATGAGAGGAGGTTTGGAATAGATGAAAGATTACTCAGAATGAGTAAACGGATGATAAAGAGGGATGAAAAACCACTCGGAACGAGTAAACGACTACTCACAATGGATGAATGATTCTCAGAATGAGAAGATGAAGGTTCAGAATGGATGAACATTTACTTGGAACAAGTGAACAGATGATCAAAAAAGATGAATGACTCTCAGAACGAGAGGATGAAGATTTGAAATAGATGGAAAAGTACTCAAAATAAGTGAACAAGTGCTCAGAATGGATGAATGAGTACTAAGAATGAGTAAATTATTGATCAGAATGAATGAACGACTCTCAGAACGAGGAGTTGAAAAGCTCGGGATGGATGAAAGATTACTCAGAATGAGTAAACAAATGATCGAGAGGGATGAACAACTATTCAGAATGAGTAAATGATTGCTCACAAAGGATGAATGATTCTCAGAATGAGAAGATGAAGGTTTGGAACAGATGACAGATTACTCAAAATGAGTAAACGATTACTTGAAATGGGTGAATGACTACTTGGAATGAGTAAACGACTTCTTGGAATGGATGAATGACTCTCAGAATGAGGAGATGAAGGTTTGGAATAGATGAAAGATTATTCAGAACAACTAAAAGATTGATCAAAAGGAGTGAATGAGAGTTCAAAATGATAGGAGTTTTGAAATGGATGAATATTTACTCTAAACAAGTGAACAAATGATTAGAATGGATGAATGAATGCTTGAAATGAGTAAACGAGCATTCAAAATAGGTGAAAAACTAATCAGAATGAAAGAAGAAGGTTCATAATGGATGAACATTTACTCAGAATGAGTGATTGGATGATTGAAATGGATGAACTGCTCAGAACGAGAAAACTGTTAGTTGGAATGAAGGAACATCACTTGAAACAACCGAACGAAGGACCGAAAAATCTATTTGAAGGGCAGGTCCGCCCCTGGAATAGGTCAAGTTCACCCCTGGAATAGGTCAGGTCCACCCCTAGAGGGTGGGTCCAGCTCTAGAGGATGGGTATGGCTTTGTAAGGTCAAGTATGGCTCTGGAAAAGGTCAGGTATGGCTCTAGAAAAGGTTAGGTATGGCTCTGGAGGGTAGGTATGGCTTTGGAAGGGTAGGTATGGATCTAGAAAAGGTCAAGTATGGCTTTGGAAAAGGTCAAGTATGGCTTTAGAGGGTAGGTATGGCTCTAAAAGGGTAGGTATGGCTCTAGAAAAGGTCAGGTATGGCTCTGGAGAAGGTCAGGTATGGCTCTAGAAAAGGTTAGGTATGGCTCTGGAGGGTGGGTATGACTCTGGAAGGATAGGTATGGCTCTGGAAAAGGTCAGGTATGGCTCTGGAGGGCGGGTATGGCTTTGGAAGGGCAGGTATGGCTTTGGAAAAGGTCGGGTATGGCTCTATAAAAGGTCAAGTATGGCTCTGGAGGGTGGGTATGGCTCTAGAAAAGGTCAGGTCTACCCCTAGATAAGTTTGAACTAGGTTTTGACAAAAAATACTAAGAAAAAAGACCCAAAACACAACAAACAACAATCAAAGGACAAGGCTAATTCTACTAAACAAAAAATTACTGGTTTTGCACCAAAAAAATAGTTCAAGCAGCACGATCCTAAGATTAGTAGAATGGGTATGGCTAACAAAGTCCTCTATTCTAGGATAAACATGGTTGCTAGGGAGTCCTTGATATACACTCGGTACATGAGGCCCAAACTATGAACATCAATCTGTCACAAGCATGAGTCAGGAACCTTAGCGAGGTACTAAAGGCTCAGACCAACTCTTCACATCATCCCGATGCTTCGCCAATAATGATGTGGCTAGATTGGGGTACAACTTTGGCTCTCCCCCCTTTGTATACCCCATTGATATGTATGGTTGGGATCATCCCTTGGGGTGATGAAATCCTCAAGAAGGTCCCCTAAGAAAAAGTAAAAAAATGGGTGACTCAAAGGACTTAGTAAGCTACGATTTCTTGTCACCCAGGATCGCTAAATGGCACAAGGGGATTGGATACGTCAATAGCCTACCACAAGCATGACAAACAAAGTAAATTTGGCCCCTCCTAGTTAGGCTATGTGCCTAAACTAATGAAAAATGATAACAAATAGTAGATAAATGCTTTAAAAATGAATGGCCCTGCAAGCAATTTGTTAGAATTATTATTTTTTTTCCACCAAACACTAATAAGATCCTTGCACAGACACAAACAACACATGCTAGGGTATTAGAAATACT
Organism: Sequoia sempervirens; assembly: GCA_007258455.2. Taxonomy (NCBI): domain Eukaryota; kingdom Viridiplantae; phylum Streptophyta; class Pinopsida; order Cupressales; family Cupressaceae; genus Sequoia; species Sequoia sempervirens. The sequence goes on from VDFB02047144.1 coordinate 37,961,704, forward strand.
CAAAATAATAGAAAATGATGCTTAAAACATAGTTTTTACCTTCTGGAAAAAGTTGTTTTGGGCGGGTCTACCCCTGGTTTTGGTCAGGTCTGCTCTTGGAGGGTAGGTCCACCCTTGAAAAAGGTTAGGTCCGCCCCTAGACTAGGTGAAGTCTGCCCCTAATGGGTGGGTCCACCTCTCTATAAAAAAGCTGAAAAATCTTTTGTTTCTGGACTCTGTGGAGGGCAGGTCCACCCCTGGTCAAGGTCAAGTCTGCCCCTGATGGGTGGGTTTGCCCCTCTGCTAGGTTAGGTTGGCCCTTGGAGGGCAGGTCCACCCCTAGAAGGGTAGGTACACCTCTCTGCTAGGGCAGGTCTGCCCCTATGCAACCTGCACCTGCAAACAATAAAAAAAAGAGAACGAGAAAGCAAGAGACCCGTCTGTGGGTCCCACTGGGTGTGCCAGAAATGTGATCAAGTGAAAATCCTTGTTAGAAAATGTGAAACAACAACAAAAGTGCAAGAAACAATGAAGAATTCCTAACACCTCAAGATTGGGAAAATTGTTGAACTTAAACAAAATAGATGAAATGATTATACCTTGCTAAGTTGCTCCTTGGTTGGACCTTTGATCTTTGATGTTGTGTATGGTCCTCTTGATGGAAAAGGATGTGAAATGGGATGCAAGTACTATGGTGAAGGAGAAGTGTAAAAATTGGCTAAGTATGGATCAAATGTCAAATTGGCAAGAGTTTGGTAGAAAAATCATGAACCCCCTAAATGAGAGAAAAGAGGGGGTATTTATAGAGGAATTTGAATTCTCTAGAGAATTCAATGATTGAGATTTATCCAAGATGAAGGGCTATGGTGAGCTGAGGACTCACAAGCCCTCACATCTTGACATGCAGAATGTGAAGTGGCTAAGGATGTGATGATGTGTAAGTGAGGTGGAAGGAGAGTACATGATGTGGAGGAAGGACAAATACCTTGCAAGTACCTTGGGGGATGAGAAGATTTCCTCAAAAAGGAACTTCTTGTCTCCAAGTGGGAATGGAAGTGACTTTTGAGGAATTTTAGAATTCTTCAAAAATCTCCATGGGAAAAGGGAAAGTAGTTGGGAAAATAAATGTGAATTAAAAATTCACATGCTTGGAAGATCTCATAGACAAGACAAGGTTCCAAAAAGGGAAGCACTTGTCTACATGTGATTTGATGTGACAAGTCAAATATTACACGGGGAAGATTTCACATGTGACTTGATGTGACAATTCAAAGATCGCATGGGGAAGAGAAAAAAGAATTTAATATTCATTGGAAGAATAAAATGAATTAAAAATTCCTTGGGAGGTTGATTAGGCTAGTTAATGAAGGATTAGAGAAGGGTTAGGTGGCTAAGAGAGATTAGGGGTCAAATTTCAAAAGTTGGAGGATGTGACATATCCTAATCAAGGATTAGGCATGTGCACATTCCTAATGATGGAGTTAGGAGGTTGATTAAGATTAAGGAAGGGATGTGACATGTGAGGAATTAAATAAATGCCATAATTATTTAATTCATTTGATGAAAGGGGTAAGGTATTTAATTATTAATTTAATACCTTAGGGGTTTAGATGATTTATGGGTATTAATTAAATAATAGTGATATTACTTAATTAATGCAAATAAGGGAATATTTAGATAAAAAAAGGGTAAATTTGGACAAATGAAGTGTCCAAATTTAGGTGTATGTAGTCCAAACAAAATCCAATCAAACCAAATCAAAATCAAGATCCAAAATCAAATCAAACCAAATCAAAATTAAGATCCAAAATCAAATAAAACATCAATCCAAAAGTCCTAAAGTTTAGTATCTCCTTCAAGGTTCCTCAAGAGTGCAAACATTCACCAATCATCCATCCTTTATTATCTCATCACCATCCTTTTGATCCTCAATATCTTAGACTTTCTTTTTTGTGCCTAAATTTTAGATCAATCCAAAGAATTAGAGGTTCACCTCCTACATTCTTGAAAATTGATCCTTATTTTATGGTTCAAACTAGATCTCAATACAAGAAGAAAATGGAAACCAACAAAGAAACATCAACTTCTAGTGACTTGAGTCAAGCCGCACCTGAAATGAATCCCATTGGATCTAGCAATCCTCCACCTAATCCTCCTCAATTTTCACAAGACCCTCAAGGAGAAGGTGGCCAAGTGGAAGACAACCAATAATGTTTTAGGGATGACTCAACATGAAATTATTGAAATGGTCCAAAATCCTGAAACCCACAAGATTGTCAATGCCATGATAAGACTCAATCCTTCACAATACATGCTTGAATTGGAAAAATAAGGGGCTAAAATCCCTTCTGATTTTGATCCAAGCACTATTGTGGAGCAATCTCTTAGGATTATGTCACCGGTCTCATGCATACCTTCATTCCAAAGCATCATCCAACAAATCTCGCAACCCATATCATCACTTGCTCCAACTCCACCTATTGTCAACAAGGGAAGCTCATTGCTTTAGGCTCTTCAAACACATCCCCTTGTTAACAACCAAGAATTGGAAGAAAAAACCATCTTGGGATAACTCGTTCCTTAAAATCTGCTACACCCATGCATTCCACTAACCTTTCATGACCCCAATGACCCATCCTATTTTCACGCAACACTGACATGTCCTCTCAACACAAAAACCTCTCCCTATGACTTCACAAGGGGAGGGTGGGCTATTTGGACCAGGGGGAATCTTTGAACCCTCATCATCATCATTCCCTCAAGGAAACACACCACCCATTTTCCCACCTCTACCACAAACATCCACATCACTCCTCAGTTTAGGGCAACCCCTTTACCAGCCATCAATCAACATAATCAAAACAACCCCCCAATCATAAATCAAACCAACACATCAAATCCTTTGATCATACCATTGATATAGTAACAACAGGTGGCAACCATCCAAGCAACACAAGCAATCGCAACACCCTCCATAAACATGGTCTCTCAAGGACCAAGCATATCAATCACACCATCCACTATACAAATCCCTATCATAAATACAATGAAACCTCTCATCACAACAATGAACACCATTCCAAATCCACCACCATCGCCACCAAGACCAAATGTGGCTAACCAATATAGCATCACTTTGCAAGCAGTACAACAAGCCTACCAAAAGGAACTTCAGTAGTTCCAATCTCAACAAGCAAAAACCACGCAAGTTGCACAACAAGCGACTCAACAAGTGCAAGAACAACAAGTTGCACAACAAGCTGCCCAAATGCAAGCTCAAGATTTGTTGCAACAACAACAAGCCATCCATGCTTCCCAAGAAATGCAAGCAGCTCAAGCTGCATAAGCCACACAAGTTGCCCAGGCTGCACAAGCTACCCAGGATGCACAAGCTTCCCAACAAGCTCAAGCTCAGGTGTAGGCCCAATATCAATCTCAACAAGCGCAAGTACATGCACAATACCAAGCTACTCAACAACAAGAATATCAATAAGCCTTGAAATAGTTCCAAGTGTAGCAATAAGTGGACCAATTATTAGACCAAAACAAGCATTGTTGGCACAATAGCAGCAAGACCAACAATAGGTGTTGTTGGCACAACAACAGCAAGACCAAAAAAAAGCGTTGTTGGCACAATAGTAAATGCAGGCATATCAGCAAGCCTTGATCACACAATAGAGCTTGCAACAAACTCCCACAAACATACCCAACACTCCACTCATCACTCGAATACCTTAACCACCTCAAAACACATTCACTCCACCCCCCAATCTGCAAAATGATGTGATAGCACAAATCAAATTTCTTTCAAAACAAGTGCTAGATCTTCAATCAGGGAAAACAACAAAAACACCAAGCAACTTGTGCCCCTATCCATTTGACAAGAGATTTCCAATGGTACCACTCCCAAAGTGGTTTGAAATCCCTAAGTTCAATAAATATCATGGATTGGGAAACCCTGAAGATCACATTAGGGAGTTCCAGGTACATTGCATGGAGGTTGCATACGATGATACATATCTGATGCAGTTATTCCCTTGAAGTTTTGTTGGTCCTACCATGGAATGGTTCTCTCACCTTCCTCCTAGAATAAAATTTTTCCAAGAGATTGTGGACACATTCTTAAAAAACTATGCATTCAATATAGGTATGGATGTCAGCCTAGAGGAACTATCTACTCTTAAATAATCTAAGGGGGAATCATTCACTTCCTTCTTGCAACGATGGCAATCCAATGCCAATAGGAGCAAATGGACCATGCTAGAAGAACAACAAGTTTTCACCATCATTTCCAATCTCAAGAAAACCTTGGAATTCCATCTTAAGATGGAATGTATCACCACGTACGACCATTTGATCCCCAAGGTGCTCAACATTGAAAGAGCCCTTATTGCATAAGGGGGGACACCTACATATCAATAAAACTAAGACAATCGCCCATCCACTAGTTACAATGAGAAACCTCGCACGTGGGTGAGGAACAAAAATATCACTAATGATGGTGTGGTGGATGCTAAGGTTGTAATTAGTGATCTAAAACAAAACACATGAACCTATCAACAACAGCAAGGTAGCAATAAAAAAAATGTGCAAGCTAATGTAGTATCACAACAACCACCCAACAATCAAGTCAACAACCTGAATAATCAAGGGGGACCACCCCCATGAAACAAACAATATCCCCCAAAACAAAGATACATGGCCCTTGGGGAACCAATTGAATCAATCATGAAGAAGTTGGTAAATGAGAATCTGATCAAAATCCCTGTCTATGAAAACTATCAAGAACCCCAAGTGAAACCACCATGGTACAATGAAAATCACCTTTGCAATTTTCGCAAAATCAAGGGGCACACCATGACTAGTTGTATGAGATTGAAAAACTTAATCCAAGACCTTATCGATGATAAAGTCATGAACGTTGAGCAACCTGTAGGAAACCAATATCTCATGATATACATGAATTTGATGTCAGATCATAAAAAAGGAAGCAATAAAGGAAAGAATAATTATGGTAGTTGTTGATGTGTTTTTTTGCACCTTTTCAACATAAGCAGTGCATAAGTGCACTACCTCTCTTGAAAGACAAACTTCAACAACAAGTTGCTTAAAATTATTCCAAGGTCTCTCAGGTGTTAGGTCTTGATAGTGCTTGGAATACCTCAGTTGATTCATATGATTTGTTGGAATCACAAGGTGGACTTACAGATGAGTTACAAAGTGTGGGAAGTTTGGTCTAGAAATGGAGTTCTTAGGATGTAGAAATTGTTGTTCAGTTGTTGCAGGTTCAAAACAATAGTCTAGAATTCCTATTTCAGCTTCAAATTTGGCTTTACAATGTGCAATGATCTAAGGTCACTATTAAAAGAAAATTCAAAAGGGTAGGGAAGAGAGGAAGTTCCCAGGCTTGAAACTATGAATGAACATTGATCATGGAGGCTGCTACAGTAGACAAACTTCCTAAACTAGGTTTTTCTTGGCCAAGAGGAACCTATAGTTACACAAAAATAATGCAATCTTCTAAGGACTGCAAATTTTCAGATTGCACACACACATCATGAATATGCAATTGAACTAAGTTGCAACAATGAAGTAAGGAAGCTCATACTAGCTTTACAAAGTGATTCATCATCAACAAATCACAAAAAGCATGAGCTAGAAATTCATCAAATAATGTAACAACAAACACCATTATCACTTCCACTCAAGAAACTAACAACTAAAACTAACATGGAAGTAGAACCATGCATGCATAATGAACAAACTCAAAAGAAACACCCATAAATCATGCAATGTTTCTCTCTATTACTGCAAAATGCCTTTACACCAGTTCTCCAACCATCTTCAAATAAAGGGGAGACCCCTATTTATAGTTTTCCAAAGCCCAAATGAATGCCTAGGATTGATTTACATTGTGTGGCTCAGATTTGTTTTACATTAGGGTTTCACCTACCCCCATTATATAGAAATTTAAAATACAACTTTGTCTTTTCCTTATTTTGTCCTCCAGTGCCCAGTTACTATAGAAATTTTGTCTTGTAGTTGATTGCTCTTTTGATGTAGCTAAAATTGTTCAAAGGCCACCCCTTGCTTGATGGATTTGTGGCATTCCTCATTGGATCAGACGAGCCTTGACGATGACTTGCATCAACGGATTGACTGCCACTGATTTAATGGAACAACTTTGGGTAGATCATGATCGATCAAGAAAAGGAAAAACAACACCCTTCGTCTATGATTTTGGTGAACAACCATTGGTACATTGGTCCTCCTCTTCAACAAGTTGTCCCTTGTTTGTGCAATTTTGGTTTGGTCACCCCTATCATTCAACATTTATGAATCAAAATCCTCTTCTGGGCTAAGTTCCACCAGTGATCGTTGATTATCGTTCTTTTGCATTGAAATTTTCCTCCTGAATTATATTCTTTATGGCCTCATTTTTTATTTTAGCAAACTTCATTGTTTTGGCATACAACCATGGTAGATCATGTGAAAATCCTGCATATTATCCTTTATCCTCATTCTTGATTATAATTCCTCTACCCCACAGCCCAACTTCTGCAACACATACAACAGGTAATTAAAATGGGTATGCTTCAAAGTTATGGAAATGAAATAAAATATTCCCTCTTGTCCAATTTATCCATGGTTGATGCTCTTAATGTTGGGGATTATTTCACGAGACAAGGTGACATCCCAGGTAATTTCAGACCTGCCACCACATCTATGATTCAATTATCTATCTCCCTCAATATTCAACCTAACAGACAATTACATAGCCAGTCCAAAGTGTTACAGGGTTTGGGGTGGTGTGGCCATGCGGAAGAAGGAATGTGGATAGACGTGCTAAGAAAGCCGTTGAGAAATGGCCTTGGAAGAGACGGACCCCCAGCCGATGGAACCCGCTATTGGTAGTGCCATTTTTAAATGGCTTCCTATGTAGAATCATGTGAAACCCACACAAACCAGGTTCGTCACCACACCACGCAGTTGGAGAAGGGTGGGATATCATTAATCAAAATCTATTGTCACCACTACCAAGACAAAAATCTCTAAGGGTGACGGAATCTGCACTATCAAAAAATCATCGAAGTGCAAGCGGTGCCCCACCTTTATTTACCCGCATCCATCCCCCTTTTAATTCCTCATAATTCATCAACTCCTTGTATGTTTATTGTCATGCTTCTTAACATTAATATTGGGTTCATCTCCTTATTACTAAAAACTCTATATTTTTGAGAGGAGTGTCATGTGATAAATGCACCCTTAAAATTCCTTTCATTCCATTGTCATTCATTATCTATTCTTGTTGTTGGGGATGGTTCATCTAGAAATTCCAAATTAATTGGATTTGCAGAACTCTCTTTGTCACAATCCCTCATCAACATTCATGATTTGATGACCCCAGGCTTAATACTACGCTACTCCCCTCAATGGTCATTGGAAGCTAATGAGAAAGTGCATACCGTGGGATGGCCATGAGACCTGTGGACCCCGCAAAGGAGAAAGTCATCAAAGATATTGGTATGGGATGTGCTAAAGATGTCATTTGTAAATAGAAAAAACATTGGCGGCTTCCCACGTGAGAATTCTTGCACAACACCCTCCCATCCTTCATTAATCAAGCTTCTTCCCCATTATTCTCAGCTTTTTTTCAATGGTCCTCATAATTGTCTTTGTTCATGGTATTTACGTGATCCCTGATTTTGTTTCTTTGAACTATGGCATCCAGAGACTACCTTGTCATCACTTTTGACCAAGCAAAATTTTAAATGTTCCATTAGAAGTTTATTACTCCTCTCAACTCATGTTGTGCCCCTCTCTTTACTTAATCAATCATCTAGTTTTATGTTTTCCATCTGCATTCTTCAAAGGACATTATCAAAATTATCAATGCAAGAAATGCACACCGACTAGCCGTTGCAGAGGGAAATGGTAGAGATGCCATTAATGAAAGCCACCAAGAGATGGTTTGAAGGAAATAACAGAAGCTCTACAGGACACGGGATCCGCAGAGGTGAAGGCAATAGGAGAAGGGTTGTGTGAAGCTGGTGGGAGAATGCCACGAAATTATCAGTGTGAGTTGAGTGGAATCCCGTGCGGAAAATCCCATGATGGTGACCTCCACCGATGAGACAAGTTGTAGGTTCTAGATGATGGGAGGTTGTTGTTCATTTTCCATTCTCACAATGGCCTTACTATGATGTCCCTTCCCCTGGGTCAGCATCCGCATCGATGGAAAGAATTCACACAAAATCCTCTTCCCACCAATTTCGTCTTTCCTACGTAAGCATTCTCATTTCTTTAGTAACAAAGCTTAATTAGGTATATCAAAAATATTATTAGTGTAGATGGAAGGACGCGAGAATTTAATGCTCCTAGTTCTTGGTCTTTTGATTGACTGGGACTGCTGCCTCCTAATCAGGTTACTTTATTGAATGCTTAAATATATTATTTTGGATCCTTCAATCATTCCCCGCATTCCTGAATTGTCATATAAATTCACGAGAACAACACGGGCTTACTAACGATTCTTACTCATTTACTATCTTTTCCAAGTGATTCCATGTTCTTAGCATGTGACCTCATTCACTTAAAACTTGAAGGTTGCAAACGATATGTCCTACTATGGATATGCAAATTCTAGATTCAAAACAAGGTTTTCTAGTCAACATTATACTTTAATCGGTCATCCCTTGTCTCTAAGTTCATTGCTTTGCATGAGACTATTCCTAACCGACTTGGGACCGTCATATCTGATTACACAGTCTATCAATATTTAATCGTGAAGCCTACCTAATGATGCATGGAAATCCACCATTGGTCTCATTTTCTTATTCACCTCTTCGTTCTTAAACTCTTTCATCCTGGCATTTTCATTTTAGCCTCCCAAGAAGTGGACCTTCGGCCACTCAATATAAATTATTAAACAGTGCATGCGAAGGCGCTGCTCCAAATTCTAATGGAATAGTATGTGGGCATGATAGGCAAGAGGAATCCTCTAAAGATGTGGATAATCATATGAAAGTAGGCATGTGTGCCTAGATGTTTGGGTGAAACCGGTGAAGGGGAGGCAGAGACCTGCCTTGTAGCCCCCACATGGAGGATTTTCGTCAGTGCCCATTTGAAGGTCATCATTTATAATGTGAAAATCCACATTACGCAAAGATGAATGAAACTTGTGCCACTGATATCATCATCTAGGAGTTTGACACCACTAATTATGAAAATGAACGTGCAATGTAGGTACGTCGTTTGTGAATTCCGCTTGACAGCAACAAGGTGATGGGAATCAACTGCCATGGGAGAGCCCGTAGGAAAGTGATGGAGCTAGGAAGTCATGGGTCCACAGAGCAAGGAGTTAGTGGAGCTTCACCATTTAGAAATGACATCGAGGTGACGGACTCCCATAGGTGACGGTCCGCAAGGGTGGACCGACTGATGGGTTTTGATTCAAAATCTTTCCAACGGGTTTTAAGGTTTGCTCGGATGACATGGTACATGTGAGATCTGAGCTACATGGTGACACGAGAGCTAATTCGTTTAGAGAATGGTGCTTGGGGTGAAGGAAATCCATGTAAAGTCCCATGATCATTTTGGACTTAAGCGATTTTGAAGTGCGTTGGGTCAGATTTTCCTTGACAACAACAAATATGGGATGGCAGGGACAAATGTAGAACCTGCTATGTAGGCGGTGGTCAAGTGTCGGTCACTGTGAATGCAACGAAATGGGGATGAAGATCGACATAGGTCAATCCACAAATGCGGGTCTATGAATCATTATGGACATAATGGCGAGGATGAATGTAGGGTCCACCATGCGAGAGGACGCCAAGGCCTGGCCATAGACAAAAGGCAGAGCACAATGATGAATGACTAAAAGACACTCGTAAATATGGGTCTGTGAGGATCAACAAACATCCGGTGAAAATCAAACGGAAGCTTGCATGAGCTAGCCCACAGGGGGGAAATGACTTAGTGAAACCTTGGTAGGTGAACTTGGCCAATCTGAAATTGATCATTTTAAGGTGCATGGACAACTTGGGCTTGGAAATAGGGGTATGCAAAATGGGAAGAGGGAAAAGTGATCCATCAGGAGTGAAAAGAGGGGGTCCCTACCCTCGGTTGGGTGTGTGTGCAAAACCTGCACAATAGTAATGTCATCCATGTTTATGACCATGTTGTTGCATCCTTCAATGAGTTGGTCTCTATTATTAACATCAAGGGAGCCCAAGCTGATTATGGAGTCACCACACATGGCAGAAAAGTTACCATTGTTGGACCATCCCAACCATACAGAGCACCAGCCTCTAATACAAAGTTTGTTTCCAATGGCTACAATGTCTTGGACCAATTGAAAAGAACCCTTGCTCAGATCTCCATCATGGATTTATTGAAGATATCACCTACTCATAGAAAAATCATAGAGGAAGCATTGGCTTCATCCACTATCCCTACTAATCTTGAAATGGATCAATTTCAAGCTATGGTTAGACACATCACCTTACCTCATCTCTTGACATTCTTCGATCAACATCTCCTGACCCAACCATCTCATAACCATGCACTCTTCCTTGAAGTCTTCATTCATAAAAACAAGATCAAAAGAGTCCTAGTGGGTGGAGGTGTAGGTCTAAACATTTGCACCCTTAAGCTAATAAAAAGTATAGGGTTCTTTGAAGATGCTATTGAAAAGGGGAAAGGCATAATAATCAGAGCATATGATGATCAGGAAAGATTGTCTCAAAGCACTATCCAACTCCCTATTCAAGTAGGGCCAACCATTATGGAAACCAGATGCCAGGTTCTTGACCTTGAATTACCATATAATATCCTTCTAGGGAGCCCATGGATTCATGGGATGCAAGCTGTGGCATCCAATTTTCACCAATGCATTGAATTTCCTTATCAAGGTCAAGAAGTCACTATCAATGGGGATCCCGAGCCATTCTATTAGTGCAAGAACCTGGAAGAAAAATATTAGAAAATCCCCCAAGTTCCAAAGAATGATGAAGGCCCTTCAACTTTGTATGTAGACCCAACTACATTAGCCTCCACTTCTGAGAAAAATGACACCTGCCATTCCCGATATCTTTGAAATCAAATTCATTATCCAAGACAATGGGTGTGGGGATTACAAAATGAAGAAAAGTGCTTTCATCATAGGAGAGTTACCTCAATCTCCTAGGTCTCACAAGAAACCCCAACCGACTGGAACATCATCCCAAACCTTCAAAGCAGATCCCTCTAGATTCAGATGTTGGGGGGATCTAAGTCAAGAAATAGTAGATGAAAAAGACATATCAAGTCTCCTATACAAAGATGAAAAGCTTGTGCTTGATCTTCCAATGGACAAGAGCAAAAAAGGATTGCAAATGATGCTTGGTATGGGCTATAATAAAAACAAGAAACTTGGGTAGAATGACAATCGTATCCTAGTACCTCTCATTCTGGAGAAGCCTATGAGAATATTGGCCTCGAATGTACTCCAAAGGTGATCATACTTGACAAATCAGCCCTAGTTAAGAAGGTCAAAACTCCCCCTTAGCTATCAACATTTTCCCTTAGGTTACCAATATCCATAGGTCAAGTCATAGATAACTTTACCTTTGACATAATCGATGTGTGTAGCAGTGATGGGGATCCTATAACTGACTTGCCTATGCTATTCGAGGATTCCTCACTTCTCATGATTAGTACCTTGTCTTTTGATTCAACTAATCAAGCCCATGAAATAAACCTAGTCTATCCCCAATTCATCGATTATAACCAACGAGGACCACCAATTTTGGACACATTCAAAAATGATGAGGCACTCTCATAATTCATGGGATTGTGGGAAACTATACTTAATAGAGATCACAAAGTTGGATTTGACATCATACTAGACACACATGCCTACTACGAGGAAACGATTGAATCCTTCAATCACAAAAGTGAAAATTTGAGAATAATATCTAGGTATTTGAGTGAAAACCACACTGTGGAACTCTCATATCCAAAAATAGTAAAAATAAAGGCCGCATCCAATGGTGAAAACCTCTATGAGGCATTGGAGGATGAAGGATTCAATTTTCCTCTTAGTGCCATTCATCAGGAAAATTCAGCGGTTCTAGTAGAAAGGTGCAATCCTATCAACCTGGGAATAGAAGAAATGCCACACATAACATTCTATGTAGAATCACTTCTCATAGAAGAACATGAACTTTTAGCAGCTTTCCTAAAAAAAAAAAAAGATAAATTTTGCATGGACCTATGCTAGAATGTCGGGCCTTGATTCAAAGGTTATGGTCCACCACCTAGCTATTGTAAGAGAGGGGGACCACCACATGCAAAACCTCAAGTCACGGAGGGTCAATATGTGAGAGGTTGTCCTAGCTTATCTTAGCTAAGTGCAATTGTTAGGGTTATGAGGATGAGAATGATGAGGATTATGAGGTCCTACAATTACTCTACAATCCCAAGTTTTAAGATGGGGCTAGGTGAGTTGGTCTTCAGGTTCAACTTTGCATCTCAGGGAGCTCTTTGTCCAAAGACAAAAGCATGGTCTTTGGACAACAGCGCGATGTGCTGGCATCTCTAAAGTGTGCTAGTGTCCATACGACCAAACAACAATAGAGACAAGGTCAAACTTGCTAAAATGACTAATGGCCTAGCTGACTAACTAAAGGTCCAAAATGACACTAGCAAATAAATGATATATTCTCTAATGTTGTAAAGTAGAAATGCAAGAGTGACAAGGGAAAGTAGGATCTCATTGAGAAACTCGTTCACCAGTTGATCCTTCATAGAGCACGTACTCCTACACATAGAAAGAGGGAAAATGTTGGGTGGCTATTAGGGGCCTGCCTCAGTTAGAACCCCATTTAGGTGTTTCAAACCTCCACGGATAGCCAAGGAAATGATATAAAGAAGCAATAAAGTAAAGAGAATACAAACACTACAAAGCAGTACTATGCTACTCAACCAAGTGATAGAGGAGGGAAGCTTACCACCTCCACCAAGAGCACTCAAGGCTACTTGGAGGAGAAATGAAGGGAACTCAAGCCTGTATTGCAATGGCGTGGTCCCAAATATGCTCTACCGAAGTGACAGAGTGGAGCTTTTGCTGCAATGGTGTGCTTGAATGCTTAGAGTGAGTGAGAATGGATGCAAAAGTGTGAGAATGGGAGCTTGAAGTGTGCAAGAATGAAGGATTGATCTGTTGAAGAGTTGTGAAGAAGTTGGATTGAATGTTGAAGGGATGAATTTGAAGAGAGAATGAAGAAAAATGACCATATTCGGGTCAGTTAGCCAAAGGGGGCATTACAACTTCATTTCCAATGAGAAGTGTAACACCTCTGCATGTTCAGCCGTAGGAATCTGCATGTCACATGGACATCTACATATTGCGCAGGTGTCCCTGATAGAAACGCCTCCACCGATGCTCGAAATAGGTGCCAAGTGGACTGCCAACAATGGGCTGAAGTGGAATTAAGCCTCTAAACTTGGTTTTCTAAGGTGGAAAAAGGAAAAAAGGGGAAAGGGATGAATTTGAATAGAGAATGAAGAAAAATTGCCATATTTAGGTTGGTTAGTCAAAGGGGGTGTTACAACTTCATTGCCAATGAGAAGTGTAATTCCTCTACAAATTTAGTTGCAGGAATTTGCCAGGGACGTAAGCATGCCACACAAACATCTACACAGTGCGCGAGAGTCCCTAATAGAAACACCTCTAGTGACACTCAAAATAGGCACCAAGTGGACCGCCAACAATGGGCTTAAGTGGAATTAAGCCTCCGAACTTGGTTTTCTAAGGTGGATAAAGGAAAAAAGGGAAATTACACATAGGGTACAAATTCACTCTCATACAACTGTATATCTCGAAGTGAAACCAGTGAGAAAAAAGCTAGGAAAGATGTATCCCTAGATAACATTGTTGGTCAAAATGGAATTACATAAGCTCCTAGATGTAGGGTTCATACGCCCAATTGACTACTTAGAGTGGGTCCCAAATCTTGTACATGTTTCAAAACCTACTAGGGGCATCCACATCTACATGGACTTCAAAGATCTCAACAAAGCATTTCCTAAGGATGACCTCCCACTTCCAAACATTGACATGATCATGGATATGATAGCAAGACATGAGATGCTATCATTAATGGATGCATTCTCAAGGTATAATCAAATCATGATATCCAAAGAGGACCAACACAAAATGACCTTCACTTTTCCATGGGGGACATATTGCTAGAATATGATGCCCTTTAGGTTAAATAATATAGGAGCCATCTATCAAAGGGCCATGAAACTAATATTTCACAATATGATCCATAAAACTGTGGAAGATTATGTGGATGACATGTTGGCCAAGTCAAAAAAATGACGAGATCATATAGCAGCATTGGGCTCCATCATTGATAGGCTAGAAAAATACAAAGTCAGACTCAATCCAAAGAAGTTTGTCTTTGGGGTATAGTCAAGAAAGCTCCTAGGGTACATTGTATCCATAAGAGGAATTGAGGTAGATCCCACCAAAGTCAAAGCAATCCTTGAAATGGAGGCACCAAAGACATTGAAACAATTAAGGGGTTTATAGGGAAGACTCCAATCCATCCGTCGATTCATAGCGTAAATAGCAAATAAGGATATCCCATATTCTCATCTACTCCATAAGGGGGTAGCATACAAATGGGACAAGAAATGTGATTAGGCCTTCAATAAGATCAACGAGTATTTAATCATACCACCAATTCCAAGAAAACCCTTGATCTTGTACATATCGGCAACAATAGTAGCTCTTGACGCTCTCTTAGCACAACTTGAAAAAAATGGGAAAGAGAGAGATATATATTATATTAGTAAAACTATGGTGGGGCATGAGTTGCAAAAAATTTTAGACATTACATGCTAGCACATTAGATAAAGCTCATTGCAAAAATAGACCCACTCAAGTACCTACTTTCTAACGCAATGCTTACAGGGCAGACAGCTAAATGGGTCATGATTCTGATAGAGCATGACATTGAGTATGTGGAATTCAAGGCCATTAAGGGACAAGCAATTTCAAATCAACTGGAAAAAGCACCGATATGTGTAGAGAATCCACTTGTATCAGAATTCCCTGATGAATCAATCTTTAACCTAAGTGTGGTAGATCACTAGAAAATGTACTTTGATGGATCCTACACACAACATGGGTCAGGAGCGTAGATCTTCTTCATCACTCCACAAGGGGATTGTATACTAAAATCATACAAGTTGTCATTCCATTGCACAAATAACATTGCAAAATATGAGGCTCTTGTCATAGGGCTAAGAATTGAGGTGCAATGGCAAATAATCGCACTTAAAGTCTATGGGGACTCACAACTCATAATCAACCAAGTCAATGATGAGTATCAAATGAAGGATGACAAGTTGAATCCATACAATAAATTGGTGGAAAGCCTCAAATAATTCTTCATTGATATCACATTTGAACAGCTACCAAGGGAAAATAACAGAGTGACAGATGTTATGGCAACGATCAACTCACACCTATATGTCCCACGCAATGTCCCAAAACAAGAATTCCCTATAGAGAAGCTTCTCATACCAGCATTTGAGGTACCAAAGTCCTAATTTGTGTGTGAAATCATTTATCCCAGTGATCCCTGGTATCATGATATATACACCTACTTGAGAATAGGAGTCCTCCCCATTGACATAACCTTGAATCTTAAAAGATTCTTTGTTAAGAAGTCATCCTATTTCATCATCCTAGGAGATAACCTATACCGTAGGAGCATTGAAGGAACCCTTTTACATTTCCTAAATGTTGAGGAAGCTTTGACCACTTTAACTGAGGTACACAACGACATTTGTGGTTCACATTCGAGTGGTATGACCTTGGCTAAGAAACTGTTGAGGACTGAGTACTATTGGCCTACAATGGAAAGGGAAGCTCACAAATATGTCCAAAGGTGTTTACAATTTTAGTAGCATGGGGATCTCATCCATGTACCATCTCAAGAGCTCCACTCGATTATCACACCTTGGCCCTTTTCACAATGGGGAATCGATCTCATTAGAAAAATTACCCCCACCTCATCCAGTGGACACAAGTTCATCATCACTACCACGAAGTACTTCATGAAGTGGGTAGAGGCCATTCCCATGACCTATATCATAGGAAAGTAGGTATCAAAGTTCATCCTGAACTACATAATTTTCCACTATGGTGTCCCTCAAGCCATTATCTCAGATAATGAGACACCTTTCAAAAAAATAGGATTTTTATGACCTATGGCACAAGTTTAATATCCAACATCACTTTTCCAACCCATACTACCCCCAACGAAATAGCCAAGCTGAGGCTACAAATAAGCCATCTTACAAATCCTCAAGAAAATAGTCAATGATGTTGGTCATGACTAGAATTTACAACTAAATCCCACCCTATGGGCCTACTGAACAAGTATCCACACACCAATAGGTGCCACACCTTTCTCACTGGTCTACGGATCAGAAGCCATACTCCCCATTGAGATCAAGCTTCCATCCCTGAGAATATCATTGCAGAATCTCATCATGGATGAAGAATATTAGGTGTCAAGATTGAACGAGCTAGAACTACTGTATGAGCGGTGCATGGATGCCTTAAACCATTTGTAGGTCTACCAAAACTATCTCAAGTAGAGTTATAATAAGAAAATTAGGAGTCAGACCTTCTAGGTTAGAGAGCTTGTGTTGAAGGAAAATTAGAAGAATGCTTCAAATTCAGATGGAAAGGGAAAATTTGAACCCAATTGGTTGGGACCCTTCATCATCATAGTGAGCTATAAGTCAAGGGCATATCAGCTATCGATGCCTAAAGGAGAACCTCTACAAGATCCCATGAATAGCTCCCATCTCAAAAAGTTTTATGCCTAAACTTGCATGGTATAAAACTAGAAAAACCAAAAAAATCAAAAAATACAAAAATCCAAAAAAAAAGTTAGAAAAAAGATTAAAAATAGTAAAGAGAGAGATTGTTCTCTAGTGAAAACCACTTTGGTGGTGCTTTGGGCAAGTACCATGTTGAGAACCTAGAAAACAAGTGCCTTGTGTAAATAAGCACTTTCCATCCACCAAGATCTCCACGACTTTGTTCTACACTAGCCATCCATTGCATCCTTCCATCACACTTCTATATCACCCATCCGAATTTGCATCATAGCTTGGTCCTATGTTCATGCCATGATCCCTCCTAGTACTACTTGGCCCATTCTCAAGTTCAGTATGTCCTACCTTTATCAGAGTATTCTATCGCATCATGTTGGGGGTATGTTCTCACCAGATTGGATTTGTGTATGGTCTTGAATTCTTCCTTAAAATCAAAAAATCCAAAAACATCAGAAAATCAAAAAATCCAAAAACATCTAAAAATTAGAAAATCCAAAACATATCAAAATCCAAAAAATAGGTCAAAACGTCAAAAAAGTCAAAAATAGAGTCGTCTTGTCGAACTATGGGTCTTTGAGCTCTAAACGTAGGGAAGGTTGATCTTTGATCATCCCCCGGGACACTTAGGTTAGTCCTCTTGGAGTTTGTCACAATAAACTGGCAATCCATTTGTTCATATCTCATCAATAATCGAGTATGTGTTAGTCGAACTACGTGGTCTCTGCATGTATAATGTAGGCAAGGCTAATCTTTGGTCATCTCCTGAGGCCCCTAGGATAGGTCTTTAGGTTAGTCTCCTATTCAAAATCTCATAAAACATCAAAACATTGGAAATTTTGAAAACTCAAAACATTTGTAAAACACATTGAAAATACCAAAAACAACCTCAAAACATTTCAAAACATCAAAAATATCCAAATACTTGAAAAATCCATCCATCTCATTTCACGATCACCCGCAATAAACATCCACTCATAATAAGTCATCGTCACTGCAACCTTTGGTGAAACAATTGAAAACAAGTGTAGTAGGTCAAAAGTGAAAACTCAAAACGTCAAAGTCTCAAGTCTAGGTCAGTAGGTAAACAAGTTGGTCAACTCTTGGTATCAATGGTCTATCATCTAGTTTGTCCCAAATCATCTCATAACATCATGTCCTAGGATGCATCCTTCCTACAATGGACATCAACATTAGGCATCACCGTAGTTTAGTTTGGGCTAGCGGTATGAAGAACATTAGCTTGTTTGTTTACTTGATCTTTGTCTTTTTTACTTATCTTATTGCGCTCATTCCAATGACCTCTCAAGGATGTCCAAACAAAATAATTTAAAGAGAAAGGAATGGGGCAATGATCATTATCTTTTATCTGTTGTGCTTGTTGGATGTTCTTGTAAAATAACCTTGTTCATGCCTACTTTGTTTGGTCTATAGGGATGATGTTTTAGGTGTCTTGTTGACCACATAGGAAGGCTTTCCTTTATATGTTTTGGTTTGAGATGTTTGAAATATTTGAACTGAATTTTAAACAAGGTTTCGTATGTCAGGTGTGAATAGGATTACTCCTATCTGATTGTCGAATCAAATTCCATCAAACTAGGTACAATGCCATCCTGGTTCTTTATACCTTGATGCATCATGCCTATGTGTGTTATCAAACATAAGGTAAGTAGCCCTTTTAAAATCCCAATTCCTGATAAGCAAATAATCATCATCACCATCATCATCTCTAATAAATTCTCATTAGATCATGGACTTGTTGGATCCTCTTGTCATCCATCTTATTCTTCTTATTCTTCTATATTTTTACCAACATTTCTATCCAAGTATCAAGTGTGTGTAATATATCAAAATATACATGAGACTACCCATGGCCGTTGAACAGTCTACATCATCAAATCTATCTACATCAAACATTCAAGCTGAACTGATCTTGAACCAGTGTAATTCTTCTGTTGGGGCAGAAGTGGGGCATCTGAAAAAAAAAAATAATAATAATAATTTTGATCTCAGAAAGGTTATTCTTTGAACCAATACAACACATGCATTTCTTCAAAGAGGGGAAAAATGCAGACATGCAAAATATACTGATTGATTTTGTGCACCTGATCTTGATTTACTAACAAGAGTTCATCCTGAATCATCTCCTTTACTAACCATTTAATTGATTAATCTTTATTTGATTAAATTCATCATATTTCATCTTTTAATTAAATAAATCAATTTTATCTAATTAAATCATCATCTCTTATTAATTAAAAATCATTTTGTTTAATTAATCCTATGGTCCCTCTTTTAATTAAATAATTCATTTTATTTAATTAAGTTCTAAGGTCAGCTCATTTAAATTAAGTAAATTAATCTTTATTTGATTTAAATCTAACACCATCCCTTTTAATTAAATAAATCCAACTTTATTTAATTAAGTCGCAAAATCATTATTCCTCTCATTTTGATTTATTTAAATCCTAAAATCTAAGTCGAAGTGTCAAATCAACTAATTACCATTTAAATTAATCAAATTCTGATTAAATGCTAACACTAATCACTCAAATCCTCTAGATTTTGTAACTTGTGCAAGTAAATCAATTTAATTGATTTATTAAATCTCCATTTTCATTCAAAAAGGCATCAAAGATGGAATATTTCCTGAAATTTTAAAATCTCCCTCCAAAGGACTTGTCCATCCAACAAGGCATTAAAGGCCTCTTACATGTCCTTTTTCTTGAGCCAAGTGGCATATAGCTCTTCTTTCATCTCCCTCCAACATGTCACTTTTCCAATTTTGAATTTCCACCTAATGGCATTTATGTGCACATTCATCAAAATGTGCTCCACTCCTCTCCACTCACATGTTGACAAGTGGCATTATGCTATTGGTTGGTGTTTGATCCCACATTCCTCCATTTTGCTTATTCTTCCATCCTTCTCTTCTATAAATAGAAGGCTCATATTGATTTTGGATGCAAAACTTCATGCAACATCACTATCTTCATGCTTTGAGCAAAGTTATCCATTGTCATCCATTTTCATCATTTCATAGCTAGATAGGGTTCAAACATCATCAAGCTTGGTTTTATACTAAATTTGGAATGTAGCTTCACCAAAAATTACATATAAATAGAAAGGGAAACCACCATGGGGTTTGTAAATGAACCTACCACATTCTTCTATTTCATTACTAGAAAGGGAAAATGAGATCCTCAATTCAGGAAATCAGATCCACTTTCAACCCTTAGGTGAGTGAATTATTTGAGGAACCTTGCAATTTTCCTTTTTGTGTTAGGACAGGGGCCTAGGTCAAACAACACTTTGGGGAGAAAAATTAAAAATAGAAAATCAACTCCAAAATACAATCTATCAATTGGATTCAGTAGATTAAACATAAAACTGAAGGAACCTACAAAGTTTCTTGAAGATCTGGAAGGGATAATTGTTGTGTACCTCTCACAAAATGATGTTTTCAGAAGCTATCTAAGGATTCATTCGCTCTATGGAAAATGGGTCCTTGGTAGGGCTCTTCAAAAATGATTTATGTGTCCTCTGCTCCTATGTCTACACTTCCAAATTCACAATTTTCACAGTCGAACATTCAAAAATAAATCCAGGATATGAGTTTTTATGAGATGACAACAAAGGTGACAACTTTGACAACTTTGCAATTTTTCATTTTTGAGTTCTTCAACTTTTCTTCAACCTACAAATCTGCAACACATAAAGAGGGGAAATTTTTTTACTTTTAGTGAATGGGGGTTCTCCTTGATACAATCCTTTTTTGGTAATTAAAATTTGAAATGACACAAAATAGCATGAAAGGAATGATGAATAAACAACTCTATGTCACAACTCACCAAACCCGTGAATGAACCTTGGAATGTAGATCTGCAACTTGCATGAAATGGATTCAATGGATGTGGATCTTGAACTTTGAATCTTGATTTGAAACAATGCTTTGAATGCTTGGATGGATCATGAACTCTGCATCACCATACTAGCTCTGAAAGCATGCATGCTGCAAGAAGACCTTGATATGACAATTGGATCTTGATTGCTGCAATAAACCCTCAATAAATTTTCTCTTGAATGCCTTGAATTTCTCTTGAATTTCTCTTGAAATTCTCTAATAATTCTCACTTGAAAATTATTAGATTGCTTAGATGAAACATAGTGAAATAATCTTGTATTTATAGGTATGTAACATTAATTTCCCAAAATTCAAATAACACAAGTCGACATGTGAATATGGATTTGAGTATGTTAAAATACAACCGAAAATATAATTTAAATTTAGGTCCTAGGTCACTCACCTAGGACACACATTGCTCAATGAGAAGTGTTATGTTAAGGTATTAATGAATGCCAGGTTTCTTCTTTAGAAAATACAATTAATTAGGCTTGGATTTGAATTAAAGGGGCCAATTAAGGAAAATTAAGCTCAATTAGTTAAAGGAGCCCTAAATAAGTATGAAAGTGTAAAGGGATACACTTTACAACACTAAAAATAAGGCACAATTAAGTCCATTTTAATTAATAGGGCCCTAAACTTAATGTGAATATGTAAAATACATATTACAATAGTAAATTAAGGAATAATTAAGTTCTTTTTAATATTAATTCCAAATTAAGTTTGAAAATGTAAAGAGATACATTTTTGTACACTGCATTTAGCCCCCACTTTAGTGAGAGGATGAGCACAAGTGTAAACTCACACTAAAGTATACATTTTAAACATATGTACGTAGTAATGATAAAGATACTCAATCATACAACATCAACAAATTAAAGAAAAGTAAAAATAAAAAATGTGGATAAAGCCTTGAAACTTTCCAACGCAATGTGGAACACACCTAAACTATTTGTCGAAAAGAAAAGGGAAGATCAAGCCTTAACTATCCAACATGATGCGGAACACATCTTGGCTATTTGTCCCAAAAAAAATTCATGTAAGAGAAACACGATGTCCACTATGAAAAAAAAAATTCACTCACTTTGGGATAATGGAATGTTAGGATGTCCACTGGGTGAGCCCCAAAAAAGTGGCTTAGTGAGAAAGTAATGCTAGGTCTACAAGCTCTCACTATCCTAACCATACCAAAGCTATCCTTTTGATAACTTCATTAAGGAACCACAAAAAAAAAAAACCTTTGGGCTTTACAAGTTTAACAAGTTGTATTATGTTAAAAACTTATGAACAAAATATAAATAAAGGTTTTTTCAAAGGGATTTTTCTTAGTGAACATAAGGGAAATAGGTGTGTCCACCTTTTAGGAGATGGAAAACTTACAGGGACCTATTTCTCACTTTAGTTCATTAGGAAACCATGATCCCTCACCCAAGTGACTCAATTGAGGGAAGGAGACAAGTGGGTGGTTTATCTATGGTTTCCTTAGGTGTGATTAAAAGGGGGGTTCACCATTCAAATTAAGCTTCAAAGGAGAAATTCAAAACCCTAATCCACTAAACCCTAGAAACTTAGAATATGAAATGAGATCACTAAATAGAAAGATACATAAAATAACTTGGACGATCAGAGATGACTAAACAAGATCTAAAAACCTTGAAATTTGTTGTTTCTAATGTGCACTAGGACTCACATGCTAGACTGGACAATTTAGTCACAGTCTAGGGTTTTTGGGTAGAATATAAAATCTTCTAGTGGCTGATCAAAATCTACTAAAAACTGGTAAAATGGCTATACAGGGACTCATACACCCAAGGTGGTGATTTAGTTTCATTAGTACGGTTTCATTGATGCTTTTTTAGCCTCTAGTGATCTTCTGTAGCTTTTTTCTTGTCCAATCTTTAGGTCTAAAAAGTATGAATTATGATCTGTAGGTGAGTTTCCATGAAGATGACAACTTTGACATCTTTCTTCAATCTTTCAACTTTTTCTTTAAAGGATCTTCAAGCTCTAAAACACCTAGATCTACAAATACACATCAAGAGAGAAATGTTGATTTGTTAGTGGATAGGGGTTTGCCTTGGTCAAACCCAATTTTGGTAATCAAACCTTGAAATGAAATGGAATAGAATGAAGGAATGATGAATGAACAATATGTAATGTTGCAACTCACCAAACCCTTATAACAAAAGCTGCAAAATTATGTGAAATGGATCCAATGGATGTGGATCTTGACTCTTGATCTTGATATGAGATAATTTCTTTGAATGCTTTCTTGAATCATGAAATCCTACATCACAAATGTTAGCTCACAAACACACATGATGCATGAAGACTTGGACATGATGCTTGAATCTTGAATGCTACTCCAATTGCTTGATGATTTTCTCTTGAATGCTCTTGAATGCACTTGTAATCACTCTTGATCATAAAATTTTCTATAGGAATACTTCATAAGATAGCCTAGATGACTTGAAAACTTGTTAGGTCTTGTTAGGAGAAAGTATGTGAAGTAAGCTTGTATTTATACTTGTTTATGCAAAATTTCTCAAAATTACAACACTACAAGACGACATCAAATCTAGGAGAATTAAATCTTGCCAAGAATTTGATTCAAATTAGGTCTTGATTAAAGTGGGACCCATACGCCACCTTAGGAATAAGAGTCCCAGTGTCTTAAACATGAGACATAAACTCCAATAAATATCTTATTTAATGCAATGTTTAAAATTAGGCCCTAAAACCTAGGGGGACCCATACGCTTAAGGTGGCGTATGAGTCCCAGATCACTAGATTTAGAACAAACAACCTCAAACATTGCATTATGATTGGTTATTTGATAAATTTTAGGATTATCCATAGAAAAATGCATTTAATAAGGCTTTTGGATGCAAAATAGGACCAATTAAAGCATAAAGAAGCCCAATTAATTAATAAATCCCTAGATTAGTTTGAAAGTGTAAAGATGTACTTTACAACACCCTAAGTAAAGCACAATTAGGTCCATTTAGTTTAAAAGGGCCCTAAACTTAATGTGAATGTGTAAAACACATTACAACACTAAATCAAGCCAACATTAGGCTCATTTTAATATTAATTATTCCCAAATTAAGTGAGGAAAAGGGGTACTTTTTCCGTCACTACATTTAGCCCCCACTTTAGTGAGAGGATGAACTTGCTTCAAAGTCATACTAAAGTAGACATTCAAGAGGAGTCCAACTGTACCAATGTGGATGGTATAGAATGAAAAAGATCAAGGAAGTGGCCAAGCCCCCAGGATCCAAGATCCTACGTCAAACCAACATAAGCACAAAGGGACACACATAAGGTATATGATATGCAGCATCAAGATATACAAACATACAATTTCAAAGACTTGAAGAAAGAAAAAATAAAAATAAAAATAAAATAAAAAATTGGTGGATTAAGCCTCGATAGTCTATCTAACATGATGTGGACTAGGTCTAATCTATTTGTCTAAAAATGTTTTCAAGTGGAACATGATGCCCACTATGCAAACCAAACGCATGCTCACAAGGGCTAGTGGAACCTCAGGTTTTTCACTAGGTGATCCCCTAGAGACACATACTCATGTGGCCGGTATGTGCTCACATACACAAGCAAGTGGCTATGGGAAATTCATGCCTATGGTCAACTCCCATACATATTAACCATACCAAAGCTATACCTCCTGATAACTTTGATAAGGCACCACAAAAGGAAACTTTGAGCTTATGAAAAAAATGAAAGTAAAAATTTGTTCAAAGGGACTTTTCTTAGTTCATGTAAGGTCTCTTCTTAGGGAATATCATGCTTAATTTCTACAAGAGAGGAAAAATAAAAGAAATATCATGCTATAAGAGGAAATCAAACCTAATGTCACCACCAAGACAAGGATGCATCACAAGAATAAAGAAAATCGCACAATGAAACATGATAAATGTCGAAAGATAATGTCAATGTATGCCCCCACTTTAAAGTAGTTGCTAACACTATTGTTGTGAGAAATTGGCTTTAAAGTAGCCAATGAAGAAGACATGAGAGCTTATTTGGAAAGCCCTATTCCAAGTCATATGTTCTCAAATGAAACTACATAATGGATAAGGGGTTTCCCCCAGAATGAAACAACTAAAGATAACTTAGTACATCACATGTGAGCCAACTTAAGGCATGTCCCCTACATCCCAAGCTTTCTCTTATATATACATGGAAGGAAGTCAACTAGCCAAAAGAGACAACTCCAAGGGCCATATGAGGACAAGGCTACCTAACCCCTTGCCCCAACTTAGTGCAAGACAATAATGAGTTGAGATGATTGATGAGAAACATGATAGAATGAAAATCAATATCAATTAGAGGAATTAGGTGCCTCAACATAAGGAAGATCACTATAATCCTTAATATGTTGAATTTTATTACTCAAAGCCTTACATTCATTAGTAGAATGACCATGAACTCTATGATATGCAAAAAATGAACTCTTGTAGTAAAATTTCTTTTACATTCTTGGAGGAAGGGATATCAAATGATCTTGGAGGAGTCTCAACAAGATACCTTCTTCATAATTAGTGAAATATGTTCCTTTATTTTGCAACAAAGATATCTCTTGCTTAGTACAAGATGTCATACTTACACAAGACTCTTTAGATTGCAATATTTTGTTCTCTCCTTGAAAGAAGGGAGTAAAATCTAATGAACTCCAATTGTTATTGTTTTGCGTGATGAAATTGATATTAAGCAAAGATTTCTTTGTTTTTTACATTTCTTTCGAAGGAAAATAACCAACACCACTAGTTTCTATCAATTCAGGATGCACTAATGTTAAAGTTGGCTTAGGAGAATCTTTGAAAGAGTGTTGATATTTCTTGAGGGACAATAACCAAGACCATTAGTTGTTTCTTGCATGTTAGGCTCTGTAGGGACACAAATACCTTGTTCTCTAGCACCACATCCTTTTCCACTATACCCAAGTTGTTTCATAAGTTCACAACCTTTTCCATAAAGCTTTTTCATTTCTTTCAGATTCAGTGGTTGCTCATAATCAACTTCATCAAAGTTTGTAGTGTATGTTGTCTTTTCTTCTAAAGTGGTTGAGGTGGATGCTTTTGAATTTTGTGTTGACATTACCACTTTTTCTTTTCCCTTTTCAAACTTTCTTTATGATCTTGTATTCTCCCATGAATGTAGGTGTGAAATCTAATGATCCTAAATCATCCACGATAACATTGTGAATTGTTTAGGGCACTTATCTTTTTTTTCTTCTTACATGGGTTCCACTTGTATAGTTGGTGTCAACATTTTCAAAGGATATTCCTTGTCTTTATCAAGTTGTAAAACACTACAACACTTATGACCAACTTTGACTGTATACACTTTGTTGTTGTAGAAATACGTCATTATACAATGAAGAGTTGAAAGCATTGCATGCATCTCATGAATCCATGGTCTTCCTAAAAGGAGGTTATATGGTAGATCATGAGGCATAACATGGATAGATTTTGTAACATTTCTTTTCCTACTGTAATAGGAAAAGTGATCACACCAAGCGGTTGTTTTCCTACATTGTCAAATCCTTGAGTAGATAAAGAACCAGGTTCAATTATTGATTTATACATGCCAAGCTTATCTAAAAGGGTTACACTACACACATTAAGAGATGATCCATTGTCTACAAGGGTCCTCTTTATACCTGTTCTATTGAATTTAGCTATTATTATGAAAGCTTCATTTTTTTTTCACTTCCAAAGGAGGGAGCTCACTTTGGTGGAAAATAATGTTCATATTAATTCCTTGAATTAGGGCTGCTATGTCATTCAGTTGCACATTAGGAGGCATAGGAACTTGTTGTAAAGTACTTTGAAGCATGATATGATAACTAGGTGAGGCTTGAATAAGGTCCCATTAGGATATCTTAGTAGGAGTATTCGTTAGTTGTTCAACAAGGTCATACTCCATTCCACTTTGCAAAGGCAAACAGGGGCACTAGGCAAGATAGGGTTAGGTAGTGGAAGGGATGTTGAAGGTGTTTTTCTTGGTTGTAGATTGTTTCTAGTGTTATATGTATGAGAAATGATGTTATAATTCAATTGTTGTGAAACATTATTCTTAGGTGGTTTGAGGATGAGGATAGGTTTGGTTTGAGTTTGTGGTTGGTTTGAGGGTGGGTAAAGGATAAGTTCAAGCTCAAGAGAGTACTTCAAGGGATATCTAATTTGCATAACTTCAAAAGTCTTGTCCTTAATTTCATGATCTCTTAGTAAAGGGGAGTCTAATGTCACTTCATCGTCTTCATCTAAGGAAGCCTCCTCACTATTGTTTGAAAGACATGTGTCAATGTTCCCATTTTCTTCTACCATGATATCTTCACTAGTAGGAATTTCTTAGGAGAACTATGAACTAGATGTTCATGAAATTCAAAGATTGGTTCTTCTAAAATGATCTCATCACAAGTAAGGAAGTTATCAATGGTTGGATTTTCCTACTTATCAACGATGGCATTATCTTGTTCAATAATGTTTTTCCTAGGGGAAGAGAGACAAATAGGAATCTCATGACTCTCACTGGTTTGATCTTCTAACATAAAAATATCTTCTTTAAAAATAGGAGAGATAGTAGGAGAAGAACAAGTGTGACTATCATGGTTATCTATAATTACATTTCTTTATCTCATAATGTCTTCCAAAATAGGAAAGGTAGGGGAAGAAAAATAGACAGGGTTGTCATGGATCTTAAAGATTTGATTATCTAACACCAACATATCCTCCTCACTTACAATTGCATCCTCTTTCATTAAAACATTGTCACAAGTGGGGAAGATGTTGGGAGATGAATGTAGACTAGTTGAAGTGTTATTTAGGTAGTTGTAGTAATGGAAAAATTATCCTTTTTCCTTACTTGGTTTGGGAATAATTGTCGTTGAATTAACCTAATTTTTCCTAGGTTTAATGTTGTAATGTGTTGCAACACATTCACATTGATCTTGAGCCCCCTTTTAATAAAATTTACTTAATGTGCACCCTATTTATAGTGTTGTAAAGTGTTGTAACACACTTTCACACTTATCTAGGGACCTCTTACTTAATTGTGGTTAATGGAGTTAATTAGCCCCTTTAATTCAAATTTAAGACTTATTTGTGACATCTCTAGAGGATCTATCCTGGCACCCATAATTCAAATTGCATAACATTTAATTGGGAAAAATAAAGGTCCTAGAAATTGGTGCTAGGACCCATTCAACCTAGGTTACAAATGGGTCCTCCCTCTATAGGACCCCCCTTTTTTGGCATATTTCACCTGGGTTTTTGATGATCTTCCATTCCTCGAAGGCAAGGTCTTGAAAAATAGTGCCAAGACCCATTCACCCTAGGTGGCGAATGGGTCCTCCCTTAATGAGGACCCCCTTTTTTAATTTAATTCTGGTAGGAATTTAATAATGTTTGTTTCCAGATCTAGTGTCAGCTTGAATTATTTGAATTTTAGGATTAACCTCTTAATTTAGTATAAATAAGGGGTCAATTCACATAGTTTCATCCTAGATTTTCATGAGCACTCAAGAGTACATTCACAAGAGCATTATAGAGTTTACAAGAGCATTTTCAAAGGAATTTTCAAGGTAGATTATCAAGAGTTTATTGTAGCAATTCAAGATCATTTCATCATGTCAAGGGTTTAATGCATTCATGCATGTTGTTGAGCTAAGAAAGTTAATGTAGCATTGAGGATCTACTTGCAAGCATTTTTCACATCTATTTAAGGAAAAATATCTACATTCTTCATGGCCACTACATGTTAGATTGCAGATTTTTCTTCCAAGACAACTTCCAAGGTATCAACATTGCATCATTTCATGTTCATGCTTCAATTTCATTATTTCATCATTTGGTTTAATTACCTACAAGGGGTTTGACTTAGGAAAACCCCTATTAACTAACAATTAACAATTTTATCTTCCCTTGAGTGTGTGTTTGTAGATTTACAAGTTGAAGATCAAGTGGAGAAGAGATTTGAAGCAAAATTGTCAAAGTTGTCAAGTTGCAAGATTGACCCTCAAAAGTGCAAGAAAAAAGAATTAAAGCTACAAAATCAAGTACAAGTTTTAGGGAGCTAACAGTCAGGAATCTAAGAGTGCATATATCAAGGAAAATAACCCATATATTAGTTTCAAAAACCCTAACAAGGACTTATTCACCACTAAAGGCGAATGAGTCCTTTGTGCCCTAAAAACATGCTTCTTAGAGCATGGTACGCACCATTTTAAGCTCTAAAAACTCCCCTCATAGTTGCTATAATAGTTAGGATCAACTTATTATTGTTATTTACATCTTTTGACCCTCATCATTGCATGAATTGTAGTGATTTTGGTGGAAAATTTTAGTGGTTTATCAACTTGATTCATTTCATCTTGATACCACCACTATTTTCACCTCATCATTAATGGTGAACCTGACTTATTAATCATTGCAATCTTCTGATTTTTGAAGTCTTTACATCTTAGATTATATCATGCATTCATTTGCATTGAATTAAGATCTCATTTAGGGTTTCTTGCATTGCATTCAAAATTGCATCTCATTTAGGGTTTAAATTTGCATTGTTTTGCATCTCTCTAAATCTGAAAAATACAAAAAAAACTAGTCATTGTGCATCATTTAGTTCTCATTTATTTGCATTTTAAAATCAAAACAGAATTGCATTTCAACATAGGTCCTTGCATTCATCTTTTCATTGCATTTTCACATTGTATTCTTGGAAAATCTGAAATTGAAACTCACTACCTCAGACCTAGAATTGAAAGACATTATTGAAAGCTTGCAAATCATTAAAAATAATTTAAAAGTACCTAACTAGGACCCATTTACTCTTACTAGAGAATGAGTCCCTGATCAGGTCAAACCTGCATCTTATGTCATCTGAAAAGGCATTAAAAATTACCCTAAAATCCACATAAACATCTCAGAAAAACTTAACCATGACCCATTCGCCCTTATTGGTGAATGAGTCCTTGTTAGCTACTAATATGCAATTTTTTGAAATTAAAATCTTAGTTTTAGGATTTTTTTTGTTGCTATTACTTTCTTATTTCAGTTTCCTGGTTTTTTGTTTGATCAAATTCATATCATTTAACTTAAATTGCTTCATTTCAGTGCATTGTTAAAATTCAAAATTGCATTCAAACATTTCATTTCTAGTTTATTGCATTGTGTAATTAGTAAATTGCATTTCATTCTAGGTTGTTGCATTGCCTCTTTCCATTTAGGATTTTCATACCAGGATTGTAAAACTTGCACGAGCTTTACAACTTGGTGTCCTATTTATAATATTGTTAGACATAGTGTGAGGTTCATGTCATCCCGTGATATCTTACTCATTGTGGATCTTGGGTTTTCTGACTCTCTTTCTGATAGTGTTATTAATCAACCCTCCATAGTTCAAGATTTGTATATTTCCCTTCAAATATCACCGGATGACGTAAACAAACTAGATGCAACATTAAAAAACTTAAAAGCCCATATCCTTAGTGAATGCATATACATTAGCTTGGTTCCCATTATACAAAACCTAAGGAAAGTGCTTAAAATTGGAAACAAAACAAAAATGATCTATAGTCTTAGTTACTTCATTCATAACTATTGGGATAAGTAAAACAATAATGATATACATGCCACAGTCAATCTTCCTAGTGAAACCAAAAATAATGTTAACATGGATGATGATCATATGAAACCACATCCCATAGATAAAGTGATAACATTTATCAAAGCTAGACATCGTAAGGGCTCAACTAAAAATCCTCTTGACATGGCTTTCTCATAAAACATGCACCTGATGATCCTCTTTACATAGTTGGTTGAATCGATGATAAGCCCACTAATGGGATATTAATTGATCCTATCTTTGGAGAGAATGTGATCATTGAAGAATTCTTATATGTGCATAACTATATCAAGATACATATGACAAACGGAAAGCATCGATCAAGATACATAATGGGTTTTTTTTCCCTAGGATAGGCTCGATAGATCCCCCTTTAAAAGTGGGACCAAAAAAATTAGCCATCTCATTTTCCATCATTCTACAATCAGACCAATTTCATGTGAAGCTAGGATATCCATGGCTTCGTTCCATGAATTTTGTCCCTTCGGTTGTGCATAAATGTCTAAAGTTCCCATTTGGAAATGATATCTTTACTGTGCATCATAGTGGATTTAATTTGGCATCATCCAGAGGGAATTTTTCACTAGATTTCTTTTGACCTGAGCCTATGGAACCTATCAAGAATCATGAGTATTTATTCTTCAAATCATATAAAAAGTTCAATGCAAAGAAAATAATAGAATTATCACTTCGAAACATGCCTCAACCTATAAATGAACACCTATTCTTGATGAAGCAATGATCAAACCAAAATCCCTTCCAAATATACAAGAGAAACATATAGAAAAACCTCCCACAAATTCCTACAAGAGACCATGAGATAACAAAAAACAATCTCGTTGTCCCTCCCAGAGTAAAAAAGGTTTACAAATTCAAAGAGAAACCAGTTGAATAACCTATTGTTGTTTCTTTTATCCCTCCCAAAGAAGAGAAGGAACGTATGATTAATGAACCCTCTCTTACACAAACAAAAATTGATAATAGATTAAAAAGGAATCAAAGTGCTTGAGAGCGTAGGTGTAGATGATGTGCTATTGCTCATAGATTAAAAAATCAAGAAGACAAGAACAACATAGAAAATCATAATCCAAACTTACCTGAAGCAATGCATGATGACTCTATACCCTTGCCACAACATAAACAATAAAATTTCATAGGCATTGTCATTTGACCTCCCATTGTGATCAATCTAGATGATGACATTGACATTGCAAATATTGATGAACAAGTGCATGATGAGTTGAATAAATTTTTTTCTTCTTCTATGAGCTTAGATAATAAATCTCCTAAAAAGAGTGTTGAACCTAGTGCTTACCCTAGTTTGGAAGTTGCTCTTGTCCCTTTATTGAGTTTTCCACCTTTTGTTTATACTGACCAAGATTGGGATGTAGATGAACTACTTTAGATTGAATCGCATGTGCCTTACTAGTCTTTTTCTTTCTAATGTTCTCTTTATGTGATTTCATGTGCGTAATGTGATCCCCATGTTGTCTCATTTGATGTATCTCTCTCTCTTTTTGTGCATTCCTCTATATGTATCTTCATTCTTCTCTATGTCATAATCATTTCATTTTTCTTGTGTTTTCCTTTTGGGGATGACACAAGGCATCGGGAAATTTATGTCTCTTCCATGTTGACCCAAAATATTTTCCTTTATCTTTTCTTTTTCTTGTTTTTTCCTTTTTGGGATGATGCCAGGCATTGAGACATTCGAGTCTCTTTCTTGTGTCATTCTTCCAATTCTATGAGTATTTGTGGAATGATGACAGTTCCATGCTCTATGAAAACATTGTAGCAAAGACATAGTGACCCCAAATCCATAGATTCCTTATGTATTTGTGGGGGCAACCCTTCCTTCCTATTTCATGATGCAGCTTGTTTTGGAAACATATGACTTAGCATAGGGCTTTCTAAGGAAAGCTCTCATGTCTTAGGAAAAACATTTTGCCACTTTAAAGTAGTTGCTCATAGTAATGGTGTAGCAACTACTTTAAAGTGGGGGCATACATCGATGACATCTTTCAAAAAAAATTTATGGCATGATTTTTCTTTTTTCTTGTGACGTTTCCTCTTCTTGGTGGTGTCATTAGGTTTGACGTCCTCCAAGAGTGTACGATCTACCATCATGGCATGATGTGAATGAGGCATCCCATGAGTGATGATCTAACACCTTTTGACTTGTCCTCTCTTGGAGAGATTAGGCACAATTCTCCCTAAGGAGAAGACCTTACACAAATGAAGAAAAATCCCCTTTAACAAAAACTTACATACATGAAAATACAAAAGCATTTACAAAAAGCATTACATTGTGGTTCCTTATCGAAGTTGTCAGGAGGAAAAATTTGGTATGGTATGAGAGGCTATATGTTTCTCTCATTTTCCACCTCATTTGGATAACTCGCCTAGTGGATAGATTGAGGTTCCACTACCCTAGAGTGAGTAATGCATGTTATAGACAAACAACCTCATTCCACATCGCGTTGTAACAGTTGTGCTTGATCCTTTATTTTTCTTGACCTTTGATAGGGTATGGTCATGTATCTTTGTTATTTATGCATACTTAAGTGTGATTTTGACATGGTGTCATCCTCTCACTAAAGTGGGGGCAAAATGTAGTAATGGAAAAAGTATCCTTTTTCCTTACTTGGTTTGGGAATAATTGTCATTGAATTGACCTAATTTTAATAGGTTTAATGTTGTAATGTGTTGTATCACATTCACATTTATCTTATGCACCCTTTTAATAAAATTTACTTAATGTGTACCCTATTTATAGTGTTTTAAAGTGTTGTAACACACTTTCACACTTATCTAGGGCCCTCTTAATTAATTATGGATAATTGGAGTTAATTAGCCCCTTTCATTCAAATTTAAGCCTTATTTGTGACACCTCCTAAGGATCTATCCTGACACCCATAATTCAAATTGCATAAAATTTAATTGGGAAAAATAAAGGTCCTAGAAATTGATGCTAGGACCCATTCGACCTAGGTGGCAAATGGGTCCTCCCTCTATAGGACCCCCCTTTTCTGGCATATTTCACCTAGGTTTTTGATGATCTTCCATTCCCCGAAGGCAAGGTCCTAGAAAATAATGCCAAAACGTATTCTCTCTAGGTGGTGAATGGGTCCTCCCTTAACGAGGAACCCCTTTTTGAATTTCATTTGGACAAGAATTTAATAATGTTTTTTTCCAAATCTAGTGTCAACTTGAATTGTTTGAATTCCGAGGTTAATCTCTTAATTTAGTATAAATAAGGGGTTAATTCACATAGTTTCATCCTATATTTTCATGAGCACTCAAGAGTACTTTCACAAGAGGATTCTCAAAGGTATTTTCAAGGCAAATTATCAAGAGTTTATTGCATCAATTGAAGATCATTTCATCATGTCAAGGGTTTAATGCATTCACACATGTTGTTGAGCTAATAAATTTAATGTAGCATTGAGGATCTACTTGCAAGCATTGTTCACATCTATTCAAGGATCAAGATCTACATTCTTCATGGCCACTACATGTTAGATTGCAGATTTATCTTCCAAGACAACTTCCAAGGTATCAACATTGTATCATTTCATGTTCATGCTTCAATTTCATTATTTCATCATTTGGTTTAATTACCTACAAGGGTTTTGACTTAGGTAAACCCCTATTCACTAAAAATTAAAAAAAAATTCTACCCTTGAGTGTGTGTTTGTAGATTTACAGGTTAAGATCAAGTGGAGAAGAGGATTGAAGCAAAATTGCCAAAGTTGTCAAGTTGCAAGATTGAACTTCAAAAGTACAAGAACAAAGACTTGAAGCTACAAAATTAAGTATAGGTTTTCAAGAACTGAAAACCAGGTATCTAAGAGTGTAGACATCAAGGGAAATAACCCAAATCTTAGATTTAGAAACCCTAAAAGGGACCAATTCGCCACTAAAGGCGAATGAGTCCTTTGTGCCCTAAAAATAGGCTTCTTGCAACAAGGTACACACCATTTTAAGCTATAAAAAATCCCCTCATAGTTTCTATAGCAATTAGGGTCAATTTCTAATTTTTATTTACATCTTTTGTTCCTCATAATTGTATGAATTGTAGTGATTTTGGTGGAAAGTTCTAGTGGTTTATCAACTTGATTCATTTCATCTTGATACCACCACTATTTTTCACCTCATCAGTATCTTTCAATGGTCTCTTCTTGTTGTGTTATGTGATCATCATGCTTACCTATGGTTGTTTCCTCTTGTTCATCAATGTCTTGCCTAATAAGAGAGGTAGGAGGAGCTGAGAAAAAAATAAGATTCTTCTAACACAAAAATATCTTCTTCACAAATATGAGAGATAGTGGGAGAAGAATGAATATGATTGTTATGATTGCCCAAGATTGTATTCTCTTTCAATAGACTAATCTCACTCATAGGAGGCATACTAGGAGAAGGATCAATGCCAAACAAAAGGAGCAGGGAGAAGACTTCATATTCATATGCACATAACAAATTTTTTTTACAATACTCAACAAGATCTAAAAATAGGACATGAAGTAAGATAACCATAGATTTTTGCAATGAAAACATGATGTAATGATTGTCTTACAAATTTGAAATATGATAATGATAGAGAAGAAATGCAATTTTCATATTTGAAACATGATAATTGACTAATTATGCTATGTATAAACTTGAAAAAATGATAACTTTTAGTTCCCATTTTTTTAATGTTTTCCAATGCACTTGAAATGAAACCAATTTTGATTTTTTTTGTCAATAAGAGTAATTATGCAAACTAAAACAAGGATATGACATCAACAAAAAAAAGCACAGAAATGAAGTTTTTCATGCTGTACAATGTAGATTTAGACCTGATACAGGACTAAATTGTTGAACACCCAAGATACTAAGAGGGGGGGTGAAGCAATATCTTCTTAAACTTATTGAACATACACCATCCAAATACTCCAATGTGTATAACAGTGAGAATGAGCAAGAGAATTTGCAAAACATAAAATCACACAACACATAAACACCAATATTTTTACATGGAAAACCCAAAATGGGAAAAACCATGGTGAGGATTAGCTCACAATATAATATAACTAGTTATAAGATATTACAAAGGGTGGCTCACTGCTAGGACTCACTGTCCAAAAATGGGAGGCTCACTGCCCACAAAGATACAATGTAGAAATGGTTTACAAATAGAATATGAACTAATAAAGTTACACCTAACAAGTGTTGATTTAGTTCCTTCGATGCTAATAAATTGACTTTATACACTTCTTCTAATAAACTCGCATACCAGCATATATATTCACCTTGATTCATCTTCGCATACTTATCTATCTCACCATCAATCTCAAAACTACCCAATATATATATATATATATATCTGACTCATCCACAAGCATTAAATAGGTCGGCCTAATTAAATGCAACCCTTAGTCACCAAAAGTATTAACTGTCGGCTTCAAGCTTGTACAATACTTTTCCAAAAACATTTCAAGTGTGTAGTACACTACAATATGTTGACATGGACCTAAGATAGGTTACAAATACATCCACAACAAAAAATTAATTCATTATAACATCAACTATTGATTAGGTTGGCTAGGGATACACCTAATAACAAAATATAACTGATTGATGCCAACTCGACATACGAGCACCTGTACACATGAAATCCTGAATATACAAACTTCTAATATCCAAAGACCATTTCCCAAAACTGCAAGTTATGATATTCATTAGCGGAGGATTGTAGACCAAAATACTGGAGGATAATGATTATTTCTACATACCAGTTCAAAATACCAGATCAAGCTTGAACTTATGGTGATGCAATTATAACTCATATAACATGGTGACATCAATAACAACACAAAAGCTGCATAATGAGATATTCTTCTTCATTCTTCCAAAAATCTCCCCCTTTGTCATTGATGGAAACATGTGCCAAAAGAATGTGCAAACCTCCTATGTGCATCACACTCTCCCCTTTTCTCTTCATGACATTCTCTCCCCCTTTGACATCAAGGACAAAGGGCGGTCCAAAAATATGAATATATATATACAAGGGTGGTCCAGAAAAATCTAACTCCCCCTTAGGAGTATAAACTGAAAAAGCATTACCCAGAGGAAGGTGAGCCTTGAAGCTCCTTGAGAATACCTTGCCATGCTGAATTTCCATTCTCCCAAATCTTCTTAGTAGATATTAGCATTTTATTCAAATATTCTAACTCTATCAGGCTTTCTTCAATATCATCCAAAGTGCATGGAGTCAGATTGATCTTTTCTAGTTTTTCTACATTTGACTGAAGTGTATTCCATTCTCAAAACGTCACCTAGCTAACCAAATCTTCTAATGATGTCTTCCTTCTACTTCTATAGAATAAATAATTTCTCTCTATGAGTAGTGATAGCATTCCAAGTTGACTTGTCTCTATCTTTAGATGCACTATATGTATTGGAAACAACTATCAACTAGGACTCAATGGATTCCATGAGATCTTTGATACTATATGTGGAATCCAACCACTTTATGCAGTAATAAAATAGAGTATTTGATTCAGACTCACAATCTTGCACAACTTCCAAACTATTTTCCACATTGGTGTGTGCTAGAGCACACTTATCATGAAGTACCAAAATCCTTTTCTCTGCCATTTTCTCGTCAATCTCTTGCTTGGTCTTCTCACCAAGTCTGGAGGCATATTCCTTAAAGGAGTCCAATAGAAGTTTCAAATTTTCTACTAGAGTGAGAGATGTATCAATTGATGTACCAGGGGTGGCCTCCTACAAAGTTTTGAGGGCATCATCAATGACCTTTGTCCCCTTTTGGTGTGTTTACAAAATTTCTTTTATTCTAGATGCATGCAATGCATCCCCTAACACAAATTTATGAATGGGAAATATTTTATCCAAATACGCACTACCTTGAACCATGAGGAGTTGTAGAATTTCTAGAGGAATTACCGACTAGAACCTTATTTTCTTGGATAACAAACCTTTTAATACATCATTGTCAAAGGAGAATTCTCTGGAGGACCTTTGTGATTCCACAACTTGCCTTTGATCTTCTTCATTCTTTCTAGAAATTTCCCCATTTCTTTCTTCTTCCTCTACCCATTCTTCTTCCTCTACTTCATCTTTTTCTCATTTAGCTTGTCCTGGAGGGACAACATTAAGTTTCTCTACTTCAGTTTCTTCCTCATTATATTTCTCTATCTCCAGAAGATCATCTGTAATGCCTATTTCTGGAAGGATATTTGTATCACATGTTTATGGAGGAATTCCTTCCTTTACCTCTACAAAATACTCTTCTCCTAATTCTGGTGTAGAACCGAATGGGAGTGCACCAAACATACCATGTTTCTAAGCCATACCCCTAATGGCTTCTACAGTTTCTTTCTTTATTTTCTTTATTTTCCTTTTATATTTTGTCATCAAAGTATTTACCCTTTTCTTCATTTGAAACATTTTTGAGCATACCTTCTTCAAGGTTTCCATATCATTTGTGGTCAAAGAAGATCCAATTTTCTCAAATGCCTCAGTTCTTATCTTTTCTTCCAACTCAATAGCATCTGATCTTCTTTTCATCAGGGCGTCCCATAATTTCTTAGGTACATTGGACTTAACATAGTCCCAACAAACTTCCAAGCTAATTACATATTGAATAATAGCTAAAATCAGTGTTTTCCTATCCTCTCTACCTACTTGAGTATAAATTTCTGCCATAGGTTGTAGCATATCTTCAAAATGTACCAAGCTATTTACCAATGAATCTAATCTAAGAGGGGAACCGGGTCTTACTGGTGATGCCTTTTGTTCTTCCTGGTCTGGAGATGCCTCTTCTGGCATTTCTTCCTTCTTCAAGTCCGGTTTGGTGTGCATATGAATGCCAAAATCCTATTCTTCATCTTCTTCAAAGGATCACACACACACACACACACACATATATCTTAGTTCCAACACTTGCTTCTTGTGAAGCACCTTCACCAGAGGATATGTTACCTTTCTTCTTTCTTATCAATTTGGATGCAGGGTCTTCCTCCTCTTTGGTGATACTGAGGTTCTTTTCCCTTGTTTCCTTTTCCTTCTTACCTCTCTTGAATGGTTCCATCGGAGGAGTCTCTTTATTTTTTCCTGATCGTGTAGAAGGTCCAAAAGGAGCTGGGCCTTTGCCTTTACCAGGAGCCTTGGGCTCTACCTTTACTGATGTAGGAGCTGTGATTGGTTTCGAAGGAGTTGCTCTGCTGGATATCCTCAAATCTGATGATTCTATAGTTAGCTTCTCTCCCTTGGCTCTTCCATGTGAAATATGTTCATCAGTGAAGCCAACCTTTCTAATCATTTGATCTACATTCTTTCTTATCATAGGCATCCTATGCTTCACTTGAACTTCCATAGATTTTTCTTCATATGTGCCCATTCTTGGTTCACTATAATCTTTTGGGCATTTTAATAATACTTGTACATATCCTTCTGCTTCATCCTTTGTAACTTCATAACCCAATGGTTGGATCCAGATAGTTTGGGGTTCAACTACTTTAATCATGCACTCATTTGAGACATGAAATATGATTTCATCCTTGTACTTTTTAACAAATTTCCTCAGAATCATTTCTCATTCATCCATGTCGCTTTTGAATATAGTAAAGAATGTTGTTAGAACATTTTTCTGACTCTTAAGATCACCCAAGCTATGCATATAATCAAAATTTTGATGTGCAACAGGTCTTGATGCATCCCAAATTACCATATCATCTCTTCTGAGAAGCTGTCTAAGAAAGAAGAATAGTAGACAAACAATCAGGGAACCAAACTTAGATGCATATTTCTTCTCCTTTATCATCTTCAGATTTTCAAAAAATTGTTGTCAGAGAAGTTCACATAGATCATATTTTTCACCATTTGTTGTCATGTCATATTCGGTGTATATAGCTATAGTAGACAAAATTTTCCCTATTTGTGAAGTAGATCTTGTGACCAATCATTATAGTTATGTACTCCATAGTAGGATTGGTAATAGGTTTTATTGCAAGACTGCTTTTGTCAAATTTTTCTTCGGTGAGTTCCATCACAACTTCATTTTTTACTGACTCCAACATTGGTATGGGTTTGGTATCATAGAGCCTAGTAACTACCTTAATCACTTCTTTGGTTATTAGGTGAGGTCTGTCAATCCAAAAAAACTTATCAGGAATTATGCTAAGAACATGTTTAACATACTTGTCATCAATAGTGGAACTAAAGTTAGGAAATTGATTCCACTGATCCAGCTTCTTCACAACAATATTTGCATACTCGGGTTTTATCAAGAAATCATCCCTAGTGAGCTCATTGTGCCACATATCTATCAATTTTTTGTGATTATACTCCTCAGTATTAGCACGAATGTACACTCTAGTGCCTTTAGTGGGTAGGACACTATGAGGAATCTATGAGAAGGGGCACAAAGTATCATCTTCAAACACCTTCATGGAATACTTCTTTTAGGAAGGTCTAGGTCTTTCTGACACATTTACAACTACAGGGGTTGCCATATTTTCACACATTGAGCTCTACTAATTTCAGAAAGAAGATCCACACAAACCCACAACAACATAGAAGAGTAAAATACCCATTTCTTTTGTGAGAAATAGAAATAGGGTTTGTTCAACTCACTCTTCAAATTTCCTCAAGATTTCTCCAAATCGCTCTCCACTTTCTTCAAATGCACAATTGATCAAACATCTTACAAATTTTCTTTATAGATCGACGAGCTTCCCTAATCCACATTAAATGTGGTAGAATTCAAAAAGATGATAAAACCTTCTTCATTGCACTAAAAAACCCTAATTTTCTCTACAAATGCTCATTCCTACAACTTTTCTTCTAGTTCCTTTTGCATAAGCTTTGTTTATTCATTCTTTACAACATATCTTTGTGCCAACAACTGACACACTAGGTATCCAGGGGGTTGAATAATTTTTTGTTAATGCTCCCCCTAAGACCATGTTGGGTCTAATTTCTGAAGGGATTATCTGCACGAGATGAGGGCATAGACTCACTTGATGTTACAAGATCTTCTTTCTTCTTCCA
Organism: Sequoia sempervirens; assembly: GCA_007258455.2. Lineage (NCBI taxonomy): Eukaryota > Viridiplantae > Streptophyta > Pinopsida > Cupressales > Cupressaceae > Sequoia > Sequoia sempervirens. The sequence continues at coordinate 38,002,202 of VDFB02047144.1, forward strand.
TATATTATTCATTTCTTGTTTAACCTCATTCTTTTCAATTGTCTTTACTAGTTCATTCTTCTTTACCAAATCAAATTATTTCCCCCCTTTTACTTCTACATACTCTTGAAATGTGTCTGGGCTTGTTGAAATTGTAGCAAGCAATATTTTTCTGATTTGTTTTACCTCCATTAACCCTTGATCTACACTAATTTTCATTGTGCTCAAACTTATTACATGCATAGCAATAGCCAACAAAAGATTGATTCATTCTACCACCTTTAAACCAATTCATCATCTAAGTTCTGCATTCACTAGCTCTATGACCAACTTTCTTGCATGCAAAAAAAGTTATGGAGAAGGATCTAGCAAATTGGTTTATTCTACTTCTACACTCTATTTCCCTATGACCAAATTTATTGCATTAAAAAAAAACACCATTGAAAAATGGGTACCTTTGAGTATTTGGTTGTCTGATAGGTGGTCTTCAAGCAAAGCTTCTTGTATTTCTTGTTTTTCTTCCTTTATCTTGAGTCTTTTGATTGTCCACTGTGTTTGGGGTTTGCATAGCCTTTGAGCTTTCACTTGTTTCAAATCCCAAACCACCTTTGTCCTTAGTTGGTTTTTTTCTTACAATCAACTCATCGAGCTTGGTGGAGCTTGTTTTGAACTTATCTTCATAGACTCTTGCTTTTTCCAGATCTTCTCTTAGGTTTACCACTTCTTGCTCAATCCTTAAGAATTCACCAGTCTTGCTTCACACCACTATATTTAGACAATCTTCAATTATGTTCTTTTCCTCCACTTGCACCTTTAATTCGGTGATCTCTTCATTTTCTTGTTTAATTGCTCACTTACTTCTCTATGTCTTTCTTTGTATTTCTTCAATTTCTCTTTCAATTTATTGATGCATTCATTTTCCTCATCAAGATTTTCTTTCAATTCTCTATTTTCATTTTTAGCCTTGTCAAGATCTTCAAGGGCTATCCAAATTTCTTCTTTATAATCCATTTGTTCAATCTTCAAGATCTTCCTCAAGCTGTTAGGCTTCTTCGGAGGAACTAGGCTCTGATACCAATTGTTGAACACCAAAGATACTAAGAGGGGGGGTGAATCAGTATCTTCTTAAACTTATTGAATATACACCATCCAAATACTCCAATCCATATAGCAGTAAGAATGAGCAAGAGCATTAGAAAAACATAAAAGCACACAACACATGAACACCAAGATTTTTACGTGGAAAACCCAAAATGGGAAAAACCACAGTGAGGATTAGCTCAAAATATAATATAACTGGCTATAAGATATTACAAAGGATGGCTCACTACTAGGGCTCATTGTCCAAAAATGGGAGGCTCATTGCCTACAAAGATATAATGTAGAAATGGCTTACAACCAGAATATGAACTGATAAAGTTACACCTAACAAGTGTTGATTTAGTTCCTTTGAAGCTTAGTAAACTGACTTTATAGACTTCTTCTGATAAACTCGCATACCAACATATATGTATTCACCTGGATTGATCTTCCCATACTTATCTATCTCACCATCAATCTCAAAACTATCCAATATATATATCTGACTCATCTGCAAGCATTAATTAGGTCGGCCTAATTAGATGCAACCCTTATTCACCAAAAAGATTAACTGTCGACTTCAAGCTTGTACAATTTTTTTCCAAAAACATTTCAAGCATGTAGTAAGCTAAAATATGTTGGCATGGACCTAAGATAGGTCATAATTACATGAACAACATGATATTAATTCATCATAATATCAACTATTGATTAGGTCAACCAAGGATAGACCTAATAAGAAAATACAACTGAGTGATGCCAACTCACCATATGAGCACCTATACACATGAAATTTTGAATATATAAACTTCTAACATCCAAAAACCATTTCCAAAAGCTGCAAGTTATGATATTCCTCATCGGAGGATTTCAGACCAAAATATCGGAGGATAATGACTGTTTCTGCATACCAATTCAGAATATTGGATCAAGCTTGAACTAATGGTGATGCAATTATAACTCATATAACATGGTGACATCAATGACAACACAAAAGCTGCATAATGAGATGTTCTTCATTCTTCCAACATAAATCAACCATATGGGCAAATGAGTCCCAATTAGGGTTTCTAGAAGGTTCAAATGGTGAAAATTAGAGAGCATAGAATACCCATAAATCAGGAGAAAAGACTTGTACCAAGACTAAATTGCCAGATGGGCGAATGAGTCTCGATTAGGGTTTCTAAACTTGAATCAACAAATTTTGAGTTGATTCTAAGGTTTCTAGCTTGTATGTTGACTTGACTATTTGCAATTACAGATTTTCAATGAAATTGAATGATTTAAGATGCAAAAAATGCAACCTATATGCACTTTTCACTAATGCAATGTTTAGAATCCCTAAATGCAAAATTAACTAATGCAAGATCTAATGCAAAGTTCATGCAATGCAGATCAAGGACTTATAATTTTCTCCAAATTAGAAATTATAAACTGTCCAAAGGCCGGGTTCACCAAAATGAACACAAGGGAGATAGGTGTGTCCACCTTTTAGGAGATGGACAACTTAGGGGGACCTATTTCACACTTAGTTCATTAGGAAACCAAGATCCCTCAGCCAAGTGACTCAATTGAGGGAAGGAGACAAGTGGGTGGTTTATGTATGGTTTCCTTAGGTGTTATTAAAATGGGGGTTCACTATTAAAATGAAGCTTCAAAGGATAAATGCAAAACCATAATGCACAAAACCCTAGAAACTTGGAATATGAAATCAGATCACTAAAAAAAAAGATATAGAAAAGTACCTGAAGGCTTAGAGATGACTAAACACTACAAAAAATTCATGTGATTAGCTCCCTTTTTTGCTCTATTTTTTGCTTCCACCCACTATTTTAATGTATTTTTCTCCAATTTTTTGAAAAAGTTGGCACTATTTTTGGCATTTTTTGCACCTATCAGGACAAGTAGGCACTAAATTAGGCACAAATTAGCTCCTACATTAGCACCAAAATTAGTGCCAAGATTAGCGCCAAAATTAATGCCCTTAGTAGTGCCCAAATTCACATCGAAATTAGTGCCAAGATTAGCATCAAAATTAATGCCTATAGTATCGCCCATATTAATGCCTAAATTAGTGCCCAAGTTAGCATCTACATTAGTGCCCATATTAGCACCTGATGTAACACCTAATTTAGCACCTACTTTAGAGCCTATTTTAGCGCCTAATTTAGCACCTAATTGTTTTGATCTAGCAGGGATTAAGGGTGTTAGAACAAAAAATCCTTCCCCAATATTCATTGGCCTTCAATTGCTTACCTACATTTCACTTGAATCAAAAGATATACTACCTTTCATTTTTCATTGTATTTAACATGAAATGCAACAACTTGTGTGACAAGATCCATAATTTCACCAACATTCCCTTTGTATATACCCATTTATTCCTCCAAATAATCATAAACAAAGCAAATTTTTCCTTTACCTCAATACTTTGTACAGATTAAGGGTTGAGGGTTGATAATTAAGGGTTTAATGTGGTTTAACGTATAGGTTATATGATAGAGGGTAAAGGGTTTAGGGTTTAGGGTTTAAGGGTTGAGGGTTGAGGGTTTAAGGTTGAGGGTAGAGGGTATATGGTTCAAGGATTAAGGTTGAGGGTCCAATGTATAGGGTAGAGGGTTTAGGGGTTGAGTGATTAGGGTTAAAGGGTACTTGAGGGTAGAGGGTAGAGGGTAGAGGGTAGAAGGTTTAAGGGTTCATGGATTAAGGGTTGAGGGTTTAGGGATTGGGGTAGATATTTTACTTGGATTTAAGGGTTTAAGGGTTGAGGAATTAGGGTCGACTAGGGTTGAGGGTAGAGGGACATAGAGGGTTTATAGTTTAGGGTTTAGGGTATTGGGTTAAGGGTATAGGGTAGAGGGATTAGGGTAGAGAGGGAGGGATGGATTAAGGGTTGAGGGTTGAGAATTGAGGGTTGGGGGTGGTTTAATGTATAGGGTAGAGGGTCTTAGGGTTGAGGGTTTAAGGTTGAGGGTAGAGGGTTGAGGGTATATGGTTCAAGGATCAAGGTTGAGGGTCCAATGTATAGGGTAGAGGGTATAAGGGTTGAGGGATTAGGGTTTAAGGGTACTTGAGGGTAAAGGGTTGATGGAATAGATTAGAGAGTTTACTTTGGTTTAAGGGTTTAAGGGTTGAGGGATTAGGGTCGAGGGTAGAGGGTATTGGGTTGAGGGTATAGGGTTGAGTGATTAACAAACTTCCTAGGCTCAATAATTTTTTTAGCTTCACCTATTAATGCAATTAAACCATATATACAACAGTATAGAAATATTGAATAAAATGAAATAAGTAAATAATCACTTGCCATAAATTAATGATCCTCTACTTCTCTTCATTTACCTATATGGGCTAGGTTCACAAAGTGGGGTTGCCTCCTCTTATGGAAAGAATGAAGAAAAAAATAAAACTAAAAATAAATATCATTTATTTACACTAAGTGGTGTTAGATAAAATAAAAATTATATAATGTTATTTATATTACTAGCTCATACCAATGTGAGAGCCTTAGGAGATAAAATTTCCATAGAAATTCCCATATCCTAGAAGAGTATGTGTTGATGTAATTAACTAAAAATAGGAACAACATTATTTGACCAAAATATTCATAACATTATTTACATACATAATGATTAAAATTAATAAAACTTATCCTTTAATGAAATTTGATAACTAAGTAAATACCACTAATGTTTCATAATATTAAAGGTCCTGTTGGAGCCAAAATTCCACCTTAGTTATTTTGCATACTTCTATTTTCAGCCATCTTCCCACACTCACCATATGTCCTATCTCCATTTCATAATGGCTGACACTATTATAAACCACCAAATAAGGCCCTTGGTCATAGCACTAAAGTCAATTCCTTGTCTGAAGTGTTCCCATAGCAGCACATGGCATGTCACCAAGACAATGCTATATCGAATAGAGTCTCACTATAGTCTCTTCGACGTGAGTAGAAATGGCTAATGTGAAATGCAGATGAGACTCCCGAATGTCTAAAAGACATATTCAAATGTCTTCTCACCAACCTAAAGAATGATATATCTAAGAGACTTGGAATGTCAAGGAAAAGACATTATATGGAGCGGCATATCGAGGAGAGAAGAGAGTCTCTTCATCATTCAAGGAGAAAAATATTAGTGAGACATATACACATCAAACAGACATTAGACAAGGTCTCATCGACATCCTAACAAGGATATGTTGAGGAGACATAGGAGTATCGAGAAGACAGTATCAAAATTCCCCCCAACATCCTGACAAAAGTGTAAACACATGTTATTGATGAGACTAAGAGACATTGGATAGAGGTGACCATGGGTCTCCTTGACATGACAAAGTCGTGAACATAGAGATCATCAGCAAGTAATACTGCCGAAGGAAGAGAAAGGGATATGTCAAAGAGACATAGGCTTGTCAACGAGAGATATCCACCAGTCTCGTCGACAAAAGGGGGGCCATAAGGGAAGAAACTAAAATGTAAATATCGAAGAGACCCTACAACATCAAAGAGAGAAATCTAAATGTCTCTTAGACACTTCTCAAAAGATGGTCAAGGATATATCAAAGAGAGATATAGACGTTGTGATTAAAATCTCTTCGACAAAATATGAAATAATTATCATCAGATTGATTTGATTGATGAAGTCATTGAAGAGACAACTGCTATTAATGTGCAAGTTGATAGGAATGGTGGAGCGAGCACCATTTATGAACTAGAGTTGGCTCAAGCATGCTAAATTTTGATAAATAAAGCCTCTAAGGAATCAAAATTCACTGTGAATTATGGCTAAGCATCCAGAGGATGGAGTTGGACAAAGGCAAGCAACTCAGAATTTTTGACATTCATTCAATTAAGTACATCTTGGCTCAGTTAAGTGTAATTTTTTGAGGATAGATTACAACATAGTTAGGGTTAAAATGGATAAATCCCTAGAGAAAACAAGAGAAAAGAGGAAACAAATAGAAAGTAGGCCACTTAATAGACTAGTGTCCCGGGTCTAGGCCAAAAGCAAGGAGAACAACTCAATTAAACCCATCATGTGAGACCCTAGAGGACAAGCACAATAAATTGGGAGATGTGTGGACTCTGCACAGGGTTATGACTTGTTCATCTATCACTATAGGAAGAATTATAGATATAGCCCAGTTTCAAACCCATGGAATTTGAATCTAGGAAAAAATGTGATGCCAAATATTTTTTGTGAACGTAGAACTAATTAAAGCATTGGAAAAGAATTATAATCCCAAAACAAGGGAAATTCACTTACACGATGGGTCACAATTTATGATTATAACATGGTCCATTATATTTGTGTGGGTTTCCAATTGGACACCTCCCTAAAGATGAAATTGTGGATGAGAAACTTGCTAGAAGAGTATCGTTGTATGGATACAATCTATAAGAGGTGGAAGTTGCCTCTATAAAGTCCCAAATGTCTAGGGAATCAACCTAGGAGATTTTCTAGTGATGAAAGGCCCCAATTCTCTATAGATTTGTTTGAAGAATACTATCAATACACATACAATTCAACTGGCCAAGTATTGGGTGTTGATGCCCTTGATAACATGACTATAGCTCCCATGGTTCTGGCTACAGAAATTCAAAGCCAAGATGATAGGCCCTATGACTGTGTAGAGTATCTATATGAGGCCATTAATAGTGCTCTTAATGCTATGAAGAACAATAGTGAAGCTATACACTTCAAACACTATTCACTTCTTATGCATATGATACTATATGAAGGACAAGTGATGGGAATATGGGGAGAATTGAGAATAAAAGATTTGAATAGTGATGGTAATTATAGACCAGTGCAAATGTGGATATCAGTCTGGGATAGTAGATGTGGGAGATCCCACTACCTGTACTTTGAAGAACATTTTTTCAAACCCTTATACGAATTACTTGGCCACAAATGTGACTATAATCTATCCCCATAAGTATAGAGGTTCCTCCAACCAAAGGAGAAGGGTCATGATGGAATAACAAATCACAATTGGGGAGATTGGTATGCGTTTGCAGATTGTACTATCATTAGAGTATATGGATTTGAGGTAGGACCATATTTACTGCCTAAGACTGTCCTAGATAGGGTTGCATACCTAGAGATCATAAGAAAATTTTCTTACTCAACCTTCATGCATTTGAAAAGCTCTGGAAGGAAATATTTCATGCCTTCCACTCTTTGTTTTGGAGACTTCACTACTATTACTGATACGTGGTATGACTTGGTAGAAAGTCAGATTATTATGGCTTGCCAAAAGGAAACAAGAGAAATTTTTTTGACCCTGAGCATTTCATCTATGATGCCAAATTTTCTCAAAAATTGAAAGATATGAGAATGAGTTCTATGTCGATGATGTCATCAGGAATTGTGAGGAAAGTCAAATGATAATGGGGACAAATGCATACAATAGAATTGTTATGGTTGAGGCTTGGAGAATGAATAATAACCTAGCCTATGTGGAAGCTTTTCATGAAATTTGAGATCCTATGGAAAGAGTTGAGAATTTTCTTTTGCATGAAGAATAAATAATAAAGGATGTACCTCTAGTGGCATTTGAGAAGAGAAGAAATGTTGGCTCTAGAAGGAAAGAAGAAAATATAACACCACTGGGCCATCTATCACCATAGCCTACTCCAGAGGTAAGCTTCTCAGTTGACACCCCAATCATGGTTGAAGATGATACTAAAGGGGAAGAAGAGGTCACACAGATTAACACTTCTATTATTCCCTAATATGAAATGCCACTGGAAAGGAGTGTGATTACATTTGAAGCTTCCAATGAGCTATCTAATGATGTGAGACACTGTGCCAGTCAGGAATTCATTGCAGATGATGCATTTGTCCAAAATTATGAATTTAAGGCTTTCATCTATGAGTATACGGGAAAGGTGATAAGGGAAAGGCTAAAAGACATTGACTTTGAAAAGGAAGCATATTCTTTAAAAGAGATTCAACATGAAATTGATAGAGATGCAGAACATGACTGCTGAGAGAGGAAGATGATTATTGCAAGAATTTGGGGTTATGCTCCTTCTAGGGTGGGATATTAGTTCAACCATTGTGTTTGATAGCTTTCTAAAGAGAAGAATAAAACCTTACGATTGGAAAATGAAGATGGCAATAATATCTATACTGGATCAGGATATATAATCCTGATAATACTAATTTACAGATATGGGCACTTTACCCACCAGGAAAAAAGCCTTCCCTTGTTGATCATGATCAAATTTATGGACATATTTTGGTGCAAAGGGTAGGAGAGACAAATCCTATGGAAACTGTTGACTTGAATGTAAATGTGGCAAATTTCACCAAGGCTCAAATTCATAAATTGATTAGGGATAACAAGGGACTGATAGAAGAGAATGAAAGGCTAAAGCAGGAGTTGATCAGCTATAGAGACAGACTACCTTCTTCCTCAGGGATTTACTCTCCACTGGTTGAGCATGAAAGAAAGGTGTTAGAAGCAATGTTAGAAACTACATACTGGAAACACAAACATGAGAAAGCTTAGAAGGAACAAGAGGAGTTCAAAGGAAAGCTCAAGACCACCATCTTTCAAATGGCATCAGAGATAGTTTGCATGATATTTGAAGATATGTATAAGCATGCTAAACAATGTTGGCATATTAATGACAAAAAATATGCAACATTATTGGAAAACACTAGATTGAGTGAAAAAATGAAGGAAGTGGAGTCTCACATCATAGCAAAGAAGGAAGATAACACTTTTGTGCTACAAGAATATCAAGCGATTATGAAAGCCCATAAAAATTTCCATAGCATCTTGACACGGGAGTTAAGTGACTTTAGTCAGCCACTGAGTATGTCCTTGCCAAACTTCTTCGAGGAAATAGAATTGAAAGATCAAAATACATGGAATGAGATAGCCCACTATTTCCCACTTGTTCTTGATGCAATCAATGACAAATATGAGGTACTTAAGAAAGCACATCAACAACTTGGAAGAATTTTCAAAGCGGAGTATGCCATGAAAGATATTATACATAATGTAGAAACTCATGCCAAAAGTGGGTACATTGATCATTTTTTGAAGATTAACTTGTTCATTGCACAAACCAAGTAAGAGAGGAGTAACATGGACTGGAGTTTGATGGTTTTGATACATGATCAAGGTGCATGAGCCTTGAACAGGTCTTAGGTGATCACGAGCGCTTCCTGGGGATTAGCGAAATGTAGTGCATCCACCAACAAACTCTCAATATTTTTATGTTTATGCTAATTATATTTTAGTTATGAAGTGATGTGACTTTTTATAAACATGCATGAAGCTTGTTACTTCCCATACAAATAGGGAAACCAGGGCCCAATTTTGAAATCATCATCATCAGATCATATTCCATTAGAGTAGGAATTAGTAAGAAGATAGGTTGCATAATCCACCCATCCATACCATATTAAAATAATTTTGTTACAAATGCTTATATTTTGAAGTAATATAATGGAGAAAACTACTTATAATTTGTAATCCATTTTCAGTGTTCAATTACTATGTCAATTTCCATTGCTTATCTATTACTTTGTTATCTCCAAAGTGGTCTTTTCAAGTTATTTAAGTCTTCAAGATTTATTAGAACAAATTTTTTTTTACTATGTGGATGCTTTGATTGGTTTTTGGTTGATGTGAATTAAAAATCCTTTCAAATAGTTTACTTTAATTGGTCCCTACCTAGGGTTAAAATCCTTTTGAAGAGGTTATTTTATGACCATGTATATTTTTTTCTACATACTTCATCATAAAATTATTAGACCCATTATCACATATAGACCTACAAGAATGGTGAATGTGTCATGAATCCATAATGAAATTCCTAATTTGACGATTATTTTATGATGCAATTATGACATGTGGAATTAATATGCCATTTTTATCCAATGAGCTCATCTTGGGTTTTGGGTGTTTATTCTAACTAGGTTTTTGGGTGCCACTTTTTTTGTTAGTTTTAGATCATGGTTTTGTAATCACTACTTATATTTATATGATGCTTGAGATTTAATTTTATAGTAGCTAAATAAAAACCTATTGGAATGTCATAATAAGGCAGAAAAAATGGAAAAAAAGATAAAAGTCTCATTAGACTCTATTTGGCTAATTCAATATTGTTGAATGTACATGAAGAGACCATTATAACACTTATTTTAAAGAAATTGAGAGATACATATCAAGCCAAATCTATAGTTAATAAAATATTTCTAATAAACAAGTTATATACCATCAAAATGGAGAGTAGCGGCTCTATAGTTTGACACTTGAATTAATATTCTTGAAGCATTTCAAAGTTTAAGCCATATGAATCATCCTTTTTTAAACATGGATTGAAAATAATTATGAAAATTTAGAAGTATTAGTGATTAAAATTATTGTCTGCTACATGTAAAATAGGCAAAATTCATTATGAAGTTTGATCATGAAATTTAAAATAGGCACCTCGAAAAAAACGTAAGCCCTATCAGTACAATATTCATTTTGATTTATTTTTTATAAATTTTATGAAGTTTAAAGTTAAATTAAATTAAATTTACACCATATAAATACAATAGGGTTTTGGGAAGGATATCTCTCGGCTTATTTTACATAGATTTTTCTAAATAATACAAGTATGCTAGTTCAATATTGTTGAATGTACATGAAGATACCATTATAGCACTTATTTTAAAGAAATTGGGAGATACATATCAAGCTAAATCTATAGTTAATAAAATATTTCTAATAAAAAAGTTATATACCACCAAATGGAGAGTGGAGGTTCTATAGTTTAACACTTGAATTAATATTACTGAAGCATAAAAGTTTAGGTCATAAGAATCATCCTTTTTTAAACATGGATTGCAAATAATTTTGAAAATTTAGAAGTCTTGGTCATTAACATTATTGTATGGTTCAATTTCATCTAGTGTATCATTGTCAATGTTCATATGTTCTTTCAAGTATTTAATATTATCATCATCCTCATCTTGGCTTGCATCATCTTCATCATCATTGAAATTTGACTGTAGACCATCTATATCGTTACTAGATGTATTTGGATCATCATTTTATATACCATCCATACTGTTGTCTTCCATAACATCATCTAACTAAGGATTGTTGTCTTCTTGTGCCTAAACATAACCATCTTCAACATCATCATGGATGTCAATTTATTCAATGTTCTCTAATCCCTCTCTCTCATTTTGTTGGCCATCATTGTATCCACTAATGTTTCATCAAATACATGCCTTAATCTTGGATCATAATGTATGAAAATAATCCATTTTGGGTCCAAAATATCTTCATAGAAAAATACTTGCACATGAATGACATGCATATATTATATGTATGCTATAACAATTTTATTGATTAATAAACACATGTATATATTTGAAATAAACTATGAATTAATAGATTAATGATCACTACCACTTCTTGTTTGAGTTAAAGAAATACCTGCTCACAATGAATTGGTAGAACATAAGGCTCTTTATCATATGGTAGGAAGCATGAGGAATCTATAGAAAATAATCCACTATGGGTATCATTTCTTCGTGTCCTCTCAAATGCTTCATATTATCTACACTTAAAAATACAACATTTAAAAGAGCGGTAATCCAACTCAATAATTTCTTGTATTTTCCCAACATATTGTAGATTCCCTTCAATTATATTCTTATCTTTTGAGCTTGATCATTTGGATTACTTGAAGTCAACCATGATGCCGCAATCGAAGGATCGTCTCTTTACATCTACACTTTCTACATGATAATGTCGACCATATTCCCACACTGTTGGATATTTACTCACCTGTGAAAGACCATTTATTTCATTGAAAACCAATATAATGACAAATATTAAAATAGTTAATAGTGTCAAAACTGTAAGGAAACAACATTTTGTAAAATTCCAACTGTACCTTTCTTTCACATCCTCTAGACATGTTGATTTCATCTTCTATTATGTTTGAATCTATACCTACATCTTCTATTTCATTTTGAATTTGTTCAGTAACCCATTCTAGTGTGGAATATTTGCCCCATTCCCAAGTAGATTAGTGGGAAGTGGAGTATTCCTTGGGTTCGATCTCTTAAACTATCTCCTTGCTTCTAACACTTCTCTCTTTTTATCATACAAATCAATCCATTTGTTCATAAAGTCCATGTGGTATAGAATGAACTTGTCGAGTCTAGCACTTTTGTCTACACCTATTACATGTCAACATGTTTATTTCAAACTCCAAATGTCATGCTGTTAATTTGAAAAATAAATTACAGAGTAAATTAATGATTGCAAGAAAAACAACCACACTGATCATGCATTTACATACTAATTTCTACTTGAACACCATTAGATTGTGGTTTTTCTCCATCAATAATATCTGATGCTCATTCTTCATCCCAAAAGCATGGCCCATCTTCAAAATCCTTATCAAGGAATTCACACAGGAAGAAAAATGCTTCATTCAATACATACCCTTCAACCATGCAACCCTCTGGATGTGCCTTTTTTTGGACATATCTTTTTAGAGTTTTCATATACCTCTCAAAGAAAAGCATCCACCTTGTTGATACGACACTTACCAATTCAATGTCATCGACTAGGTATATAAGTAAATGGACTTGTAGGTCCATGAAACTTGTAGGGAGCTCCTTCTCAAATACACATACAATTTTTGCAATTTCCTTCTTCCATTTTGGCACTTCACATTCATGGATTTCCTTGGAGGTCACCCGCCTAGTATAAGAATAGTAAATTAGTATGAACCTTTAGTCAAAAATTAAAATGCAATATAATATCTCTATGTCTCTCACACATGAACATTTCATATAACCACATACCTTGTAAATGTTGACAATCGACTTATGTCATTCCTTAAAAGTCAACTATAAAACATGAATCCCCCCATATTGTCAATGGCATGATATGATATCAAACACATTTATGAAAAGGTCATTAGTAATTTTTTCTCACACAACAAAATATCAAAATATATTTAGTACTTAATCAATGTTACTAGTAAATGTCAAATGATGATATATAATACCTTCATAAAATTATGAAAATCATGTGTTTTAAATCTGTGATATGTCCATCAACTATAAAAGCTTTAGCCAATGATGACCCATAGCTAGTAGGTGTCCTTATTGAATGAATGACAGTTTTTAGTTGGTCTAGCTCTTTTTTTTTCAAAATCCATGGAGCTTCTGCATATGTTTCATTTTCCTTCTTTAGCCACAAATGTTTTCTATCAATTTTGGTATGTGAAAGAGCAATATCTCTCCTCGAAGACAAGGTTTCCTTCTCTTTTCCTGATATATGTCAAAATATAGAATTTGGGACATTTTTGAAGATGTGCATATGATCTAATAGGTGCGATACTAATAGATCCTTCTACTAGGGAATCTCATAAAATATGGATTTCCTTTTCATTCCTTCTAGCATATTTACTACAACTTGTTCTAGTTCTTCAATTGAATCACCATGATAAAAAAAATCCTCCCAAGCTTTCAATTCAACATCTTCATACTTCTTAATCCAATCACCTAAACCCATAATCATGGGAGGGCCTCTATTTTCAACTTTTCCATCAAATTGATTCTTCAGGTGATTTCTAAACTTATGATCTAGTGGTAGAAAAAACTTGTTGTTTGCGTAAATAAATTTATGTAGATCTTTAGAATACCACCCTTGAAATTGTTCTACACATCTTGGACATGCAAATATACCATTTGTTTCAAGCCCTACAATTCAATAAGTAATGTTAATAACATCAAAAAAATAGTATAAAACTAAGTATGAAAGTTGGGATGAAAATAAATTATGAGTGTAAATACGTAAATATTTTTTCTTACCAGAACAAACACCAAGTCTTGGGAAATCATGAATAGTCCAACATAGCACACCATACAACATGAAGGACCTATTTGATGGAGGACGTGATATGTCATACATTCTTATGCCTTTCCATAGCAGTTGCATCTCATCAATAAAAGGCACAAGATAAACATCCATGTTTTTAACTTGATGTTTTCCTGGAACAATGAGAGTCAACATAAGGTGCTCCTTTCTAACACTCATCCATGGGGGAATATTGTATACTATCAATCTGACTAGATAAACTCTATAATTTGAGCTCAGGAAAGAGAATGGGTACACTCCATCAATTGCAAGACCAAATGTGATACTACAGGGTTCATCTTTGAATTTTCTTGGCCATTTTTCCTCTATGTGTTTCATTGCTTTGGAGTTTGCCAAAATTCACATGAATCCATCTTTACTCGTGTTCTTTGCATGCTAGTCCATCAATTGTGCAAGTGAATTGATGAAACATTCGTTGAAGTCTAGGTATAATTGGCATGTGACATAAAACCTTCTTGGAACTGTAGGACCTTGCACATATGTATGATATCTCTTCTCTTTGCATATAGGGAATTCTACCTTGTTTTGATATTCATCTCTATATAAAATGCAATCATTTTTACATGAATTAATTTGCTTATATTCAATCCCCAACTCAACTAACAATAGACATGCCTCTTTGCAAGTTGATGGCAACACATTCTTTTCAGGAAATATTTTATTTTTTAGTGCCCTGTAAGATTGCTAGAGATTAAAACAATTGAATGTTTGACTTATGATGAACATGTTTGATATGTCAATCTATACTAGGACTATTTATATACAATATATGGTTTTAAAATTCCCTTAAAGAAATATAAACAAAGTTGATGAATGTTTAAGAATTATGTACACCAATTGATAATGCAAAGTAAGAAATAGATTTCAACTCACTTCAATAGGGTAGTGAATCCTTTGTCTGACCAACCAAATAGTGACTTGATTTCTAATAATATTAATGTGCATGCTAGTTTTGAGGTTCTACTTGCACCTGATTTGAACACGGGTGTCTTTGTTGCTTGCTTGATGGAGTCTTTCAGGTTTTTATCATCAACATTACGTTGGTGGTAATTACCCTTGCTATCATCGTTACTGTCAACCATATGATCATTATTATCATCATTGTTTCCATCCCCAAAGAAACCTATAAGAATTTCATTCAATCCTTCTTCATGCTCCACATTTTCACTATCATGATCATCATCATTAAGGCTAGGCGGCATGTAATCAGTGTATGTGGATCTCATTAGCTCTTCAAATTTCTCAATTGGTAGTATTCTCTTCAATCTTGCTCTTTTCACCCTGGTATTGTTTAAAGGATGGTTTGGATCATCTCGTCCAAATCTTAATAACCTAGTTGGATCATGGGTATTAGTATGTGTTTCATCAACATATTCTACCTATCAACAAACACAAACATTATTTAATGTTTGCCAACAATTGGATAAATCATAAATGTATCAATTTCAAAGAAATATAATCAAATATGGCTTAAAAAAATATAAATATAAATTGTATGAACATAAATAAATCAATTGAATAATGGAACATTATTTTATAGACTACCTTTTTTATACAATAATTTAAATAAAACACAATTTTGACAAAATAGTTTATAAAACATCAGTCCACACTCATTTGTTATTCTTTGGTTTTCTACCCTTAAGAACGTCCTTAGGGAGACCTTGTTCTTCCCTTTTCCTTTGTGTAGGAGTGCATTTTAAGAAGGGGTAATCAATTAATAAATCATCCCCAATGGTAAGGTCCATAATAGCCTCAACCATTATCAATCTATCAACCTATCTTTCCATATCTCCATCTTTATCATTTATAACCTCAACAAATTGACAATTCAGTCTTATAGTAAGGTCCCTTCCCTTACTACTATTTATAAATCCTACAATATTTTTGTGTGTATGCACGTCCATCTATATACATAAGATGAACTCTATTAATTTCTTTTCCACTTTCCAATTGGATACGATGTGTATACATATTCAAATTTAGACCATATGCTGACATGTTAGGTTTATATTTTGCTAGCCTTCTCCATTCACCACTGTAATATGATGGACCATAATATGGAATTCATCTCCTAGTGGTTTTTTTTAAATTGTTTCTATGTTTAGATCCCACATGTATATTTTTGACAATAGAGAGGCCTAGATTCACTCCATGAATATTGGAGGGTCATATCATGTAGTTGTATCCCCAAAATTGAAACACCTCGTACACTCTAGGTAGTTGTTGATCACTAAGCCAAGCACAATATAGTCGACGATCAAATGTCTCTTTGTAAATTGATATCAAACTCAACAGCAAGTCATCATCTCCATCACATTCATTCTCATAGGGTATGTAGTCCACCTTCCCCCTTTCTTTAAGCAAATTATGCATCTTTAAATTGGTTCTTATTCTATTACTTGTTTTCATCAATTCCTCATCTTCTAAGCTGGTCTATTGAAACATTATTTTGTTATATGTATCATCTAATAAATGATCAATTCCCTCTAGGCTGGAATTCGATTATCCAGGAAACTTTAAACCAAGAACTTTATCTTGCAAGTATCCATTAAGAAAAAAAATAGTTATTTAAATAATATAAAACAATGTTTAAACAAAGTATACATGTTATTTATATCAAATTGGAAAATTCCTTACCAAAATTCCTATTGGATTTGAATTGATTGTAGGAGGAATACTACCAACTAGAAGCTCATCATATATGTAATTTCTTTGTACAATTGCTCATTTGAATTGTTTCTTTCCACGACATACAGAACATCCACAAATAATAATTTTCTCAAAGTATTCATCCCATGTACTATAGTCTTGACCAACCTCTTGTTTATTACAATCATTTGTTGTGTCTACAAGATCCATTGTCATATCCTCTTCCACCCATTTTCCTCTACATGATTTAACAATTTTAGGTCCACATCCACATACATATCTTCTTATTTTGCTAATTGAATCCTCAGGCTTTGCATTTTCTCCAATATCTGTCTAAAATAATCAAAAACATGCATTAATTTATTTCAAGATTGGATAATACTTTATAAATTTCAATAATACTATGAAAAAATATGGACGTATCAAAAAATGCCATCAGATCATTTTTCCTAAGTTAATTCAAAATTTGAGTACTTGATGTCTTGCTTCATTCGTTGTGTCCTCATTTGATATGACATGATATGTTGCCATGGCCTCATCTCGCCCCTATAATACACAACATAGTAAATATTTTTTAGTAAATCAATTATATCATTTCAATGAATATGCTATCTAACACAAAACCTCACTTTAGTCATATATTTGACAAATCGATATCATGTTTTGGCCATCCTAATTTTCAAACTTTTCCCTTGATCATAGAATCACATTTAATCACCATTCTTGTGCATTTTCAACCAATAAGTTTGACCTAAGAGGCATCATGGAAAATTAAAAGTACTTTATCTCCTCTATGTTGTAGCATTTGTGAATTCATAAACACCTTCCTCCTTTGGTTGAGGTTGCTTTCTCTTCTTACCTCTATTGTATCTGTATATTCCATTATATATCTATTTCCACCCACTTTCCTCTCTGCAATTTAGTAGATCTACACCATCCACGTCCTCTCTCCATGGCCTCCTTTGGATCCTGTAATACACATCAATGACAATATTTACATAACAGTTGTGTACCAAGAGAATATTGTTTAAATTATCTTGTTAATATGCTTGCTTTTCATTAAGACACACTATGAAAAAAATAGGACATTACAATATTTTGCTCTTCACAAAAAATTTACACGTGGAAAGTTGACAACTAGAGATCAAATATCTCTAGGAAGCATGCAATACACATAGGATGTTGATTCAATTTCAATGTCTCATGATAATGATTTAGTTCTCATAGATGATGTTTCATAACTGCCCAATAAGCCCTATATCTAAGATTATAGTAATGAATTAGGGTTTGTCTTTTTATACAAATCTATAACATGTAATTTGAAATATTTCACACTTTAGATGACTCATCTAGTTGGATAGGGTGAACATGGTCCCATTTAAATGTAAATTTAAAAGTTTAGGGGTCATTTCTAAGTTCATGAATCTAACCTCTATTAGTTTTGCACCAAAAAAATTGACATGGGATAAGGAATAGATAAAATAGGAAACCATGATTGCTCCCTTGGAACATATGAAGATGAATTTGATTTAGGATCAATTTATTTATCAACTTACAAGAAAAATACATCATTTATGCACTCCTAGGTGCTAAATTAGGTGCACTTTGCACCACCTTTGGCACCCCAAACAGATCACATCCAAGGCTAAAATTCGGCATTAACTATGTCCACCATAGCATGCCGACTACTGAATCAAAAACAAAAATTAAAGACTTCCCATATCAGGGAAGAGATGACAAGAGAAAAATGTCGCACAAAGGAAGAGAGGAGAATAAAGGGAAAAATGACATGAAAGAGGGCTACAAGCAAGTAGATCAGAAATTTGATTTAGTTTGCAACACCATTTGTAAGGTTACAATTTTTTTTTTTCATTCCCACAAATATTTTTGTTTCAATTAAATGGAGAAGATTGTGAAGAAAGGGTTGTGAATATTGTTTTGTTTAGTCGAATCATTCAAGTATCATGTGGTTGCAAAGGAGAAGGGTAAAATTGTAGACATTGCATTATTTCCTCCACATTTGAGAGCAATGAACACATTTTTGAAACCCCAATGCATCGGTTCTCTTATCATTCCCATCCCAAGCTTTTGGATTTCGGTTTGATTTCTCAGACCTTCCTTCCATGCCTTTCTTTGAAGACAACTTTCTCGATTCCTTCCTAAAAAAGTAGTCGAGTTCTTTCAAGACAAGTCGTTAAACTAGATCTACCCCACTACAGCTAGGTCCTGTGGGAATAGAGGTTGGTTAAGACAATACAAGGAGAAAGGGCTTTTGAGACAATATCTAAATAATAGATCATTTCCTCAAATTTTTGAAACCTTCGTGCTTAAATTAGCTATTACTAATTTTCACTTATTATTTTACAAAACAATGAGCTTGTGGTTTCGAATTGATTGTGCACACACATTCATTTTCTTTCTAATCAGTGGATATGACTCGAGCATGGGACCTATCTATGTTAACTCTCAATAAAACCACACTCCACGCCCTTTTTATCCCCCAAAGATTACCATTCTATATAAGTGTGCAAGTGTTGATTTTTTTACAATACATTGTTTCATTTTGCATATATTTATATCCTTTCAAATATATTTATATTCTATATAGGTGCACAAGCAATTGATTCATAGGAATTTAAATCCAAAAAGAGTCATTCAAGGTAAAACTTTCCTACCACAGACTAGACAAAAACTTTCATACCTAATAGTGTGTACTTCATTTTCCTCCATAGACTAGACAAAAATAATTTTCCCTAGGTTGCCTCAAAATGTCAAGCAATAAAGGGAAGAGAGCAAAGGGAGCAGACTCTAGCCACAATGAGGTAATTCATTATCAATTTATAGATTTGTAAATGTTTCCATTATTTCTTTCATTTTTAGTTTTTAGTTTTTTATTTTTAAATTTAAAAGAAGAAATTTATTCTATATATATATAGGGACATGAGACTGAAAAAGATAAAGAGGCATTGGCTTCCATATTGGGGGTAGAGGCAATGAACAAATTGGATGTTGTGGACTTGATAATGTTTTCTAGATACATAGAAAAATGATCTAGTGAAGCCCCCTCAAACATTGCAACCAAATCAACCATGTCAAAGGGAATCAATTGATTCCCAAAGCAGTCCTGGATCGAGCAAAAGATCCAGGAGGAAATCAATAACAGTAAACTCTAGGAATGTGGAACAGGTACCAAAGACTTCCACTGTCCTATCCACTCTTGGGATACAAAATTCTTCCACCACACCATGTTTTGCATCTTGCATTGGTAGCTACGATACCAAGATAAAATACGATGTGGTTTTAGGGGAAGTCCAAATGAAATATGCTGGAAAAATGTTTGTGAATAGGTTGAAGGAATCATGCCTTCAATGGTTCAAAGACCATCTACATTTCCCATTCTCAAAGATACCCATGCACCTGCAAAATGAAGTTATCCATGACATGGAGACTGAATTTGGCATAGGTTGGTCTATGAAGAAGGTAAAGCTATGAATGTCTCAAAACTAAAAGATATTTTGGTGCAACCAAACAAAGAAAATAAAAAAAAACTCCCTTCTAAGCTAAGGCTCAAAAAAAGGCCAATTGATGTAAGTGTGAAATTATGGAAAGAGCTTGTAAAAGCATATGAGAAGTTTGATGCATAGAGGAAGTCTAGTGAGGAGAGTATGTAGGTATTTGAATTTTCTCATGACATTATATCAAATTTATTAAACGATTTTTAAATTTTATTTGTGCATAGTTAAATTGAATTAGTATATGTTTCAGGATAAGGCCTCCAAGGCTAGGCTTGAAAAAATTCATGCCACACATCACAGTGGCCAGAAAGGTTTACAAACCTTGATCCGTACATTTGTAACTATATTTAATATGTTAAATGATATTTTTTATTTTTCCTAGGAAAAAGTAAATGATTGCATATTAATTAGTTTAACTAGTCCATGTGCCATGTTTTGACATGAGAAATATGGCTGACATCCAAAGCAATTTGAAAAGGAAAAATTACAAAGCAAAAAGTGGGCCTATTTTGTAATTTGGATGGAGAATGAGGTATCAATAGTTGAATTTCAAAAACTTAGTTGGATATTGTTGTGATAATATGTCAATTTACATTGTGTTGAGTTGTTTATTGATGTGTAGGATGAGTTCTAAAGTGCTTCCCTGTTGGCCCTAGATCCCACTCAATTTTTCCATTATTTCACGTTAAGGAAAAAAATATTGTTTTCCTTAAAGGGTAGTGGGTGACATTCATGTCTTATTTTCATCGCATCTTTTAATTAATGACCATGGTATTTTAATATCCCTTAAGTGTCCTCATTTAAGTTATGTGTTGTATCATTTGAGTAACTTAGTCCCATGTTGATTTGATTTATCTTCTTTTCTCTCAAACATGGTATCTCAAGGAGTGCTTCCTTGAATTCATGTTGTAATTCTACTAAGTGATCCACATGCATCTTTTCCATCCTTCCTAACAATGTTGTCATTCTTTTGACATGTAAGAATGTTTTGATGCATATTGGTAGGCATCCTATAGATCCAACACATCCTTGTAGTCTACATCACTTGGCGTAGCTAACCAACCACTTAATTTGTCCATCTAATTTTAAAAAAAGGTAGTAAATTCCTATCTTCCAAGTTAAAAAACTCCATAAATAAAGAAATCAACAGTAAAAAACTTGAAACCTGATCTGATCAACATAGAGAAGCATGTAATACTAGACTTCTTAACATTCAAAAGATAACTGGAATGTACTTAACACCCAGTAGAGATATCCAAAAAAGCTAACTAAAAACACAAATGTGCTCACGCACACAATGGCCTAATGGTTGGTTGTCATAGAAGCCAAACTACTGAAGTAACAACACTAATCAAGTTAACATATATGCATCATTTTCATAAACAAATGAATCATTTATGTGCATGAATAAATAGTAGAAGGATGTAGATGAACTCAATTCATCTGAATTTATGCCTCTTGGAAGGAATTCCTCTTGAATCTATAATATCAAGTGCCTGAGACTTCCCTATAGCTTTTACCTTTCATTTCTACCTTTCCTCTTCACTGTTAGACTCATCTCCTTTTTCCTTATCTGCATTTTTGGCTTCAAATTCTAATTCATTCCATGTTTTACCTTCCTCCTCTTTAGAATCTTCTTCTTCATTGTCAGGCTCATCTAACTCCACAAGAGATTCATCTTTTGAACCTTCCTCATCTGATTATGATTCCTCTTCTACATCAAAGGGTTCATATCCTTGATCTGACTCTTCTGAATTATCAGAATCAGAATCACTAGCTTCCATATTCAAAAATTCCCAACCAACATCTTCAATAAATTTATCTGGATCATCAGTAATAGTCTTCAAAATTGGCCACCAGTTCATGTTCATTATGCTTTCATAATACTTTATATCCATGGAGTTCACCATTCCTTGATTCCATCAAGCAAATATTGAGGAAGGGCATCGATGTGGAGTACATTCGGCTTGAAGTCTTTGAAAAAAATAGCCATATCAAATGCCTTTTGCGCAAGTCCTACTCTCTCAAGGTTAACAATCTCAATCTCACTAATAGTGATTACTAAGAAAGGTAATTCCACCAACTCTACAAAACAGTTTACCACAGGAACAACAAAAGCAAAGGCTTTGAAAGGAACTCCATGAAAACCAAGCTCTCTAAATGGTATATCAAACTCTAGTTCAAATATTTTAGATGAGGTTGCTACCATAGCTCTCTTACCTGCTTGACAAATCCTTGAAACTCTGCATTGATTTTTATTTTAATGTCCCTCTCTTGTTGTTCTTCCTCAATTTCATGAAGATCATACATTGAACTTCTTTCCCCTCCTAAAGTATGGGGCCCACATCCATTACCTCCACATAAAATTGAGCATCCTTGGTCTTTTCCCCTTCCCACACCATGATATGGTTATGCAAATAAAAATGAAACAAAGTAATCATCTCCTTCTCCATTGGATGGAAGAATGCATGCTTAATGTTTTGATACATGATATTAGCTCTCTCTTTTTCTCTCATGGTTGAATACCAAAATCCATTATGGTGGGCCTCTAGAGTTCCAGTCATCTTTCTTCCTCTTCCACCAAATGTTGGCTTGATCTATAAGTCTACCAACCTAATTGGCTTTGTTTTTGAAAGCTGAAGTTTCTCCTAAGTCACCAGTGTAACTCTCTCTACCTTTTCAGACTCTTTCATTGCTATAGGCAATTAGCGCCTAATTGATTAACAATCTCAATCTCACTAATAGTGATTACTAAGAAAGGTAATTCCACCAAATCTACCAAATAGTTTACCGTAGGAACAATAAAAGTAGAGGCTTTCAAAGGAAATCCATGAAAACCAAGATCTCTAAATGGTATATCAAACTCTAGTTCAAAATATTTTAGATGAGGCTACTCCCATAGCTTTCTTACTCGACAAATCCTTGAAAATCTGCATTGATTTTATTTTTCCTATCCCTCTCTTGTTGTTCTTCCTCAATTTCATTAGGATCATACATTGACCTTCTTGCCCCTCCTAAAGTTTGGACCACATCCATTACCTCCACCTAAAATTGGACATCCTTGGTCTTCTTGGTTCCCACGACATGATATGGTTATGCAAATGAAAATGAAGCAAAGTAATCATCTCCTTCTCCACTAGCTGGAAGAATGCATGCTTAATGTTTTGATACATGATATCATCTCTCTTTTTCTCTCATGGTTGAATACCAAAATTCATTATGGTGGGCCTCCAGAGTTCTAGTCTTCTTTCTTCCTCTTGTACCAATTGTTGGCTTGATCCACAAGTCTACCAGCCTAATTGGCTTTGTTTTTGAAAACTAAATTTTCTCCTGAGTCACCAATGTAGCTTTCTCTACCTTTTTAGACTCTTTCATTGCTACAACCAATTAGCACCTAATTGATTAACAATATCAATCTCACTAATAGTGATTACTAATAGAGGTAATTCGACCAACTCTACCAAATAGTTACCATAGGAACAATAAAAGAAGAGCCTTTGAAAGGAACTCCATGAAAATGAAGCTCTCTAAACGGTATATCAAACTCTAGTTCAACATCTTTTAGATGAGGCTGCTCCCATAGCTCTCTTACTCGCTTGAAAAATCCTTGAAACTCTACATTGATTTTATTATTCCTGTCCCTCTCTTGTTGTTCTTCCTCAATTTCATTAGGATCATACATTGACCTTCTTGCCTCTCCTAAAGTTTGGACCACATCCATTAACTCCACATAAAACTAGACATCCTTGGTCTTCTTGGTTCCCATGCCATGATATGTTTATGAAAATGAAAATGAAGTAAAGTAATCATCTCCTTCTCCATTGGCTGGAAGAATGCATGCTTAATATTTTGGTACATGATATCAGCTCTCTCTTCTCTCTCATGGTTGAATACCGAAATCCATTATGGTGGGCCTATAGAGTTCTAGTCATCTCTCTTCCTCTTCCACCAAATGTTGGCATGATCCAAAATTTTTCCAGCCTAATTGGCTTTATTTCTTAAAGCTAAAGTTTCTCCTAAGTCACTAGTGTACCTCTCTCTGCCTTTTCAGACTCTTTCATTGCTACAAGAAATTAGAACCTAATTGATTAACAATCTCAATCTCACTAATAGTGATTACTAAGAAAGGTAATTCCACCAACTCTACCAAACAATTTACCGTAGGAACAATAAAAGTAGAGGATTTGAAAGGAACTCCATGAAAACCAAGTTCTCTAAATGGTATATCAAAATCTAGTTCAAAATCTTTTAGATGAGGCTACTCCCATAGCTCTCTTACTCACTTGAAAAATCCTTGAAACTCTGCATTGATTTTATTTTTCCTATCCCTCTCTTGTTCTTCCTCAATTTCATCAGGATCATACATTGACCTTCTTGCCCCTCCTAAAGTTTGGACCACATCCATTACCTCCACATAAAACTGGACATCCTTGGTGTTTTTGGTTCCCATGCCATGATATTCTTATGCAAATGAAAATGAAGCAAAGTAATCATCTCCTTCTCCGCTGGTTGGAAGAATGAATGCTTAATGTTTTTATACATGATATCAGCTCTCTCTTCTACTCTCATGGTTAAATACTAAAATCCATTATGATGGGCCTCTAGAGTTCCAATCATCTTTCTTCCTCTTCCACCAAATGTTGGCCTGATCCACAATTCTACTAGCCTAATTAGCTTTGTTTTTGAAAGTTGAAGTTTCTCTTGAGTCACCACTGTAGCTCTCTCTACCTTTCCAGACTCTTTCATTGCTGTAGACCATCTGTGGGATTTAATCATTTGTACGGCATGGTTGATATGCTTTCAATCCTTGGATCTAAAGGAAATTTCCTTAACATAAATACTACTAGGGAATTTCAATGTTGGCATGTAGTTGGCATTAAATCAAGTACCTGGAACATTGAAAATTATCCTTATATAAGAATTCCCTCCATCTTGTTGGCTTGTAACACTCTTGATGGTGGCTACATGGAATGGAACCCTAATGCCATATATGGGTACCAAAACAACATCAATTTTCATATCAACTTGAATCATGAGCTATCTAGAAACGGGGATATCATCCACATTTTTGTAGGAAACCATCTTACTTGATGGCTTGGAAGAGCCATGTCCATCTCCTATACCAATGCCCCTGCAACCAATCTTCTTGCAATCTCCTCATTCTTTTTCCTTGCAAGTTCTTCTTGGTATTGTTGGTGTTGCTCTTCTTTAGTCATCTCCTGATTATCAGATCATAAGGTTGCCTTAGAAATTCCTGATTCTCCATTTATCTCAGCCTTGGGTTTCTGTTTCACTTCCTCATCTTCATCATTGTCATTAAATGAGTATGCAACATCAATGTATACTTTGGAGCTAACCCCAGTTGCATTTTTAGGCCCTTTATCCTTAACAACCATAGTGTCAACAAGGAGCAATGAATAATTCTGTGTTTTGGGGTTACCATTTTGTAACTGCAAATTCTAAAACCTAAGTGATACAATAAAATCCATTTTATCCTTCAAAATTTTGTCATTTCTTGAATTCAAACTTAAACTAGACTCTCAAAATTCGATCCCTTTTCCTGTTCCTACAGACTTTGTAAGATGAGGAAAAATTTTAGGGCCATCTCTTTGAACTACCTCCATAGATTCCTTATATTTGTTGGATGTTGTGGTTGTGTTGCTGATATTTGGTTGTCATTTATGTCAACACTATTAGCATTAGTGCATTTGAAGTTGTATATGTCAAGGATATTGAGAAAATTGTAATGGAATGAGTCGCAGGTTGTCAGTAGTGAAGTGATGTTTTGTCTATTGGTGAGTTCTGTACATTGTTGATCAAAGGTTATGGACTAAAGGGTTTCTTGTTGAGTATATCTATTTTATCCACACTGAGTTTCAGAGATCCGCGTGAAGATTTAATCAAGTTATGAAGATTTGTATTCTGAAAATTTTTCTATTGCTTCAGTTTGTGTTCCTAAATAAATATTATGTGATTCCAGTTAGTTTAGTTGTTGCGGATGCTTCTCTAGTGATTCATGATGCTTGTGGATGTTTCTATATTTTTCTCTATCTCAGTTTACACATCTGCATTGATCTTTGTGCTTGTGATCCGAGATTTTCTCTTGAGTGTTCATGTTTTTCATGTTCTTGGCTGGCAAGGTGTTGAAGCGTGTTTTGGATCTTCAAGGAGAAAATAATTGAACTATTTTTGTGTTGGAGATGTTTTTTTAGGTCTTTACTATGTTGTGGCCGACCTTGGTTGATTTTCATTGAAATTATCTATTGTTTTGGGCTGACAGTTTATATTCATTTTATTATTTCTTTGTGGCTGACTTGTAGTGATGTAATTTCTTGTTGTGGATATATAAGAGTGATTGTTTAATATTCAAATTGAAGTGTGCCCAAAGCTATGCAAGTGGATTCTTTTGTGCAAATAATGTCCTAATCATTCGAAGGCAGAGCAAAATGTGAAGAAGAGTGAAGTGTTCATGTGCTTAACTGGAACTGTAATTAGGCATTAGCAGATGCTATTTTCTCAGTTCAAACTCTGCATGGTTGTAATCTGAATCTCTCTTTAAGACAGTGTGTATTCCTTTGTAATTGAGCAGTGAGCTCTAGGCAGTGTGCATGAATGCATGTGCATTCCCCATTTATACTTCTTATACTTTTAACATAGTATAATCTTGTGGATTGACCTCCACTGTGGTTTTTCCTCTAACAGGGTTTCCACATAAAAAATATTGGTGTTATGTGTATTTTTGATGTGTTGTTGATTCATGCTTTCATTGATATTGATTAGATCTAAGAATAAGGATTAATAAGTTTAATAAGTTTGAAATTTGGTGACAATTGATTCACCCCCCCTCTCAGTTGTCTTACCTTGTGTTGCCAACAATATTAACATACATGAACATGATATGATTATATACATGAAAAGGTAACTTAAAAATAGTATAATCAAAGTACAAAATGTCCTGAAGAACTATTCTTTGTATGCTCAAGTATTATTGCATGTCATAGCTTGCTTACAAACTAAAAGCTAAACCATAAATGTTTACTCTCAAATACAGGGACATATAGACTAGTTAATTCTCAAAGAACCTTTGAAGCATATTATAGTGCCAAAATGTCCTAGAAAAATATCCAATTCTGAAATATAGAAGAAGATATATAGACCAGTTAACTGTCAAAGGATATTTGAGGAAAAAATAATCATATATAGCACAAAATGCAAAGGGTTGGCACTTAAGGTTATGTAATAGAATTTACAGTTGATAGTGAAATTGTATAACAAGTTTTTTTAGGATCTTTACTAACATTTATTAAAATTGTTCCATGTTTTACATCACTAGAATGACATATTAGCTATAAATTTTTTGAAATTTTACAATGGTATGTGCACTTTGATATGATGTAATATGATTATGGTTTTGTTTCATATGTTGTAATATTAGATATATAACAGAAAAATAAATTATTGCATGAAATAAATAATAACTTTTCATTTTTTTTAAATTTTTTTTTACAGAACACGAGTCTTCCAAAAGATCAAGATGATCCTCATCATGATATAGATCCAAAAAATATTGGTTCTATTGGTACAAATCACATGGTAGAGGATGATGATGACGTAGATACAAAAGACATTGAGGCTGATGACAATGATGATGATCACAATGATGATCACAATGGTTATGATGATGATGATGCAGTTGCTAGTAGTAGCTAGTGATATTCATGATCATATAGATTGCATCATGGATCATTGTTGATATATCATTATGATGCCTCTTTTCATAATTACTATCATATGTATCATTTTCACAGCCTGCAATACCATATTATTGAGTTGTATCATATTGACATGTATCATTTTCACTTACATCAGTTGGACATGTATCATCTTGACTTGTATCAATTTGAGTTACATAATTTATCACTTCTACTTATATCATTTGTACATGTATCATTTTGGCATGTTGTTGATCTACTGGCATATTTGACTTTCACTTGTTTTAGTTATATATGATGATTGTCTTCTCAGTATTGACTTGTCAATTTATATATATTAAAAGTGGTCGATGATTTTTGGATGGATATTTATTACGTATGATGATTTTAATATACTACTCAAGAAGGATGTTGTCAAATTTAATTAAATTATAGATATTTGACTAAGTTTTTTTAATTATAGATGATGATCATGTTATAATAATTATCTTGTTATTTAATCATATGAGTTAAATAATTAAATTAATTACTCTATAATCATATCAGTTATTTAAGAGGCATGATATTTTAACTAATTAAATTGAAATAAAACATATTAAATTAATAAATGGAAGCAAAAATGGGCATGAGCTCGTAGTGCAACGAATGAGTGGTGGCATTATTGTGGCCACTAGGGTTCAAGTCTTTAGACTTGTTCCCCAGTTTGGAGTGTTGTGTGGTGGCATTGGAGTTTGGGGCCACATTGGGGTTCAGGTCTTCAGACTTGACCCTTAGTGTTTGGGTTAGGCCCTTAGGCCTAAGGTCCACTCCCTCACTAGGATGGTGGGCTTGCGGGATTTGTGCCCTCACTGGGCTACCATACTCGCAGGAGTGGCTATTGTAGGACATCCTTGTCGGGGATGAGGTCCCCCATTTGTGGCCTTACTAGTTAAAAACTCTAGTCAAAAGCATTTACCAATCAAAAAAGAAAATGGAAGCAAAAAAGGAAGCAACAATGGAAGCCAAACTAGAAGCAAACCAAAAGCAATCTTGGAAGCAAAACTTGGTGTTATCTAGGAAGCAAAAACAAAATTAATTTAGGTAGCAAACAAAGAAGTAATAATGGAAGCAATTTTAGAAGCAACAAAAGATGCAATAATAGAAGCCATATTAGAAGTAACAAAAAACACAAAAATGGAAGAAAAGCTAGATGCAACAAGAGGTGTTATATTGGAAGCAAAACTAGAAGCAAAATTGGAAGAAAAATTGGAAGAAAAATTGGAAGCAAAGATGGAAGCAAAAATGGAAGAAAAACTAGAAGAAAACCTAGGAGAAAAATGGGAAGTAAAACTAGAAGCAAACTTGGAAGCAACACACGAAGCAAAACTAGATCCAAATTTAAAAGCCAAACTAGAAGCAACAAAGGACGCCATAATGGAAGAAAAACTTGGTGTCAATTAGGAAGCTAAAAAGGAAGCTATTTTTGACGTCATACCAAAAGAAAAACATGAAGAACAACTAGGAGTAAAACTAGAAGCAACAATGGGAGAAGACATTGAAGTAAAACTAGGAGCCAAATTGGGCTCTAATTTAGGCATTATTTTTGACATTAAATTGGTCTCGCTTCTCGACACTATTCCTGGCACTAAAGGTGGCATTATTGGTTGTGCCATTTTTTTGGCACAAAATCTGACACTAAAGTGGGTGCTAAATCTGATAGAAAATTCGGTGCCGAAGAGAACATGTCACTTAGTGCCAACTTTTGCACCATGAGATGTGTCCAATTGATGAACTCAAATGCACTAAAATTTGGTTCTATTTTAGGCACTAATTTCCTATTGTGTTGTAGTGAAACAAGATCCAAAAAACCCTAAATATGTTGTTTTTGATGTGCATTGGGACTCATATACCAAACTGGGCAATTTAATCCTAGTCTAGGGTTTTTGGGCAAGATCTGCAATCTTCCAGTGATCAACCATAATCCATTGAAAACTAGTAAAATGGCTATACATGGAATCATACGTCCAAGGTGGTGATTTAGACATGTTATTAGGCTTTCATTGATACTTCTGTAACCTCTAGTGATCTTCGGTAGCTTTTGTGTTGTCCAATCTTCAGGTTCAAAAAGTCTGAATTATGATCTGTAAGTGAGCTTTCCTGAAGATGCCAACTTCTTGACAACTTTGAAAACTTTCTTCAATCTTGCAACTTTGTCTTCAAAGGATCTTCAAGTTCTAAAACACCTAGATTTGCAAACACACATCAAGAGAGAAAAATGTTGATTTGTTAGTGGATAGGGGTTTGCCTTAGTCAAACCCTGTTTTGGTAATCAAACCTTGAAATGAAATGAAATAGAATGAAGGAATGATGAATGAACAATATGCAATGTTGTAACTCAACAAACCCTTATAACAAAGGCTACAAAATTATGTGAAATGGTTCCAATGGATGTGGATCTTGACTTTTGATCTTGATATGAGATAATGTCTTTGAATGCTTGCTTGAATCATGGAACCCTACATCACAAATGTTGGCTCACAAACACACATGATGGATGAAGAATTTGACATTATGCTTGAATCTTGAATGTTGCTCCAAATGCTTGATGATTTTCTCTTGAATTCTCTTAAATTCTCTTGTAATCACTCTTGATCATAAAATTTTCTATAGGAATGCTTCATAAGATTGCTTAGATGACTTGAAAACTTGCTAGGTCTTATTAGAATAAAATATGTGAAATAAGCTTGTATTTATACTTGTTTATGCCAAATTTCCTAAAATTACAACACTACAAGCCAACAACAGATCTAAGAGAATAAAATCCCACCAAGAATTTGATTCAAAATAGGTCCCAATTAAAGTAGGACTCATACACCACCTTGGGTGTATGAGTCCCAATGTCTTAAACATGGTACACAAACTCCAATAAATGTCTTGTTTAATGCAATGTTTAAAATAGGGCCCTAAAACCTAGGTGGGACCCATACACCCAAGGTGGTGTATGAGTCCTAGATCACTAGATTTGGAACACACAACCTCAAACATTGCATTATGATTGGTCATTTGATAAATGTTAGGATTATCCATAGACAAATACATTTAATAAGGCTTGTGCATGCAAAATGGGACCAATTAAAGCATAAAGAAGCCCAATTAATTAATAAAGCCCTAGATTAGTGTGAAAGTGTAAAGATGCACTTTGCAACACCCTAAATAAGGCACAATTAGGTCCATTTAGTTTAAAAGGGCCCTAAACTTAATGTGAATATGTAAAACATATCCCAACACTAAATCAAGGCAACATTAGGCTCATTTTAATGTTAATTATTCCCAAATTAAGTGAGGAAAAGGTATAATTTTTCTATCACTACACTTAGTTCATGTAAGGTCTCCTCTTAGGGAACATTGAGCCTAATGTCTCCAAGAGAGGACAAGTCACTTGGATAAAAGATTCACAATATTAAGGAATGCAATGCATAGCATCACCACTAAGATGAAAGTCACATGCCAAGAAATATCATGCTCTTAGAGGACATCAAACCCAATGACATCACCAAGAAAAGGATGCATCACAAGAAGAAATAAAATCACACAATGAAACATAAGGAATGTCAAAATTTTCAAAAATAATAATAATGCCAATGTATGCCTCTACTTGAAAGAAATTGCTAACATCATTGATGTGAGCAATTTACTTTAAAGTAACCAATAATAAATGCTAAATAATAAAGAGGACATAAGTTTATTTGGGAATCCCTATGCCAAGTCATATGTTTCCAAATGAAGCTATGCCATGAATAAGGCATTTCCCTCAAAATGCAATGCTAAAGATAACATAGAATGAAAGTATGTCATACATGAGCCCTCTTAAGGCATGTCATCCACATCCCAAGCTTGCTCTTATATATACATGGAAGGTGGTCAACTAGCCCAAAAGAGGAAACAGAAAGTGCCATACTAGGATAAGGTTACCTAACCCCTTTCCCCCTAAGGGAAAAATGTGAGCCAAAAATGGGTGATGATATGTTGCTCCTTGCAAAAAGAAAATATGATTGCATAAACCAAATTTATACCCTTATGAATGATAGTGAATATACTATGATACTACAACTACCATATGAAAAGGAGCAACAACTAGTGTTATTGATTATAATAGGTAGAAAAAGTATGAGTTTTATCCATATCTAATGAGATATTCCCACATGCAGTATCTATTAGTTCAGGATGCACCAAAGATAAAGTTGTCTTGGAAGAATATTTTTTAAGAGTTGATATTGAGTGAAGGATTTTTTTTATGCTTTTGTTTATTTTGAAGGACAATAACCAAGACCACTAGTGGTTTCTTGTGTGTTAGGCTCTATAGGGACATATATACCTTGTTCCCTAGCACCACATCCTTTTCCACTATAACCAAGTTGTTTCATAAGTTCTTAACCTTTTCCATAAATCATTTTCATGTCTTTTGGATTCAGTGGTTGTTCATAATCAACTTCATCATTTAAGTTTTTTGTGTAATTTTCTTCTTCTCCGAAAGTGGTTAAAGTGGATTCTTTCAAATTTTGTGTTGACATTACTGCTGGTTCTTTTCCTTTTTCATACTCTTTTGTTATGATCTTGTATTCTCCCATGAATGTAGGTGTAAAATCCAAGGAACCTGCTATTCCCGTAACACACATGCCCCATTCAGAACGGGGACCCTCTCTTTCCTTCACCTTGTCGGGTCAACTTGTCACTGCCTCGTTTTGTGTGCCCCCTCCCATTTTGGTGTTCAAAGTGATCAGTGAGCCCTAAAATGTCATCTTAAATTGACCATGTTTCACCCCCTCAAATTTTCTAAGTCAAGTGCCTTAACGAAGATCCCTTAGCAGTTTCCCTCTACAGGCGTCATTGGGGCCCTCCATGTCTGCCCTCGCAGGTTTCCCTTGGCCGACTTCCTTGTCGCATTTTCCATTTCAAACGGCTGACGGACCATGTCTGTCCACAACCTGGGACCTACCACCTTAATCGCCCTTTCCCATTTTTTTAACAAGTTTGATGGCCATCCATGTAATCGGGTCCACTCGTCCAGATTGCCTCTATTGGATTTTTGTGGCCTCTTCATCGCCCTCAACAAATTTCATCCAGTGGCTTTCCCCCGCTTGGGGCCCGGGCATTCCAATGTCGTCTGACCTTCACCAAGTATTTAAGATGGCCATCAGTCAACGACCTTTCGCCCATCAGGTTCCGGCCCTGCCGCGACCATTTTAAATTTCAAACACACCAATTTTTTGATCGTCGTACGTGCATTAATGAGGGGAATTTAATGAAGGAATGACTATAAATAGTCTAGTATGAAGGATCATTTTAACTTGTTCGTTTATCTAGAGCGATCGAAGAACTTACTCTGCGCACCGCCTCCGAGCCCGAAGCCTCCCATTGCAAATCCCTTACAACTATTAGCCGATTCAGCAGCCTCCTTTGTCAGGATCTTGAGGTAAGTTTTTCGTCTGCCCTCATGATTGTGTTTTTCTTAGTTTTTGGAAAAATTAATGAATTTTAAAAGAAAATAACTCGTGATCTGGATCAAGAAAAACATTGCGCTTAAAACCCATGTCAATAAATCTTGAGAAACCCTTAAAGTTATCCAATAAACGAGCGTGGGACTTTGTGCTCCGAGAGTCATTCTTCAACTAGGGCATTAGCACTCTACGTACCTGAGCATTTCCTTTGCTTTCGATAACACACGAAAAATAAAGAAAAATTTTATGCAAAAAAATTCCCTTAAAGGTCCGCCATCGCAAGGTTCCGCCCTCTACTCGCCATTCAAACTTGGCGAAAACTTGACAAAAACTTGAGCCAAGTGGACTCCATCCACACCTTTCAAGCCCGCCCCTATGGGACTCCTTCTTTGAGTGTTGCTCATAACCCTCTGATCTCAAACAACTTTCCAGCCACGACTCTACGGCACTGCGAACCGCAACTGTCTATCCACCAATTAACCTCGTGCAACAACGATTGTATGCCAAATGCCTTATGGCGCACGAACCTCCGACCACAGACCGCTATGGAAACATTGCCATTTCTTTCAGCTTTCTGGGGGCTTCCTTTTTCCCTCCAGGTCTCACTCATCCCTTAGTGGCACGAATAAAATGTTAAACCACAAGTGATCCAATTTTTGGCAGGTCATTCTCATCGGACCTCCGCTGTCGGGACTCCATCCCATCTTGGCTGTTGCAAAAGAGCAAACCACCCCCATCCTTCTAGCCTTCAAGGCGGGATACTCTATTTTCTGGTAAAATCCAGTAAAGAAAAGAAAAGAAAACATGGACCCTGAGTCCTTGACCGGGTCTGGTCCTTTAGGTTACTCCCGTCAGACTTCTGCCCTCTGTCCACCATTTCAAATGGAAATTATCAAGCGGCTTCCCACCTCCTCCAGCCTGAATGCTTAAGAGACCAATGTCTATTGTCTAACGTTCTCCAAACTTGTCAGACCCGCACCTGCGGAACTCCTTCCCCAAAATGTCGTATCACTAGAGCTGTCTCAAACAACAAACCTCAAACATCCATGATCCTCCCTGAGTCTAATCGCCAAATGATGGTCCAAATTCCCTCTAATTAGTAAACTAATGTTGAGCCACATGCCAAAATGAGGCGCTTTATTTGGTGGACCTTCCAATTTGACCAAGCCCTAAGGTGGGTTGAACCTTGTAGACCACTCTGCCCAGTTTTCCCTTCAAAACAACCATCCTACCAGGGAAGTCCGACCCCAGGAACCCAGATCATCCAAGCTCCCTCCTGTGAACTACTAATGCCATATGTTAGGTTTCTTAAATGTTGAATTATCCAATCTAATGCTGTCTTGTAGGGATTTAGCTAACGTTCCATGTATTTTATGCTTGAATGTGTTTGTTTCCCCTTTGGCTGCAGGATAAATGGAATCAAGTGCGAGACCTTTAGGAGCCACCGTGGAGAAAGAAAAGGGATAGCAAACAGGAAGAATGCCTCGCATAAAAGAAGATAAGGATCAGATGAAATATCAGTTCCAAGGGGAACCATTGAAATCCAAAATCACCACGAATTGGAAGGAGATCTCTAACACAAACATAGGACATGTGGACATCAAAAAATTCACACAAAGGCTCAGGATCAACCTTAAGACATAGAATGCAAGATTAATTAGAGATAGTGGAATAGCCAAGGCTACAGGGTTTCCTCTTGCTCTTGTCACCCCTGAGCTAGTAATGGTGTGTAGGGAGGCATACCAACCAGAGACCTGAACAATAGTGGAAAAGGAAGGAAGTATTTTAGCTGATATGTCTACCAAAGCAATAATCAAAACTTTTCATATCCCTACCTTCGAGGAGATGGAATTTCCAACCATAAAGGAGTGCAAGGCAATGTGGGAGGAGGACCCAATTAAGTGTAAGAAACTTACAAATCAACATTGGCTCAAGGAGAAGAGGGGCAGTGCTGCAAAAGTTCCCTAGGAGCTCTTTCATAGTGATTTTTACGAAGACTACCATGATTTATTGACATTGTTAAGCAAAGTAATGGGCCTCCCTACTGCTGCTTACTTTCAAGAATGGATGGTTTACTTCATTGAAGAGATTCTTCAAGGAGAAGATACCTCATTTTACTGGGGTGGGATAATTAGTGACTGCTTCCATGAATAGTTTATGGTTGTTAAGAAGACCTCTAGATTCTACATGACATCCTACTTGGTCTATTCATTGGTTGAATGAAGGAAATACAGTGGCTTATTTAGAGCTCCAGATGAAGAACTTGGTAGGGAGCTAAAGGTTTATGACAAGTACCCTTAGTTGCAATTCAAGAACTTCAAGAAAGATTACTATAGGGTCAATTATTCTTTTATAGGTCATATCATCAGATTGATCAGGGGTGACTTCAAGAGACGAGTCTCCCACAGTTCCAACGCTTTCATGTAGCAGTATGCCTTTATGTTCATCCAATACCCAAAGTTCACATATATTTGCATAAAAGGCTTCTTAGAAAGATCGAACAAGCTGCCCTAGTACCCTAATGACAGGATAATACTATTGGAGCTCTCTCAGTAACTGTGACATATACACACCCTCTTGAGCAACAAAAAATTGGTAGGGATCCCTTATCCCCTCTCCTTCGGCCAGGGGTTGTACGAACTCCATACCTTGCAATGCACCCACAATTCAAAGAAGGAGTTGGCTGAATACCATTTGAGACTCCAAACTGCCTGGTCATGGATGGATCCTTACAGCCATATCAAGAAGGTGCTTGGACCCAAATATTCCCATCTACATAGCATTGAACACTTTTGGGCTAATTGCATAGATGACAAGGAAGTGTGGATGACTGCATACTTTGTAAAGAGGGTAAACCTCTTCCCTATGCCTGACCAAGTAGAAGAAGATGAGAGCACAGTAATAGACCCCCGATATGGTGCATTTTCCAATATACCACTACCACTAATTGATTGGGATGAGCAAGAGGTTAATGACCTCAACATTCTAACCAAGCCCATCGAGGTTCACACAAAAGAATGGATTGATGGGAAAAATTTTCGATTGAAGCAACAAGGGTTTGCTCTGACTTATGAGGGTCTTGAAAGTGAGCCGAGTGGAATAGAGGGCAGGGAAACTGCTACCTCAACAGGAGAGACTTCAAAATCCCCTCCACTCACTAGGTCAAGGAAAAGAAAAGAAACTGATGAATAACATCCTAATCCAAAGGTGTATGCAAGAAAGGCCTTGGAGGGTGAATCTTCCAAGAAGCATAAGAGTTCGGGCAACATAAAAAATATGCCTTTTATTCAAGAAGACCCACTCCACGAAAGAAAGGAAGTGGAGGCTAAGCAACCAAAATCTCTACCTACCGCCTCCACTGCTACTGCTCCCCCACCTACTTCCCACACATTGGTTGCAACTTCCCCACCTATGGTGGACATCTCTATTCACCTTGCCTCTTCTTCACCTACTAGACTACTCATAATGATTGACTCTTCCTTCGCTACCACCTCTCCACTTTCTTCTGCTTCCATGTCTCTGACCACATCTCTTTCACTAGCAACAACAACAATATGCATGCCAACACTCTCACTTCTAGAGGCATTTTCAAGACATATGTAGAATGTATTATCTGAGATCTCTAAGGTATTGATGAATCCGACCATCCAGGCTGCCCTAGCATAGGTTCTTACTAGTGTTCCTCCCTCAAATCCTCCAATTGAACCACCAGAGATGAAAGCCACAATGCAAATATTAGAGGAGTTGGAGTGGTGAGAGAGGGAAGTCGCCAAGGCATTGGAGGAGGAAGCAAATGAGTACCACGAACATCCAGAGCAGTAGCATTTGCAAAATTGATAAGGTAGTCCATGAGGGAGAGGAAACAAAATCCTCAGAGAGTGACAGAGAAGATGTTGGCACTAAATATATTATAGAAACCTTTGATGGCGATCTTGAGGAAGAGCTGGCTCGACAACTGAAAGATGTTGGAGAAGAAATGGAAAAAACACCTCCTGAAGGAGGGTAGGAAGATGATAAAATGGAAGAAAGCACTGAACTTCTAATAGGTGAACAAGAAGAAATCCTCAAGCATGGTGAAGAGGTACCCCTCTCAGAAGGGCGAGAAGAACAATAAAAGAAAGAGTGGGAAGATATGCCTGCTCAACGCGAGGAAGAGGAAAGTAAAGAAGAAGATGAGCCTAAAGAAGAGGCTAAAACCCATAAGAGTCCTGAAACATAGTAGCTCGAGGAGCATGGGAATGAAGAAGAAAAGGAAGAAAGAGATACTAAAGGGGAGGAAAGTCCCAAGGAACACATGCCCACCAAAGCCCCCATCAAATGCACGATGTTCATCCAAGACTCTAATGAAGAAGAAAGAGAAACTACAAGGACAAAGAAAGAAGCTCCCGAGGATAAAGAGATTGGCCTGAATGGCTGGAGAAGCAACTTGAAAAGAAATCTCCTACTCCGAGGGATCTAAGAGCAAGTTTAGAGGCCATCTTGGCTTGAGCTCAGATCAGCACTAAGAAAGAGAATAAGTCCAAAGTTAGATTCAAGCTGACCATGGACACTTTTGGATCTAGGACTATGTAGGTAGCCATGCCAGTGGTAGGAAAAGAAGGGATAAGTTACAATGTCTCCACCACTGACTTGGGGACAACCACCAGGGAGCAGAAAGTAGACCATCTTCAGGAATCCCTTGCCACAGTGGTACACTTGATACAATAGGATAAGGATTCCAAGGAAGAACTTAAGGCATAGCTGACTAATTTGACAATCTATATTCAGCAATGGTCATCCACAGAAGAGCTTCCTACGAAATCTTCAGCCCCATTGTAGTTGTTGTCTAAGGACAAGTAGATAAGCTTGAGAGAAGAAAAAATTGGGCTTAAACCATGGAGGACTAGTTCCAACAGGTTTTATATGTTGGAAACATGGGCATTAGTCATGTTGTTAGGACAACTTACAAGTTCTTCAAGGTGCAAAAGCCTCTTGAGGGCACAAGGAAATTCTACACTGACTTCCCAAGGATGTATGGGTCTAGTTACCCAAAAATTGAGGCTATCATCAAACTACCAAAGAAAACTTGGGAAAAGGAGCTTTCATTTAAGGAGGATCATTGGCTAGTGGATATGTGGAAGCTGGACTTCGAACACCAAAAGAAAAGATTGGAGCAGGTACTTTATAAGATGGATTCAGATATTGATTGGGCCAAGGATGTTGGGGCAGAAGATTGCATTCAATATTTGAAACTAATGACAAGATATGATATGCATGTCATTCAAATTGATCTGGAGAAAATAAAGCCTCATTTCTATAAGAAGATGGAGGATGGAATGTTAGGCGAGCTCACCATAGATTTCATGAGTTTTTCTGCCCAAGCCTTCACCCAATCTGAACAATTTAGAGACCACACTACCAAATACGATGAAGACTAGGACAAGCTCATCGACCGATCCAAGCAATGGAGTTACCAAGTGCTATAATCTGAAATTATAGAAGTTGATAAGCTCCAACCGCTGATCCTGAAATTTATGGAATATGCCACTTTGAAGAAGCAGGAAGGGAACCCTATTATTGATGAAGAACTCCTTATAGAATAATTGTAGCAAAGGCAATTAGGAAAAAGATAAAATGCTATAGTGTTGTCACTAGAAGACAAAATAGGGAAGGGACAAAGATGTATTTTAAAATTGTAATATAATTGGGGGTAGGTGGAACCCTAATTTGTAGTGAATCTTGGCCACACAATGCAAACCAATATTGGCCATTCATTCTACTTTTTGGACACTATAAATAGGGGGCCTCCTCTCATTTTCAAGAGGGAGTTGAGTTGTTGTAATGACATGCTAAAATTTTAATAGAAGTTCATTGACTTGGTGGATTCTTGAGTTTCTTGGCATGTTTCATGATTCATCTCCCATAGTTAGATGATTTAGTTAGATTTATTTTTTTGTTTCAGTTATTTTTAGATTGCTTTGATAGATTTAGCAGTGTTGTTCAATGGTTGTGAAGATTTCTGCTGTGTTGATTCCTTTCTAGTCCATACTTTTTGTTGTTTGTTGATGGTAGATAGTTGTGCAAAGTTAGTTTGGACATAAATTGAAAGTTTCCCCAAAATTTTATCTTTTGTTCATGCATGTTTATGGTGAATGAATGGTAGACAATTTGCAGTCCTTAGAAGATAGCACAAGTTTCATGATACT
The DNA here is from genome assembly GCA_007258455.2 of Sequoia sempervirens. NCBI lineage: Eukaryota > Viridiplantae > Streptophyta > Pinopsida > Cupressales > Cupressaceae > Sequoia > Sequoia sempervirens. Next base: position 38,041,726 of record VDFB02047144.1, read on the forward strand.
GTGAGTTTTCTAGTTAAGTGAAATTTTGTTTGAAGGAAGTTGTCCATAGTAGAACCTTCCATGATCACTATTCATAGTTAGTTTCAGATCCAGGAACCTCTTCCCTTCCCCACCTTTTCCCTTTTATTTTAATAAGTGACCTGTGCTAAGGTTCATTGCACATTGTAAAGCCAAACATTAAGATAACATTGGAGTTCCATATTATTGTTTGAACCTGCAACAAATTGCACATCAAATTCCCATCTTAGGAAAGATTCATCTCGCATCCAGCTACATAAGTCTACCCTGCAATTACTAGCAAAATCACATCAAACATTAATTGAGAAATTCCATGTACATCATGAACTGACACCTAAGAGACCTTGGGGTAGCAATTGGTGATTTTCTTGCGAATTTCAACCTTTTGACCTTTCAAGAGAGGTAGTGTGCCTATGCACTGCCTGTGTTGAGAAGTGCTAAAACACACATCAACAAAACCCAAATCATCTTCCAATAGCTTTGTGACTTCCTCAATATTATTTTCTTTGTCTTTCTCTTGCATGGGTTCCACTTGTGTAGTTGGTGTTAATGTTTTCAAGGGGTTTCCTTGTATTTTTCAAGTTGTAAAACATTGTAAGTCTTAAGACCAGCTTTGATTGTATGTACTTTGTTGTTGTAGACATACTTCATTATACAATGAAGAGTTGAAGACACTAATTGCATTTCACGAATCCATGGTCTACCTAAAATAAGGTTATATGAAATTTCTTGAGGCATGACATGAATAACAATTTGTAATGTGACCTTTCCAACTATTATAGGTAATGTGATCACACCAATTGGTTGTTTTCCTATGTTATCAAATCCATGAACGGACAAAGAATCAAGTTCAATCTTGCTCTTATCCACTCCAATATTATCCAAAAGGTTCACACTACACACATTAAGGGTTGAGCCATTGTCAACAAGAGTTCTCTTTATTCATTTCCTATTAATAATGGCTATGATCATGAAAGTTTCATTTTGCTTTTGTACTTCCAAAGGAGGGAGCTCTCTTTGGTGGAAAATAATGTCTGCATTCATTCCTTGAATTAGGGATGCTATATCATTTGGTTTCCCATTAGGAGGGATGTGAACTTGTTGTAAAGCACTTTGAAGCATGTTAAAGTAATTAGGGGAGGCTTGAATAAGGTCCTATAGGGATATCTTAGCAGGAGTGTTTTTAAGTTTTTCAACAAGATCATACTCTTTACCACTACACTGCAAGAAATTAGGTGTTGGTGGGAGATATGGTTGAGGTAATAGAAGGGACGTTGGAGTTGTTTGTGGTTGTTGATTGTTTCTAGTGTTATATGTATGAGCAACGGTATTATAACCCGGTTGCTGCAAAACATTGTATTGAGGTGATCTTAGGATAAGCACAGGTTTTTTTTTAACTTGGTATTGGTGTGAGGGTGGGTAGAGGATAAGTTGAGCCTTAGGAGGTCCAATAATTAAGAGACATGTAGGAGGTTTAAGAATTAGAGCACTCGGGGGAGATCTAATGTTTGTAACCTCAAAAGGCTTATCCTTATATGCTCATCATCTTCATTTAATGAAACCACATTACCATTGTTTGAAAGACATGTATCAATTCTATCATTTTATTGCACCATGATATCTTCCCTAGTAGGAGAGTTTTTAGGAGAGCAAAAAACTAGATGTTCATGGCATTCAATAGTTGGACCTTCTAAACTAAATTCATCACAAATAGGGGACTTATCAATGGTTGTATTGTCTTGTTTATCAATGGTGGCCTTCTCTTGTATCAAATCATTCTCACAAATAGGCAAAGTGATATTAGGGGATGTGTCAATGGTCTCATATTTGTATCCAACAATATCCTCCCAAGTGGGAGAGGTAGGGGAAGAGAGACAAATAGGGCTCTCATAACTCTCATTGGTCAGATCTTCTAACACTAAGATATCTTCTTCACAAATAGGAGAGATATTGGGAGAAGACCAAATTTGATTGTCATGATTGTCCATTACTGTATTCTCTTTCACTAAAGCATTCTCAAAAGTTGGAGAGATGTTTTTTTTGGCATTATTAGAAAGGTAAGATACTAACATTGTGTGTCCAAAATTGAAAAGTACTTTTATCCATCTTATGCAATGCTTCAAGATTATAAACATTGTGTACCCAAAAATTAAAAGAACTTTTATCCAACTTATGCAAAGTTTCATGAATATAAACATTGTGTATCTGAAAGTGAAAATTACTTTTATCCAACTTATGCAAAGCATCAAAATTTGTAAACATTGTGTATCCAAAAGTGAAAAGTACTTTTATCCATATTATGCAAAGCTTCATGAATGTAAACATTTTTAGATTTGATGATTTTCACTACTAAAATAATTTTGGAATGATTTAAAAATGACTACAATAAATGTATATTTAGACCTAGATGCCTAAAATAGAAATTCCTAAAAAATTCTAGATTGATACAGTGGGTTACCAGTAGCTTTAGGAAGTGTAGAAAACCACAAAAAGTCAGAAAAGTCAGTTTTACTCTGCCCTGAAGGACTCATTCGCCCATGGGAAAATGGGTCCCTATACAAGGTTTTTTAAAAATGAAAAATTTAATTTCTAAGTGATTATATGTGTTGTTTGTTCCAAGTTTCAGGCTATAACTTCTATAACAAAATTTTACTGAATTTGATGACCTAATGCACAAGTAAAATTAATGACAAATGATGAATTATATGACACTATTTGAAATGCAATTTTGATCCAATTTTTTGATTTAAGTGACTAAAAGTATGCTATTATGTAAATACTATACAAAATCAATCTAACATGATGCAATTTTTGTTTAATTTTCAAATTTAAAATGAATGCAAAATGCAAGTTTACACCTAAAATGCAATGCAACTTTATGCCAAATTTAGAAACCCTAAATACAATGAATTAATGCAAATCCTAGATCTAGGGTTTGAATGCACTCCAAATCATAAATTATAATGTTCAAATACTTAGGTTCACCAAAATGAAACATGGAAAAATGAGGTAGGGTTCAAACACATGGGGTTGTATACTAAATTTGGAATGTTTCACCAAACTTACTATAAATAGAAAGGGAAAATGGGGTGAATGGACCTACGTATTCTTCTATTTCATTCAAGAAATGAGATACCTCAATTCAAAATCCACTTTCAACCCTTAAGTGAGTGAATTCTTTGAGGAATCTTGCAACTTCCCTTTTTGTGTTAGGATGAGGTTCAAGGTCAAACAACACTTTGGGGAGGAAGATTAAAAATAGAAAATCAACTCCAAAATGCAATCTATCAATTGGATTTAGTAGATTAAACATAAAATTGAAGGAAACTACAAATTTTCTAGTAGAGTTGGAAGGGATAAATGATGTGCACCTCTCACAAAATGGTGTTTTTAAAAGATTTCTGAGGACTCATTTTCCCTATGGCGAATGGGTCTTGGGTAGGGCTCTTCAAAATTGGTTTTTGCATCCTCTGCTCACGTGTCTACACTTCTAGATTCCTGATTTTCACAGTCAGACAATTAAAAAATAAATCTAGGATTTGAGTTTCTGTGAGATGACAACAAAAGTGACAACTTTGACAACTTTGAAATTTTGCACTTTTGAGATCTTCAACTTTTCTTCAACTTGCAAATCTGCAACACACAAAGAGAGGGGAAAAATGTTTACTTTTTGTGAATGCGGGTTTGCCTTGGTCAAACCCCGTTTTGGTATTAAACCTTGAAATGAAACAAAATAGCATGAAAGGAATGATGAATAAACAACTTTATGCCACAAATCACCAAACCCTTGAATGAGCCTTAGAATGTAGATTTGCAACTTGCATGAAATAGCTTCAATGGATGTGGATCTTGAACTTTGAATCTTGATTTGAATTAATGCTTTGAATGCTTGAATGGATCATGAACTCTACATCACCTTATTAGCTCCAAAAACATGCATGATGCAAGAAGACCTTGATATGACAATTGGATCTTGATTACTGCAATAAACCTTCAATAAATCTTCTCTTGAATTCCTTGAATTTCTCTTGAAATTCTCTTGATATTCTCTAATAATGCTCACTTGAAAATTCTTAGATTGCTTAGATGAAACATAGTGAAATGATCTTGTATTTATAGGTATGTAACATTAATTTCACGAAATTCAAATAACACAAGCCAACATGTGAATATGGATTTGAGTATGTTAAAATACCTCCAAAAACATTATTTAAATTTAGGTCCTAGGTCTAAGTGAGGACCCATTCTCCCATGGGTGAATGGGTCCTAGGTCACTCACCTAGGAGACACATTGCTCAATGAGAAGTGTTATGCTAAGAGATTAATGAATGTTGGGTTTCCTCTTCAGAAAATGTAATTAATTAGGCTTGGATTTGAATTAAAGGGACCTATTATGGTAAACAAAGCTTAATTAATTAAAGGATCCCTAAATAAGTGTGAAGTGTAAAGGGGTACACACTTTACAACACTAAAAATAAGGCACAATTAAGTCCATTTTAATTAATAGGGCCCTAAACTTAATGTGAATATGTAAAATAGATATTAGAACAACAAATTAAGGTATAATTAAGTTCATTTTAATATTAATTCCAAATTAAGTGTGAAAATGTAAAGGGATACATTTTTCTACACTACACTTTTTTCCAAATGTTTTATTATTATTACTTTTTTATTGGCCCTAATTGTTGCTTTTGAAAACCCCTCATGTATGACCACCATGATTTGAGCTAAGTTAATCATTTTTTTTTAATTTTTTCATTATGTAAATAATTATGTGTAGATTGATGTCATATATATTTTTTTCAAGAAACTTAAAAAATTAGAATTTACTAAAAAATATGAAAACCTAACATTTCAAGTTTATGAACCAATTTCCTCATAAGTTAATTAAAAAATAGAAAAAAAATCCAATCATAAAAAATACATATTTGAAAACTAGATACCATCATCTATACTAGATTTTAATTTGATAAAAAAATTATAAAAAAATTCATCGTCCATATTGGCTAAGTCAATTTTTCTCTTGGTGTTTACATGACATTATACTTGCAAGTCCAAGGCTAAGGGCTAGGTTTCCAAGCCTAAAACAAAATAAAATGCATGGATTTCAAATTTCAAAATTATGAAATGCACATCTTCACTAAAACACACGCCCATTCTAAAATATTATGTAATTAGAAACGAGTACCTATTTTAAAAATTTAGGATCAAGAACTAGAGCCTAAACGAGTACCCATTTCAATCAAAAAAATTTCCAAGCCTATAAATTACCCTTTATGTGGACCCAATTTCTTTGTTTTACCCATGGGTTGGTTGTTTCTACAAATTTTCTCCTCATTTCCTAAGGGGCATAATTTTTATATGGGTACCTAACATGATGACACATTTAGGACCCATCTATCTATTATTCCCAACCACCTAATCCATTCTTATTGGGGTTCGTTGGTGCTTATTTATTTTATTACAATTAGTTATTTACTTGATTGCATATTTTCACTTAAGATATGATAAGCTTTTTTAGGTATGTTTTATTTGCATTTATGACTTGTACTTTCCTTGTTTAGTGGAGTTGCACTACACATATGTGAGTACATCTTCTTTATCCCACTTTGGTTGTAGATTCACATATCTTGGTCATGTATCGTATATATACCCACCTCGTGTACTAGTGTTGCAATTTACAATCTATTATAATCTCATTTGTATATCTGCTTCCTTTGACGAAAAATAATTATTCTCTCATTTTTGGTCTCTTTTGTGCTTTCATTGAATCTCCTTGATGTTGGTTGGCTATCTTAATTATCTACTCTTACAACTCATTGGCCTAAGTGGGCCACAGAAAATAATATTTAAAAAATCATTTTCTCTCAACTATATCAAGAAATCCTAGACAAACCACTTTGCGGAAGCTTCTGCAGCCTATCATGGTCTAAAGTTGGCTCAGTCTAGAGGTTATGAGAAGGTCTGGATTGAGGGAAATTCCCTTAATATAATCAATAAACTAAAGAAGGTCTGTCCCCCCTCATGGACAGTGGAATCTCTTATCCTTGATGCCTTAGATATCTTGGGTTCTTTTGATCAAATTTTTATTTCCCATGTCTATAGAGAGGGAAATAGTTTAGCTGATTTTTTTGCTAACTATGGTGTGAATGATTATATGGTATGGCAAGAACACGATCCCCTCCCCATCGAATCTCATTCAATTGTTCATCATGATTCACAAAGGGGATGAGGTGGGGGTTCCTTTTATTATTGGGATTTATCATGTGTTTCTTTTTGTGGTATTTCCTACCAAGGTGCAATGTTTCCAAAGGCAAGGCTATGCAGTTTATTGATGGGACTAAGACACGAAAGACTAGACATTCAAGGTTCATTATTTCCTTCTGTCACCTTGTCTTTTCCACATGGATTGTGGGTAATTGGAAATCAAAGACCTTCTTAAGGTTTCTTTTTATTCTCTACAAGTGTTTCATTATGTTGTGGTGCTTGTCTGTTGCAACAATGGGGGCTGAATGGAACCATCCTGAGCCTATCTCTTTTGATACTGTTAAAAGTAACAAGAAGGTTTGGGATTTGTTGGAGGCAATGGGAGTGACTCCCTATATGGAGAAACTACATGGTCATGATCTTAAGACATCTTAGTGGTTCCTGAAAGGCTGGCATAATAGAGTTTTGAAGATTGGTGGAAAGGAGTTCAACATTACCGAGGATCTTATTGCTGAAATTACTAGTTTGTCCACTGATGATAGAAAAGTTTACATAGAGAAAAATGAGTCCAATGCAACCCTAGAAATCTTCTTCAAGGATGATGAGAGGTGGAAGTTAGAGTGGGCTAAATGTGGGGGATATTATCTCTCCTCAATCAAGGCTATATAGGGAGATGTTGCACACAAAATTATGAGGTATTTCACCCTCGATGGACGTTTCTTTGTTCTATCTAGGTATCACTTTTTCTTACTTAATAATTTTAGGAACAAAAAGAAATTGTCTTCCCTTTTATTTTTTGGTGTCTTTGGAACATGGTATCAAAGATCATAAGCACAATCCCAAGAACCCTTTTCTTCATGAGGGTTTAATCCTCTTAATTTCTAACTTTGTTAAGTCTTTTATCATCCCTGATCAACCCAAAATCTCAAAAGGTGGGAAGAAGAAGAAAGATTCTGAGTATGATATGGGGTTTGAGGATGGGTCTGATGATGATAATTATGTCCCTAGTTTGGACACTTCCATGGAAGTCTATTCAAAATCTCCAAACAAATTTGAGGGCAAGAGAAGAAAGAAGGGGAATCCCCCCAAAACCTCTAGGGCTAATGAGTATGATACGGGTAATGAGGAGGAGGAGGATTGTACCTATGATATTCAAATTATTAAAGTTGTGAAGGCAATGAGAGGTAAGAACCTGAAGGGTGTCATTTTGGGTAAAGCAAATAAGGACATTGGTTCGAGGGAAAAGCTAGAGGTTCCCCCTATTTTTGGTTTGAAGAGGAAGGAGCTAAAGAAGGGGAATCTTCTTAAGAAATCTAAGAGGAAAGAGGGGAAAGATCATGAGGAGAGTGCTATGTTTCCTATTGTTGGGAATTCATAGGTTGTTGAGGTTTAGAGGATGGAGCAAGATCTGGTTAAAGGTGGTTTTGGTGGTCACAACACTGAGGTGACCATTCACAATGTGTTTGTTCCTTGTTAGAAAGGGGAGGCCCTTGATAAAGACAATATTAGCAGTGACTCTCAAGAGGAGTGGGCAGCCGATAGGGATGGTTTCAAATTAAAAAGAGAAGATTTGCCTAATTTTCTTGGCATGGTGAAAGAGGGTTCTTTAACCTTGTTTAAGCTCTTTAAGTGGTTCTTCCATGAAATGAATTTTACCAATGTTAGGGTTAGAGCAATGGTTAAAAATTCTAAAGAGCCTTCTACCTCAAGGGTTCCTAATGTTCAAGATTAGGTTAATAAGGTATAGGCTAAGGTTAGTCAACTTCTTGAGACTCTAAAAATGATTGCTAATGAGATGGTGAAAATGAAAAATTCTTTTGAGTTAAGAATTGTTTCTCTCGAAGAGAAAATGGATCATGTTTATCAAAAGTTGGAGAAGGTTCTTGAGGTGAGCAAGCATGCTATGTGTAATGAAGCTGAAGGTTTGTGTCTTTTGAACAAGAAAGCTAGGAAGTGGCTAGGGTATGACTCTGTTGTGAAAGATGTTATGGTTGGAGTTGGTGATCTTCTTAGAGTTCAACAAAAAGTGGTGTGTGAGACGGGTCCTTCTACTAGAACCCAAAATAAAACCAATATGAATGTGCATCAAAAGATCTTCGACAGTGATTTGGAAGCGGTTGACATCTTGAAGAATCTATAGTCGCTTGTTGTTTTATGTGCCTCTTTCTGGTTGTTGTTTGCTGGTTTTTGGATTCTTGCTCTATTTTTGATTATTTGTTGAAGCAACATTTCATTTTGTAAAGGGTTTCAAGGTCCATTCAAAACCTGTTTTACCTATAATAAAAAACTATATCAAGAAATTTGTTAAGAATTTTAAAATAATGTAAATAATTAATTTGTGGTATTTTTATGGCAATTCTAAATTTATAAGTTAAATAAAAGATGTAAATTCTCTCATTTTTTAGTATTTTTTAATAAAATGTTTCTTATACTTTCTTTTATTTTTAATGAGTATTATTTATCATAATGCACAACTTGAGCCACATATAGAATCTTGTCATAATTTCTTAAATATGGGTCATTAATACTGATATTTGAGTCATGCATTTATTTAAAAAATTTGGTACAACATATTTTATTTATTATTAACTTTTAAATGAGAATATATATGATTTCAGTCCCCATGTTTTCCCAAACACAACTCATTTTATATAACCCAAATTACTTTATAAAAGAGGGAAACTTGCAATTTAGTGAAAACATATTAGCCAAATGATTTAAGAAAATAATTCTATAATTCTAGAAGTGTTTTTACAAAAAAGACTTTTATTTAACAAAAAAAATAGAATAAATTTGATAAAATACTAATTTTTAGAAAATAAAAGAATAGTTTACAAAATTTATTTATAGAGCTCTAAAAAAAAACAAGAGGAATCTAGAGTCAAAAGGAAGAAGTCACTACCTAGATGCCAATGCATAATGTGAACATCTTTACATTGTGTTGTAGTTTGTATGAATAGAATGAAAAAATATATAGAGAAATCATAAAAATCCACCACGTGGTCATTTCCCTTATATCCATACAATTGAGTCTCTCACAATACCTACAAGCACAAAAAAAAGAGAAAAAAATTGGGGTTGTTTAGGGATTTTCCTTAGTCAAATCCTTGCTTTGGTATTTCTACCTCCACAACAACCAATAGATAGATAGAGAGAAAAATAGTGTGTGCCTTTATTAGCATAGAAACATCACTGTCAATTCCATCTATCGAGCTTTGTGTGTCTTCCATCTCATTTATCAAAATTGTTGAATTGACAAATAGGGTTTGACTAAGGTACAAACAGGGGAGCAAGATGACTTCCCCTTCCTAACTTAACACACTTCAATGCTGATCTTTAACACAGTTACCAAATCTTCTCCTTCTCGAAATAGGTATAGGGACACCTTTATTGTAGGTTTAAGGTTGTAAAGAACTCATGTTTAAGGAAATATCATTTAGGTTAGAATCATAAGTATGTGGATGAAGGTTGAAGACATGGATTTCACCCAACTCTATATAGTCATAAATTTTATTTATTTATGTAGGAGCATCGTACTCCTACCCCCCTTGGTCGATGTTATTCCCTCGTTGACAAAAGTTTGGCTTATTGGTAGGAGGTGTTCCCCCGTTCCAGCGATGGAATGATGGGTTTGTAGTAGTTGGAATTAATCAGTGTAAGGCTTAGATGTCAGTGGAACGACCTTTGATGTTCCAACAATGATCCGATGGTGGAAGTAGTTGTGTTGCAGGCTCATCGGCATGACTGTATAGTATCGGCGGGACATCAACCTTTGTCCCAGCAACATGGCGATATTAGCGTGAAAATGTGTTTTTGGTGGGACTCAAGTTGGGTCTCTCTAATGGAACGATGGATAGTGGGCAAGGTGAACATCGACGAGAAGTAGGTGTATTGGCGGGAGATGATTTATGGTCTTAGCAATGGAGTGATGGAAAGTTGGATGGCATGTGGGACCTAGTCATGATGACATGGGTGATAATGGAGATGAAGCCGATGCATGGCATGGAGAGATTAGGTAATTCACATCCTTGTTGTGGATTATGAAGCAGTGACGTGGTGATGAGGTGGGCAGAGTGTACGGTGAATTCTGCAAAACTCCTTCGTATCGGTGGAAGGTGACTTGTAGTCTCAACAATGGGGCAATAATATGGTATCAGTGTAACATAATGACATCAGTGGAAGTTAAACTAGATTCTGGGCGATAGACCGATGGTGGACTCAGAGGCATATGTGGTACAATTGAGATGATGGTCAATGGCAGTGGATGATGAGTTGGGTCACGACATGCGGCGAGGTGATATTGGTGTATTTCACATTGTTGTTGTGAAATATGATTTCATTGGCCAACTTGGTGGTGCTACTGATAATGATGTAACGACCTTGTGATTGTGGATGTTGATTCAATGACTGGATGAAGATCTTGATAGTGATATGAAAACTACAGCATGGAGAGAGAAGTTCAAGGTCAACCTAAAGGATGAAAAAAAGTATAAAGAGGTGGCGAATGACAGTGACGAGGGTTCCAACTTGCAAGTAGGAGTAGGGAGGTGGTAGAGTAGCTTGTAGCAGAAGGAGAGGTTATACTAGTGAGAGTCTAGTTCAAATCTATTTTAGATTTGCAGATGATGTAATAAAAGCCCATTTGATGGCATGCCAGTAATAAAAGAACAATTTTTTTTACTTTTTTCATTTTCTGTATGTAAACATGTGTTGTCACTATGAGTCGAGTTGGAAAGGGGTAGACCGGGGGTCGCTCGTTCATCAGTGGTATCAGAGCAGGTTGTTTTGAGTTTGTAATAGAGTGTCAAACATGAGGTAGTTGTAGCAGGACCTATGAGTGTGGGTTACTGCTATCCTCCAGTAGAGATAAAGCTAGGTAGAAGGTGTAAATTTCCTCCACTAAGAGAGAGTGGGTAGAGGAAGCATCTTCCAAGATCTTTGTTGGGTAGAGGATAGTTGTGGAGGATCAAGTTCTAGAGGAGATTGTTACAGGTGAGAAGAGACTTGCAACTGTAGAGGGATTGAATCCTAAAGAGATTGTTGCAAGGAGTACTTATGATTGTAGAGGGACTTGTGAGTCTCTAGAGGTATTGAAGGTATTGAGTGTGTGGCAAGTGTTTGACACAATGACAAAGAAGAAAGGAAACAAGTTCTTCATATTTGTGTATGTAGGTGAACATGAGGAAGAGAATACTATAGAGGTGTGCTTTCAGGATAGTGAGTAGAAGACTAGAGGACATGAGTGTTGCAACCCAATAGAGGAGGGTGATGACACAAAGATTTGTGGAGGTCCCATGTTTGATAAGGGGCTTGATGAGGAAGATTCAATGTTTGCAGAAGAGATGGAAAAAATAGAGGCCATGTTCAGTTTGCAAAAGGTGGCACTAGAGGTGGAGGATGCCGAAATTGTAGAAGATGTGATTGTGGGTGCAACAATAGGGCGTGAGGATATTGTCATGGATGGAAAGGAGGAGTATAGTGTTGTACCTGAGGATGATGATGGACAAGCGGATGCAACATTACCAAAGAAGGAGGTAATGCATAATGTTTTTCATGCTGCGTCAGTGAATGCATATGATATTATTCAGAGAGATTGGCATGCAAAGATGGATTTGCATGATGCTATAGAGTTAAGTGCAGATACAAGTTGGTGGAAGTGGACAAACTATGGTGGGCTGAATCCCACAAGATTAGAGGTGAATGAGAGATGCATTCGGAGGAGGTGGTCAGTTTACGATGGTGTTGATTCCACATCCAGGAGGTTGAGTACAAAGAAAAGCTTTCAGTGAGGAGATTGCTTGTTCCAACAAGATGCTAGAAGAGGAGGAGAAAGAAGGATGGCATTGAGAACGCATGTGTAGGAGCACATGGAATTTTATTCACCTAGGGAGTCTGATGCAGGAGCATCATGCTCCTACCCCCTTGGCTGGCGTTATTCCCTCATCAGCAGAAGTTTGGCTTATCGGCAGGAGGTGTTCCCCTATTCCAGTGATGGAATGATGGGTTGGCAGTAGTTGGAATTCATCGATGTAAGGCTTAGACATTAGTAGAATGACCTTTGGTGTTCCAACGATGACCCAATGGTGGAAGCAGTTGTGTTATGGGTTCATCAGCGTGACTGTATAGTATCGGCAGGACATCAACCTTTATCCCAACGATAGGGAAATATTGGTGTGACGATGTGTTATCGGTGGGACTCAAGTTGGGTCTCTTTGATGGAACGATGGACAATGGGAAATGTGAACATCAGCGAGAAGTAGGTGTATTAGCGAGAGATGATTTCTGGTCTTAGCGATGGAGCGATGGAAAATTGGATGGCATGTGGGACCCAGTCATGATGACATGGATTATAGTGGAGACAAAGTTGACGTATGACGTGGAGAGATTGGGTAATCCACATCTTTGTTGTGGATTACGGAGCAGTGACATGGTGGTGAGGTGGGAAGAGTGTACGGTGACTTCGGCGAGACTCCTTCATAGCGGTGGAAGGTGACTTGTAGTCTCAATGATGGGGCAATAATATGGTATCGATGTAACATAATGGCATTGACAGAAGTTGAATTGGAGTATGGGCGATAGATCAATGGTGGACTCGGAGGCATATATGGTACGATTGAGATGATGATCAACACTGGTGGATGATGAGTTGGGTCACGACACGCGGTGAGGCAATATCAGTGTATTTCACATCATTGTTGTGAAATACATTTCCATTGGCCAACTTGGTGGAGCTATTGATAATGACGTAACGACCTGGTGATTGTGGATGTTGATTGGATGATTGGATGAAGCTCCTGATAACGAGATGTAAACTATTGCATGGAGAGAGAAGGTCAAGGCTGACCTAAAGGATGAGCAAAAGTATAAAGAGGTGGCGAATGACAGTGATGAGGGGGCCAACCTACAAGTAGTAGCTGGGAAGTGGCGGACTAGCCTATAGCAGAAGGAGAGGTTAGACTAGTGAGAGTCTAGTGCAAATCTATTTCAGATTTTCTGATGATGTAATAAAAGCCCATTTGATGGCATGTGCTGATGTAATGGCATGTCAATAATAAAAGAATTTTTTTTTTACTTTTTGCATTTTCTGTATGCAAATTTGTGTTGTCACTATGAATTGAGTTTGGTAAGGGGCAGACCGGGGGTCACTCCTTCATCATTTACAGTATAATCATGTTAGTCTATTCATCTCAAAACTAGTTATAAAATTTGAATAACAATCATTTTTTGTAGTCAAATCAAACTCTTCTCCAATTTTAATGTAGACATTTGATTAATCCCATCAAATAAAAATTAATAAATACAACTTTAATATCTATACTAAATGTTAAATTGACTTCTTATTTATTTTAGAAATAATAAAATATTTATGTAAAGTGTGTTTTATTTCCTCAGAACATGAAGATCAATGGCCACATTTGTGATGACCTGGCAGGCTTATACAATCCAAGTTCATATATTTAAATTAAACTTATCTTCAAAATATTTACAGCTGTTACTATTTTGACAAAGAAAGGTTGAGTAGAACATTCTTGGTACAAAAAATAACTTATCTCAGAAAGCACAATTTGGAAAACTAAAATTCAAACTTTCACAGAACTGTCAGTATGTCCTCCCAAAAGTAACTTGCAGAGAATCTGTAAAATTTCCAGTTTTGATGAAGCATTTTCTTTCCAATTTCTGTACATAAAAGGTCATGTAATGAACAAATAGAACTATTAAACAATGCTCGGGAAGTTTGTTACAAACCGAAGTAGTCACACAAGTAATGAATATTCTAAACAAGTACATGCATTTTTCTTTCGAAGAGTTTACATACAAATTTCGATCTATTATCAGTAGGGAATTAATGTCCCATGTTTTACATATGGATATTTAACTGCAACAGCTTTCCAATCCCACAAGAATACAAAATCCTCAGTATCCACCAGTCCAACAACACTAAAAAATGGCGAGTCTTGTAAAGTTAGCAGGTCATTGTACTCATGGAGTAATAAAAAGAACATAATTGAGAACCATATTCCTTTGAACTGTGCAAAAGGATGAAGATTTGGAAAGCTGCTAATATATATAAAATGATGGGGACAAGGCAGATTAGGTCACCATATGTGCAAAATACTAACCAGAAGAGAACATTAATTGTTACCATATGTTATGAATTGGGTATTTTGTAAACCGTCTTTAGTTATGTGTGGATGTGCAGAATTATTAAGTAGTAACAATTAGGTTAATAGTATGTATACGGATATTGCATAATTAACATTAAATTTATGTGTGTTTGATTGTTTTATTTTTAGTTATTTTTAGTATATGTTTATTTATGTAGATATATATGCATTGTAAAGTGTACGTAAGAAGAAAAGTATTTTTTACAATTTTTTCTTTCAATTTATATTATTTGTATGGGGTGTCCTAAGTACATTAATATATAGTTTTGATTGATTTGACACTTGCATTGTCACTAGAATCAGATTTATATTCACAAATATCTTATCTATATTTAAATAAAAAAATTGGTTCAAAATTGCACGTCACCTTGACTTATTTTAGGGTTGTAAGTGTGCACAGTAACCACACTATCCATTTTGATTATTAATTTTGGCCCCATATCAACTCAATCTCAACTAGTCATTCTTTAACAATTTATGACAAAGCTTTCAAATTACAAACCTAAGATATCTATAAAAGAACATTAGCCCTTGGTCATTTCAACCATCCTTGCATACCACAACTCCCTAGTTTCCACTATCACAAAGCTCACCCAACAATCACTATTAAATCTTTTGTATTAGTGGCATTAATTACATTAACCCTTTACATTAAGAAAATGTCAAAAATCTAGTTCTTGCTCTAGACCAACACTTCATTGAATGAAATTTTGAAACCCTCATTAACATAATTGCATCATAGTCACTTAGATCTATTACTTGGCGTAACTAGAAACTCTTTTATCAAAATAATTGAATCAGTCAATGGGGGTCGACCAAGATACAAGGAAGGGAGTAAACCAACTTCCCTTTCCTTAGCATAGCAAAGTCCAATAGTATTCTTCAACATCACAAGTCTTTTCTCTGTAGATACTAGCATAGGCAATGAAACTTAGGGCAACATCATTGAAGTTAGAACCATAGGTACAAGAATCAAGGCTACAAATATGGATTTGATCCAAATTCACACACAATCATAAAATAGTTGTCTAAATCTGCCCATATCAAATTCATTTTAAAATTTAATAAAACAATCAAATTAATTTCATCCTTTCTAATTTTAAAATATATTTATACTTTTCTCATTTTATTTATAATTTAAATCCAATCAAATACCCATTCATAAATACAACTTTAATATCTAAACTAATTGTTAAATCAAGTACTTTGTTTAATTAATGAACTGTTGCATACTTATGTAGTGTTTCATTTCCATGCCTAAAATCAATAACCACATTTCTAAAATTGATAGGCTTACATAATCCATGTTCATTCAATAGGCTACATATAGTGTGAGATTTGAGCCTGAAACAAGTCTCATGCCTGTAAACCACTATTGAGTCATCAGAAAACAAGTTTCAGCTGCCATTTAATGGTAAACAAGCTGCCGCTTAATGGTAAAAGCCTCCAAAATCTCAATTATCACATAAAATCCAAATAAATATTGATTTGACAACTGGATGAGAATATTCTATTTCCATTTGTAATGTTTTTTTGTCAATTTGATGATAACTTTCTTTTCTCATTTGCATTGCTTTATGTTTAAAATCTATATGCAAATATTTCATAATCAGATAATACTTAATTTTTTTAAGGAAAAAATGTAGATTTGTCTAAGTTTATTTCATTCCATTATTTAGCATTTATTATCAATTGTTTAATCCATCCACGTGCAACTAGAATTTGCAACACATCCATGTACAAACACATACTCTCTAACATATTAACATACACATTTGAACTTCCTTTAGATATGCAAGTGCTACTATATGTTAAATAATTAATAAAGAAACGGTTTGAGTAGAACAATCTGGTTTCAAAGGCATAATTTATTTCAGGTGCCATAATTGGCAAAGCTTAAATTCAAACTCTTACCAACTGCACTGAAAAACTGGTAATATGTCCTCTCGAACTTCAAGGAATCTGTAAAATGTACAACTTTGATGAACATTTTGTTTTTAAATCTCTATATGCATGGAATTTCATGTAATCATATACAATATTGGCAAAAATCTTGGGAAGTTTATTATTGTAAATCGAAAGGCACAGAAATAATGAATCTTCTGAACAAATGTTCGTTGCTATTTATTATCGTTCATTTACTTAATTTTTAATATATTGTATTTCTTTTGAGGGATCAATGAACCAAAACTTCGATTTAAAAAATTAATTTAACTAGAAAAGATTAGCAATCTAATATTGTAGAAATGTCATACATTAAAGTAAATACATTTTTCTTATTTTACTTACAAATTTTGATATGTTATTGGTGTGAGATGATATTATACTACTCTATAGTAATGTTCCATGTGTTACATATGAATATTTAACTGTAACGATTTTCGAATTTCACAAGAATACATAATTTTCAGTTTATATGAATGGAACAACATTTCAGAATAATAATATATAATAATTTTTAATTTTAACTGTATAGATTGAAAAACCTATACAATTAAAACCAAAAACTATCCTACACTACTTCATAAATTGTCAAAAAACTCGTAACCAACTATAACATTTCAGAATGTTGTGTCTTTTACAAAGCTAGCATCCTGTTGTACATATTCCTAAATCACGTTCAGATCCATCAGGAATGAAATATATAAAAAGAAAGCTATGGTCGAACTCAACAGGAAATTGGAGCATCATAAAACAGAGATGCAGAATTGCCTTTTCAAAGATTCAGGACAACATAAATGTATACACCTTTGGAGAAAAAATATATATACTCAAGAATGATGGCAAAAGAGGTAGTCCCGTTTGAGAAATCGAGTGTAAAGATGTTCATTTTATTATGATTATCTATTTCTCGTAGATTCTCTTGAATACAGTTAATAGGTGTTATACTGGTGGAGTAACAGAAAGAACAAAATTGAGACAACTATATTTTTTTTTGCATACTCCTAAGAACTGTCCCTTAGTGGGCCGCTTGAAAGCTGTTTAGTCCATCCGGGAAGAGCTCATGTCATAAGTAAGTTGTTACTGTGAATGGCTGAATGCCAGTCATGAAAGGTTGGACTCAATGACTTCAATTTTCAGGAGGACGAAAATTTGGAAAGCTCTTATACAGAAAAAAACCTATAGTGGTATGGGAGGATTGGGTCAAACCTTGATCTATAATTGGTAGGCGAATGAACAATACTAAGTAGAAGAGCGAGTATTAAGTAGTACCAAATATTTAAGCCACTACCAGTCATGAATTGTGTGTATTGTTAGCCAAAGAAGCCCAATTGAAGAGATTAAACGGGTCGATCACAGTGCTGGCAGCTTCCTCATCTGAATGTACTGTGAAATCCTTGGGATATAACTCCGGGAGCTCCCCCAGACCTGCAAATAAATCATGGTCGTGCACTTGGTCAGCCCTAAACACTAAATCTTGATCTAGGCCCGCAGAATCATCCTGCTGATTTTGAACACAGTTAAGTTCCATCTTTTCTTGTGAATGTGGGGGCGGGGCTGATCCATTCACTACGTATGTGTGAGTAGGAGTGTGTTTTGCAGAGGTCTGAGCAGATGAGTCATGAGGTTGTGCAGTGGGGGGGACAGACAATTCCTGGGTGTTGCTACGGAACGCACTTTGTCTCGAAGACCGTGCAAGTGCGTTTCGGCAGGCGGGCCAGGCATGATTGTGCTCTGCAGTGTATGTGATAACAAGTAGAGTGGGATCTGTGTGACTGCGCTCAATCTGCTTCCTGGCCGGACACCCCTTCGAACTGC
Source organism: Sequoia sempervirens (assembly GCA_007258455.2). Taxonomy (NCBI): domain Eukaryota; kingdom Viridiplantae; phylum Streptophyta; class Pinopsida; order Cupressales; family Cupressaceae; genus Sequoia; species Sequoia sempervirens. The sequence goes on from VDFB02047144.1 coordinate 38,059,875, forward strand.
TACACCTGTAGTAGCCCCTGTTCAACATATACGTCAATACAACACCTCCCCAATTTCAATATTCAAACGCTACAGTTCTGGACTTCCATGGGCAGGGCAAAGCAAATATTTAACAAAATTGAGTCTTTAAGCAGTTTAAAAACCACATTTCGCTGTGATCGACCCAAACGTTTAAGAGAGAAAAACATGGATTGAAACAAACCTTGGGTAAGGGGAGCCTTTGATGGGCTTCTGTCCATATTTACGCCACGCCCAGAGATCAGAGGGAACTCCGCCGCCTCCGTGCTTATTCCACGCCCCTCCTGTGGCAGGGACGCACATAATTCGTCTTTGTTGGCTCTTCCTGTACAAAATCGTACAAGTCATTTGATAGAGAATTAAGCATTATACTGGACTAAAAATAAAACCCATACCTTCTTCTAATGCCGGGTATCCTGGTTAAATTGTGGACATTGGGCTCGATCTTAACAGTGGACGAATTGCTCTCGACTACTTTCTTGGGAGAAGATGTATCTAAAGTAGGCTTGGGCCCTTGCGGCGTAGTTTTGAGATACACAGACGGCGGTGGAGGTGATAAGATTGTGGGCCTATCCTGATCACTAGCGTGTTCATCTTTGAGTGGAATAAATGTTTCAGAAGCATGATCCTTGCTTTGGATGACACCCTTATCATGCTTTTCCACGGAACATCCAGATCTCGTGATCAGATCGTTGTATAAGCAAGCATCAGTACCGTTGAAGAGATTAGTAGACGAAGTACTGCAAACAAGAGTACTGCCTCTCACAACGGCTTCTAGATCTCCTCCATCATAAATCCTACTCCAAGTTTCCATCATGCTCAAAAATCTGCCCACCAAGTTACAGTAGACAATTTCTGTTTTTTTTTTTTGTGTATACTTGTAGAAGCCTAGAGATGATTCTTCAGCAGTGGATAACCAAAGCTATAAAGGTCGCCACTGTTTGTTGCGATCTACGAAGAGTTTGTTCTGGAGTTAATATAAAATATGTATATGAAGTCATGGCCGGTGGCGTGCTGTAGATAAATCAGATTCTTTTCCGTTCTTCCTTACGCCTACCTCTCCGAGTCGCCACCATCTATCCTGTGGGGTTCCCACGCTTGCAAGAACTTGTGTGGGGCGTGAAACAGTCAAAATCGAAGCACGTTGTCTGACAGCCGACCCCTGTTAAAATCCAAGGAGGTATGATATACTTGTCATAGGCTGACGTAAGGCAAGAAATGTGGAGAGCTACAATGGGTCCAGGAGATAAGTGGTGGGCCTGGGCGGCACTAATATACAATTTAGTATATGCTGCTCTATTCTACACGGCAACCATGGTAGCCTCCTATTTACCTTGTGCCCTACGTATCTAGCTACATATTAGCCCCTCTGCTTGCATAAGCAGACAAGTAGATTGAGGTCATTCTTCCGCCAAATCTCGGCCAGTAGATTTTTTTACATGCTTTTTTGAACGGGTCAGAAGGTGAAGAGATCAAAGCGGTGAAGGTGTGGGCTATGTATTCCTCTTCATCCTTAAAAAAAATGGTTAGAAGTGCTGTGCTCATGTGTTTATTAACTTGCTAATACCATTACTAATATATGCGTAAAATGTTATTAATGAAGAAAAAAAAACACTATTAAAGCTTGTACATAACAGGACACGTTATAATAACTTGAGAATATGAAACTGTGCCTTACAAAAAGTAAAATTATAGATATAGTTTACTTGTAGAAGATTTTTATATGTATACAACGATAAGACTTTATAAGATTTAGGTTAATAACATTAATTACAAGCAAGAAATTAATAACTGCAACAAAAATAAGTAAATATCAGGTGAAACAAATAAACACTTATGATCACTTTCGTCTTGTAAGGTTTGTTGGAAAGAGTGAGCCGTTGATTACATATTTTAGGTAAATCACTTTCAAATTGGATATGCCTTCGCATAAAATATTTTTGATGGATCACTTTCAAATTGGATACGCCTTTGCGTAAATAAAAATTGTCAAATTTAAATAGCTAATAAAAATAATATGTTCTTAAAATAACATTTTAAAACATATATAATATTAATACTTATCTATTATTTTGAATTTTATAATAATATAAAGATTTTTAAAATTTTAATATTTTTATTAAAATGCAAAATTTTTACATATATGTTTTTCTTTATGGTTTGGATTTACAATAGTTAGGTTATCTTTATGCATGATTAGTGTATATGATATCATATTTTTCATGAAAGTTGGTAAATGATTTTATCTTTATTTGTTCTTATTATCACTCGTCTCAAGGATCTAGGTTTGACTCTACATCTTCATTGTTTATCACCATAGTTTTAATATACAAGTGTCAATTAATCCAAGTGCTTTCTATAGGCGTAGATTTACCTTAATCTTTTAAATTTGAATTTATTAATTCTAGCCCATGTTTCCCTCTCACCAATCATTAAAGGACAACTAAATTGTAACTTATTTCATATTACATGTTAGGGTTGTGTATTTAAATATTAGCCCTAGTTTATTTAGATCATTTAAAGGATTATCATAAGAACATTCATATGAGAGCATCATAACAACACCACTAAATACTGTAATTGTTTCACTCCCTTACATCATCATCTTAGTCATATTGCATGCTTGCCTACTAGTCATATTGCATGCTTGCCTACTATCTTTTATCTTGGTTCATCATCATTGAGTCATTCGTCTGACGGGATTAACTGAAGAGAACATGTAGCCACACTTAGTAACTTCCCAAATGATGTCTATAAACATGACTTCATTTATAAAAAATAGATATGACAAGGCGAGGTAACTAAATAGAGCTAGGTACCATTTTTTAATTAATTCATTTCCATAAGTGAATTGTGATTAATCCAAGTTCAATTATGTAAACTAGCTCACTTTCATGGGTATAAAGATTGCTTTCACAGGTACAATTTTGAACTAGACTAAAATAAAGTTAGTTTATAGATTCTAAGGAATTCATCTACACAAGGTCATAATTTTAACACAGGAAAATCTAATTTTAATGTCTTCAATACTATATTTAACTATCAAATCCTAAGATAAGTATCACATTTAATTTACTTAATAATATATTTTATTATTCTAGCCCTAATTCTAAAATATTAGTGGAGATTAATTATTGAATTATTTACTATAAGGGAATTATAGAAAAATCATTTGCTTCATTGCATATAATGGTGAACCTAGCTTTATTACAACCCTTAGGGTTTTGTCCTTCATCATTAGGGTTTTAGATTGCATATCTTTCATGTCAAATTTGATTATGGTTTGGATACATTAGTATGAATAATTAATCTATCCAATCACAACATGGATCCTTGTGAGTCTGACCTCATGTGAGTAGGCCTTGGAGCACACCCTTTCTCAATTTCTTGTACATGTCTCTACATTCCTTGCATACTTTTGATCTCAATTTGTCTGCTTGTTTCTCTTAGCATTAAGGGGGGACTATAATGTGTTATGCTAATGCTTCTTTCAATGAAGCAATGGAAGAATATTCTTTTTGGAAGGCCTCATGAACCTTCTATCTTGATCTCTTGTATGGGGGATTAATTCAATGGATCACAATTTGAGATTCTAGTAATCCTTATCACAATACTATCTATATTATCGACTTCACAGATTTTTATAAACTTTGTGTACATTGGTTGAGTATTGTTCATCAATTCACTCATGCATTATTTTGCATCTCACATATTGATCCACATTTCATGGAGATTGTTGATTTTGGCAAAGACTTGTTTATCATCGATAGAGTTTACAAATTTGACATGCTTTAGGAGTTCTTCATCTTCATGTTCTAATCATCAAGGGACATATTTTTAGAAGGTCTTAAATCCTTCTAATTCTTTTTTTTGGAGATGAGTTTTGTTCCCATTGGGTTTTCTCCTTTACTCCTTTTATGAGAGAATGCATTGTACATGGGTACCTAACATGGTCTATAGTCAGGACCCATTTCATTTCTATCTAATTATAATTTTGTGATCTCCCCAAGTATCACTTAAGAGGGGGTGTTAGTGTGAATAATTAATCTATTCACTATACTTAAGTGTACTTAAGTTGATGAGGTTAGAGAACATCTTATCTAATTGAATGTGCAACCTTTAAGCCTCTTGAGGTTACCAAGTTATTTGGTTAACATCATGCACATATATTTTTTAGGTTGGAAGACTTTTTGTCTCACCTCAAAGGTCACTCAACACTTAGCATGCAAGGTTGATGACTTGGTCATAGAGGTTGTTGGTTTGCACACTCCAAGTGTTCTTAAGGTTGACACCTATATGACACTTGTCTACTCTTTTGTGCCACATCTTGGGAAACTTTTCAATCCACCTCATAGGTGGACTGTCTCATCCTTGTCTATATACACAAGCTATATCAAGTAATCAAATTAAATCTTTTATCAATATCATTTTGATAATGGAAGATTAGGCATATTGTTTCCAATTATATCTTTTTGGAAGCACAAGGTTTTTGTTGTCATGATCTCAGATGAAAATCCTAATGTCATCCATACTTGTGTGTTTATTATTATGTTATATATCTCTTAGGGTAACTTAGAATTTATTATGGCATCTCTTTGATCTGCACCTCATCAACCACATATATCTGATATTTGGTATTTTTTCTTGGATTTAGATTAAATAATTTCTTATATTTCTAGCTATAGAGTAGATTTTACACATATTATGAATTCTTATACATGCTTTAGAGTTATTATCATTATCCTCATCACGATAATGTGGTAGGAAATGAATGTATATCCATATTATTTCCACACATGATATCTTACCTAGGGTTCCTTTTCTTTTATGTAATTTTCATGGTCTTTTTATGTTTTAAAACCATAGCTAAGATATCCTTTATACTCTTTACACAAGTATTTAATTTGATGCATATCACTCACTTCCACATATATGATATTATTATTATAATACAGACACACAATAATGAAGCATAAATATATCACACTCTAAGCCATATATGTATATATGTATCTACATATACAAATGTATATATGTCTAGCTAAGATATCCCTTATACTCTTTGCACATGTATGTACTATAATGCATATCTCTTACTTCCATATATACATATACACATATACATATACATAAACCTACATATTTGTGTATATATAAATATGTATATATAAGTATATGTACACATATACATAAATATATGCATGCATACACGTGTATTTGTGTTTGTCTGTATTCTTTTATACATATACATACATATGTGTGTGTACACATATATGTATATATGCATGTATACATATATATACATGCATACATGTATATCAT
>VDFB02047144.1:38070214-38095760 GCA_007258455.2 Sequoia sempervirens
CTTGTTAACTTTCAAACCCTTATCAACATTTAAATCCTCATTAAGGATTATTAGAATGTAAACATATGACAAAACAATGCAAACACAACCAAACACAATAGAACACCAGATTTACATGGAAAACCCTAAGCAAGGAAAAACCATGGTGAGGACTAGCTCACATATATATGAATAGCAACACTAAATACAATTAGGCTCACTACCAAGGACTCACTTACCAAATGACTCATTGTCTAGAAGAAAGAATAATAAAAGTCTAAACTATTATAGAGAGATTCACTATCTCAAAGCAATAGTAAGATCCATCACTGTAACTCTATGCCATCTACAACCTTTGGCTCACTGCCTCCAACAACTTCAAACTCACTAAGATGTAGACACCTTCTGCTCATTTCATCTGAAATTCATATGAATTTAAGCTCACACTTAGATCACCACACTTGATCACATTTGCATCTCACACACTTTCCACACAAATTTCTAAAAATTAACCTTTCTTATATATCCTCCACAACCTCAAAAACCTTCTCCATGTTGGCCACAATGAAATGTATGTGTGCCTCAAATGTGCAACCACCAAATAGGTCAGCACCTAACACTTCCATGGTGGAAATAATTGAAGGAATACCATGCCAAGGGTTAACTAGGACCCAAATCTACATTGACATGTGTCACCACACTTCCAAAAACAACAAACAATCTTGACAATTAGCACTAGCACCTAGGTTAGCCAAATTTACACTAACACTAACAAGAGACCAAATACACACCTCTCCAGATCCAAAAACAACATGTGGACCATAAAGAAACACTTCACAACATCCCAAAATATTCTGCAACATTGTCGCAAACACCTAAAACTAAGAACACCATCATCTTGTGCAACCAACAACACTGCCAAAGAACACAACTTATGAATCCAAGCTTGCAAAGCATCTGAACACCACATACTCTAGGGAAAGATAGGAATAGACAATATTAGCACATTCCCAAATTTGTAAGATAGGAAACCACAACATGGAGAAATGCAAAGCAATCTCATTTCACTTATACAACCTTCTACATAGACATACACATTGTAAAACACAACTTCCGCCACCTTACAATCAAAAACCTAAAAATATGGATATGGCACCTCTAAACACCTCTAATAATCACATCCAAACTGCACAAGCATATCTTCAACCATGAAGAAATGTGGAGTACAACATTGAACACACCTCTGCCACATTGTACACTCTTTTAATATATTCAAATTTTCCCATTGGAAACCAAGTGAACTAGTTGCATCAACAACACCACAGACATCTTCTCAACATATCTACAACATCTACAACACCTACTCAATACCATAAACACCTCTCATCATGATATCACTAGAGATTGCAATAATCTCCCCATCTACAATACTTGCTTAACACCACACTAGAGATTGACATTAGTGATAAAACTAAAGGCGATATAGTGCAACACACTCACTGTTGACAATAATGACAACACTACAACAATCTTTGTAATCATATTGAAGGTTGACACTAATGTGACATAAAACCACAACACACTCATACCACAAGTTTAACCATAATTCTTTCTTATGCAACACTCTTCAATAGTTCCAATAGTCTCCACACACTAGGGGTCGACATCAATGACAACACTAGCAATCTCCAACAATATAATAAATCTCCAATAATCTACCCCATTGTTATTGATGGAAACATTAGCTTTGAAAAACCATCAACAAAAAAAAGAAACTTTGCAGCTCCAACACTCAAACAACTCTCACCCTAACTTCAATCACTCTCCCTAATTGGGACATTCCTTACACTTCTACCACTTTTTCAAACTTCAATCTCACTCCATGTTTTTTAGACTTTATCTCTCCCCCTTTAACATAAATGGAAAAGGGCATCATTTGTATACTTCACTTTAGGAAACACCTGCAAGAAACACTCTCTCAAAACTTATAACACCTGCAAGAAACACTCTCTCAAAACTTACTTATATCTCTCTACAACTCTCTCTTTACTAATTTCTCCCCTTTAGGGGCACAAGATATGCTCCCCCTGACTGCACCAACAAAAATACAACTACCTACTCCCCCTGAGAGGTAGCCTTCATTAGTCTAGGACAAAAGAATAAGTCTTAAATAGCCCACCTAGATAGATGCACAATCATATGCATCTAATTGAAAGGAGGGGAAATCACCCCTAACTTCTACCGGAGATAGCCAAATGTATCTTTTGGAAGATCCTTTGTGAAAATATCTACAACTTGATCAATTGAATGAACATACTCTAGCTTCACCTCATTCTCTACAACTTTATCTCTTAGAAAGTGATATCGGATAGAGACATGCTTTGTCCTTGAATGCATTACTGGGTTTTTTTGAAATATTTATAACACTTGTATTATAACACAAAATAGAAATAGATTAATCATATGAAACCTTGATATCCTTCAATATCTACTTCATCCACACCACCTATGTGCAACATGATGTTGTTGCAATGTATTTTGCCTCTGTAGTAGATAATGACACTAAATATTCCTTCTTACTCAACCAAGAAATCAACCTGCTTCCAAGAAATAAAGCACCTGGAGAACCACTTGTAATTCTTTTGTCATCTACACAACCTACACAATCTACATCTATATATGCACTCAAAGAGAAATTAGTATCCTTGGGATACAATAGACAAAAATCTAGAGTGTCCTACAAGTATCTAAATATACTTTTAACTGCTGCTACATGCGAATCTTTGGGATCTTCTTGAAATCTTGCCACAAGAAAAACTACATTTATAATATCCAGTTTAGTTGCAATAAGATATGTTGTGCAGTTTTCATACACACGCCCCGCTGAAAGTAGGGACCCTCTTTTGCTTCAGTTTTTTGGTTTTTTGGCCCTTTCTTTTGAGGTCCTGTCTTATTTAGGCATGTGCTTAAATGTTTATTTGTGGTTGCCTAAGTGTTTCCCTGGGTTATTCATTAAAAATTCTAAGTTCTGGATGAAGTTCGAGTTTTTACTTGGATTTAGGATTTTCCACCCTAGTCAAAATTTCCCAGATCCTATTTGGATTTCAGTCGTACGTCATGGTTCGGGGATTCTTGGTCTTCGTAGATTTCAGCGTGGGCCAGATTTTCCTAGATTCTGCCCTGTCGTCAGCTTTCTAGGTTTTCTGACTTTCCTATCGATTGCATTAATGGCTTCGTGCGTGCCTTGAGGGATGTATTTAACTTGATTTATGGGATCTTTTGTGCCATCATGCTTATTGTTGTTGTCGTTTGAGCTGAGGTGTGCTTTCCTATGATTGATTGACTTCATTTTGGGGCATTTGGGTTTGAATTGATCGATTTGGTGGTGATTTCTTGTGTATTCTTGCATCTATTCTTTGTGAACACCATTCAGCTTCACATTTGCTGCTTTTGAGATTGATTTCTGCGTTGCAATGGTATGTGTTTGATTGCCCTGCCTTTGATTGAGAATTACGAATGGCATGTTGAGGTTATGAGAGCTTGTGGGATTTGAATTCCTGCATATTTGATCATTTTATACTAGGGTTGTTTAGTATTGCATTATTTTCCATCTCCTAGGTGAGTCTTGAGCTCATTTTCCTATCTGCATTTTGATGAATCTTGCCTGAGAGTAATTAGTAAACCCTAGTGATGACTTAGCAATCGAAACAATTGAATTCTAAGCTTTCTTGTGTGCTAATGGTGGATGAATAGGGTTTGAAACTTAGGGCAATGCCATGTCAGGTTATTTCATCTTAAAATCGACCTATAATGTAAAGAAAATCTATGAAAGGTCCATCCCTGACTTGTCCTGAGTTAAATTGTTGAAATTCATGATCAACTCGGTGTTTGGGTAAAATTGTGACTCTCCGTCCCTTCCAAATCTATTTCGCTATGACCCTTCAAAGTCAGGGAGATGTCATATCGATCACCTTGTAGTTCACCGATAAAATCTCCTATAAAGTCGGTGAGACAAAGAGGATTCACCGAGACCTCACCCCGTAATAACGTCTCTCATCGACATGCATTTTCATATTCGCCATCGGCAAGACAAGCCCTAGTCGGAAAGAGTTCATAGCATGCTCCATGGGTTATGCCGATATTCATTTCTTTTGGTGAGACATCCATCCTTCTGTGAGACCATTCAACAAGCTCACATCTCTTGCCGAAACCTTCACTTTCAGCGAGACTACCGGTGGTCGCCAGGACTTCTTGGTGAAGCCTTTCTTTCTTGGCAAGCCCAGATCTCCTTTCGCTGAGACCACACGTTGTCAGCAAGAGGTTATGCCAATGGAACTTCATATCGGCAAAACATTGTACGATCGGCAGGACCTCTGGCCGAATTCAAAGCCTATCGCTAGTCGCTGAGACATCCATCCTTCACTGAGACCTCATATTGAAAAACTTTAGTCTGGCCGAAGTGTTTGCATGGACCCGGAAAGTTGGTGAGACACAAAAGATTCGCCAGGACCTTACCCTGATTGACCCTTTGATCATATTGATACATTTTCTATATATCGTCAGTCGGCGAGACATTACACCGAAACCACCAAGTCTTGGCGAAACCTCTTCTGATGACATCCTTCGGTGTGACCTCCCAGAAGTCGCTAAGACTTCTCAACGAGATGACTAACTCTTGCCGAGACCTTTGTTCCCAGAATCCGCATTTCTTTCAGAGTGTTGAATTATTCACGGATTTCCATCGGGTCCGGATTTCTCTAAAATCCAGCATCTCTCTGATTTCCCGAAATTCCTCTTTGGCTTGTTCTTCACGGGAATCCGTCTCTAGCAGATTTTCTTGAAAGTTGTTGAAATGTAAAGGAATATGGAATAACATGATGTGTTAGTGATTTTCAATGCATTTTATGATTTATTCATGCTATCTTATGATCTCCCATATGATTTGCTGATGAAAAATGATCAAATTTAATGGTTAAGTAGGTGTTTCTTGGTTATTCTGTTGGAATCTGATCGGTCTGGAATATCTCAAAATTCCTCTCTGGCTCAGATTCTGCAGATGGTCTTGAAACCAAAAATTTGTTGTGGTCATTTTATATGAAATATAATAAAGAGGAAACAGGTTGTTGTGGAAGATAGTCCACCAAGTTGGGATGCACTACTAGCCAAAATTGGAAAAGATAAAGGTAAGAAGAAGGCTAGTCTGATCTCAAGGATTGATAGAGATGAAGCTCATGATAGAGTTGTTCACATTGCCACCCCTACTCTAGATAAAAACAGAGATGATGCGGTTGGAAAGGATTACAATATTCAAACTTTCAATCTAGGACCTACATCAGTCAAACGGGACATTGAATATTATGAGGGATCTAGAGAAGTTATTGTGGGTAGATTGAAAAAGGAAATAAAGACCAAGCATGAGTTGAAAAAAGAAAATGAAAATCTCACAAAATGCTCTGAGGAATTAATGAATCCCCTACAATCCATTAAACCTTCGATCTCTGCTACAAATCCTCTACCTCAAGAGACCATCATTGAGCTTGAAAAGATGAAAGCTTCCACTCTTGCCACTACGAATTGGTTGAAAGGGGTGCAAATAAAGGGTGATGAATCTATTAAGGAAATTTTGTCAACTAGGAAGGATGCTATCATGGCAACTAAGTGGTTGAAGCAGGTGTTGGCACATGATAAAGAGGATACAGATCTCCTTCTACAGAAAACTAGAATTATCATGGATTACACTCGGGACAGATTGGTGAGTGACGAAATCCTTCCTTCTTCTAGAGCTGCCGAACCATGGGATTGGTATGAGGCATTACAGATCAGGAAGAAGGTGCTGAAGAAAATTTATAAGCAAATAAGGTAGATTGATGATACCCTGAGTGGTGTATATAATGGCTCCATTACCTTCTTTGAAATTATGACAGGAAGAAGGAAGATCGCACCCAAGTATTTGAATCTGGAATAGTAGAGAAATTGGTGGCAGGATGTTTATGCGCCACTTGATGATGGTTTTGTCTCTGATCACCAGTTGGATGATGCAGCCACCTACCTTGTAGTTATTGATAAGTAACTAACGTATAAGGTGGATTGGGATAAGTCGGTCAAACGGTCAAGAGAAGAGATTGCATCCATTGAGAATCGACTTAGGGTTTTTCCTTTGCCACCAGTATCTGACTTGGATGGGACACTTTTGAGAGTTCATGAAGAGCCAGATCAAAATCAGGATAATAGGGAAGGGAGCTAATGATAGGCTACGATGCGATTTGTGCTTCCCTATTATCTTCCCGCGCATTGGTCCGAACTGCATTACGAATCCCAGGCCGACTTGGATGGAACGTGCAATTAATGCTTATTTGATTGATTGTGGGTTTCTCTTGACCGAATGGGTGTGCCATTAATGCTGCGGGCTCTTGCTTGGCCGTTGGGTTTTCTGGGGGGATTCTATATATTTGGTGTTTCACCTCATTTGTAAGGGTTAGAATTTGTAATTAGAATATAGAGATTTATATAGGGCATAGATAGTTAGAACTGAGTTAAGTAGTTAGAAGCAAGTTAGCAAGTAGGTATTCTCAAGCAAACATTGTAACAGAAAACTGGAATTGTTGCTATTGTGGATAAATCAAATGCAAATAATGACATTGTTATTTGGTGCCATACTTGTATTCTCTTTTCTTGCATGGTTCTTGCTATTCTATCTTTAAAATTTCTTTGAGGAGGTTGATATGTAGATTAGATTTGATTTAATAATGTTTGTAATTTGATACTTGAATGCTGCAGCAATCCTTTAGTCCATACTTTTTGCAACCAACTGATTGTTAGTTGCTTTGCAAAGTTAGCCTGGATTTCATATTCAGTGTGTTTAGTTCGATTGTGAGGATTTGTTCATTTCAACTGCAATAGGGTTGTTGAATGAATGTTCATGATCTGAAAATCTTAACAGCTCAGAAGATTGCACTATTCTCTATAAGATTGCATATTTATCTGGGTCAAGTAGAGATCAATTTTGAGGGATTGGTCCATTTCGAGTGTTGGTTATTCTCATTGTTAATCTTAGAAGTAGTATTATATTTAGAAATCTCTTTGAAACCCTTATCCTTTTCTATTTTCTTTGATTATTGGGTTAGATTCAGGATTAAAGTATCATCAGATTATTAGATCTAATAAAATTGATTCAGTATTTTGCTTGTAGTAAGGTCCCATTGTGATTACTAGCATTTTCACATTTTATCACTGAGTTGTTTATGCATTGTCAAGACCTGACATTAGAGACCTTGGGGTTATCTCTTGAGGATTGCTGATAGAGATTTACCTTTCAAGAGAGATAGGATATTACATTTTGTCTGAGTTTTTGTTGTGTAGAAAACACAATCAACAAGATTGGCACTAGGAGGGCCCGAATAAGCAAGCTGGATCTATTTTTGAACACCATCTCTCCTGAGAGATTCAGAAGAAGAACAAGATCCGCTACAGGAGAGGAGAAATTTTAGGAATTACCAGACCCTGCTAGGTCAAGAAGGACCAACAGAAGGGAAGAATCATCATCATCCCATCCACCCCCCTCATCCCCATCATCCCCATCTTCATCAAGTTCATCTAAGTCTGAGGGCATTCCCAGTCCACAACCTCAACCGGTCATAAATCAGCCATTACCACCCCCACCTCCACCAATGGTTTTCCTGGCAACCAACCCATCTCCATTAAATTTTTCCGTTTACAATGTCATGCCCAAAAACCCTGAACACTTTTGTTCAAAATTCCATGTCAATGACCCAAATAGGACCGCTGAGGAGTATATCAGGATCTTTCAGACTGGCCTTAAAGACAGAGGGATAAACCATGAGGATGTAGCATGTAGACTCTTTCCTTATTCACTAGGGGAAGATGCATTTTATTGGTACAACCATTTACCTGCTGGGTCTATCCAACATTGGACTAAGCTAGAGGCTGCCTTATTGCAAAAGTTTTGAATCCCCATTAGTTCTAATGAGCTTTACCGTTAGTTCACTAATGTGAAGAGGGAGATTAATGAGCCTATAGGGTCTTTAAATAATAGGTTTCATCATTCTTATACCAGACTACATACCCCTTATGTTGTTGATGAACTCACTACTCTAGAAGTTTATTATGAGGGACTTGATAGTTTGACAACTAGCTTTATGAAGTGGAGTAATAATCCCCCTAAAAGTTTACTTAATGCATATGCAGATGCTGTGAAAGTTAGTACTAATCTAAGGAAACATCTATCTAGTCCTCTACCCTCATTAGGACCTGTTGCTCACCCTGGATAAGTTCCAGCTCTCAACCAAGCTCTAGCGAACCATACTCCAATCATGAATCAGGTACCTCAGTTGCCTCTGGTCCCTCACCCAGGACCTTCCGTAGGGAAAGTTTCATCCACAATTAGTTACCCTCAGCAAAATGTGAATCAACCTCTACATATCCATCCTCATGCTAGTTATCCTTCATACCTGCAAAATTCTGAAGTCTTGAACCAGTCACTAAATGCCAATGCTGCAGTAGGCTATTCCTAGAATAATGCAAATCAACCTCCATATAGTAATCCTGACAAAGAAAGACTGGATGAATTGTCTGAACAAATAAAGAAGTTGAATATGGAGGTGACTTACTTGAGGAACCATAACAGCCAGTTGCAAGCTGCTCAGAGAAATATGCAGTCTAATCAGAACAGAGAGAATCCACAAGGACAACACTTTGATCAAGGGCAATGACAAGATCGAGGATACAATAATGATAGAGGATACAACAGTGACAAAGGATATAACCAAGATAGAGGATTTAATAATGACAGAGGGTATAATAATGTCAGAAGACAGAACTATGATAAGGGGCAACCCTTAGGCCAGAACTTTGATAGAAGTGGTGGACAAGGGTTTGAGAGAAGGAAACAATCAGGATAGAACAGAACTTGGAACACAGGGCCCAACAATGGAGGAGTCCCCACCCCATTGGATCAACCAGTTAGTCAACCTGTCAATCAGTCTGCTAGTCAACCAGTTAATCAAGAGAAGCCTCCTAGTGGTGTATATCTAGCTGAGGTTGCTTTGTCAGGGTGGTGTAGGCTCCACAAGACTAGTCAGCATTCTGAGTTGGACTATCAAGAATTTCAAATATTAGCCTCAATCTTTCAGTATGAAGTGGAGAACAATACAAGTTGTCAGGAAATAGTACCTTCTATTCCTTCTGATTCACCAGTGTTGGTATTGAACCATGGTCCTTTTCCGCAAAGTGAGGAGAATGCACTCGAAGAAGAATCTGACCAGTTAGAGGAAGAGGCAAACCAAGTATGAAATGGTGATGAAATTACACAGTTATTTGGTGAGAGTCAAATGAATGATAATGGTCCCAGAGATGAAGAAGAAGCTTATGTCAAAGAGGAAGCTTACATTGAAGAAGTGTAGACCTTCTAGAGACCTGTCAAGAAGTATGACTTGAGAGAGTTGCCACACAGGCGCCCACAAGCTGGAGGTCCCTTTACTACATCCATCCCACCGAATAATTTCAACACGCCTCTGGACCCTAATGCTAGTAATAATCCATCATTGCCTCCGGTGTCCAAGCAATACTTATCTCAAGATCCAGGACATGTTGATGTACCAAAAGGAAGAAGCACTGAAGCAAATAAGGAAAAAATGGTGGAATACCCGAGGGAGACTCCTACAGATTTAAATGAAGAACACTTGGCCATGTATGTTGCTAAAAAACTCCAAAAATTGAAGGTAAACCTATCTGCATTCGATTTATTAAGAGTTCCATCCATTAGGAATGCAGACTTATGATCTTATAATGCAAATTCCATGTCACAAGATAAATCAGTTAGCCAGAATGTCAATAGAGTATTTGGTTCTCAGTTAGTAGGAAGAAAAAATTAGACTCATGACCAAGTCCATAGGCCCCTTGGAGATACTGGGAAAGAGAAGGACAAATCTCAAGTTATCCAAGTAGATACTCCCTTAACTCTGTTTCAAGGGAAAACAAACACACCTCCATTCCTGATTTATGTTCGCATATTTGGTAAGAATTTGTGTAATTGTCTTTTAGATTCTGGTTCTTTGACCAATGTTATGCCTTTCGGCGTATGTCGAGCTATGGGAATTACTCCTGTTGAATCTTAAAAGAAAGTCACACAATTGGATAGGACTGAAGTCAATGTTGTGGGAGAGTTAAATATTATTCATATGCAGATTGCTTCTGATCCTAGAATCTAGCAGGTTATCAACATATAGGTGGCTGACATCCCTGATGCTTATGGCCTAATCCTAGGAAGAGATTTTACTAAGGCCTTGAATGGATATGTCTCAACTAATCACTCCCATATGTGGCTTCCTTTGAAGGGAGTGCCAAACTAGATTAGGATTGAAAGAGAACCTAGAATGAAGTATATGATTACGAAATATTAGAAAACCTCTACTGAAATTTTGGTATCAGAAGTAAGTATGGGTAACTATATGCTTGCTGCTCCTTTTGAGGAGCCAGATTTGGAGGAGGTCCTTATGTTCCACAGAGCACCTGTTGAACTTACAGTAGAATCCAGTGGTACTGAAGTCCTAATTGAACCAGTTGAAGATGATAGTGGTCTGGAAGATAGCCAGCTTGGTTTGCTGGATAATTTTGAAGAGTTCAGTCAGAAGTGCATTGAAGATCAAGTTTAGCTAGGAAAGGGAATGAACTTTGGAGAGTTACTCTTGCCCAATTGGTACAGGGTACATAATGCTTCTCATTCAGAATTGGATTGTTGCTTATGCCAGGTTGCAGTGGAACAAATACAGAAACGTGTCAACCTCACTCCTACAATCAAAATCGATATCCTAAATGCCCAAGAGGATCCCAAAGGGAAAAAAGTGATGCCTTCTGAAGAGCCATCCAGCAGTGACAATGCAAGTGAAAAAGCAGGGAACTCTGCAGCTGCTGGTTGTTGGATTTTGAGATTCGATGGGTCCAAATCAAAGCATGGAGCTAGGGTAGGCTTTGAGCTAATTAGTCCAAGAGGTAAGACATTTTTCGCTGCTCATAGACTTCAGTTTCACTATACGAATAATGTCGCCGAATATGAAGCCCTGGTGCATGGACTGTTAATGGCATTGAAGAAGAAGGTTAAGATCTTGCAAGTTTTTGGAGATTCTGAGTTAATAGTCAAGCAAGTCAGGAGACAATGCTCTTGTCATGATAGGATAATGACTAACTATAGACACCGAGTGTGGGACCTCATTGAAGGATTTGATGGCTTCAACATTCAGTTGATTCCATGAAATAAGAACCAAATGGCTGATTCCCTTGCTCAGGCGGTAAGTACCTTGTAGCCTCTATCTCTTTCGAGACTAAAGAAGTTTACTGTGGAGCTGACCCCAGTACCCTCAGTACCCGATAATATCACCAACTTCCAGTTATTTGAAGATGACAAGCATATCTTAGATTTTGTTACTAGTATTGATGTCTTCGCTTTTCAAATCATTGACAAAACTGAACTTCAAGAAACTGAGATGGACTTAGAAGGGGTGATTAATCTGAAGACCAACACAATTCCTAGGGGAATGGTGCAACTAGAGAGGATCTTTGATCTGGACAAGGTCAGAGATCAGGAACGGGATACTAGGAAAGAGTCTATTAGTGGACAATGTGACAAGTATAATATGGGAACTCAGGAGAATGTTAAAAATGTTCTCATTGGTAAAGTGTGTACTCCAGAAGAAAGACAAGGAATTATTGATGCATTACATAGATATCCAGATGTGATAGCCTAGAGTTATGAAGACTTAAAGACTTATGATACATCAATCATAACCCATACTATTCCTCTCAATCCAGGAGTAAATCCTTTCAGATAGAGGCAAAGGCCCATCAATGCTTTGTTGGAACCCATAATACAGAAAGAAGTGCAGAAACTATTTTTTGCAAGGATAATATACCCAGTTAGACACTCTACTTGGGTCGCAAACCTGGTCTTAGTGCGGAAGAAAAATGGTGAAATGAGGTTGTGTGTAGATTTAAGGAACCTAAACAGAGCCTCAGAAAAGGATAATTATCCAGTACCCTAACTGGATGAAGTGCTTTATATTGTCAACGGATCTCAGATGATGTCTTTCATAGATGGTTATTTAGGGTATAACCAATTTATGGCGCAGTATGAAGATAGGCACAAGACTGCATTCACCACCAAGTGGGGCACTTTTGCCTACATAAGGATGCCTTTTGGCTTAATTAATGTTGGAGCAACATTCCAATGAGCTATGGACATTGCCTTTAAAGACATCATTGGTAAGTGCATAATCATTTATATGGATGATCTAACGGTCTTTTCCAAGAAAAGGGGTGATCATATCTCATATTTAAGCAAAGTTTTTCAAAAATGTAGAGTTTGGGATATCTCTCAATCCAAAGAAATTCAACTTTGGAGTAGCAGAAGGTAAATTACTGGGACATGTTCTCTCTGAAAAGGGAATTTCCATTGATCTAGAATGCATAGAGGCCATTCTTAAGATTCCACTGCCTGCTAGTAAAAAAGAAATGAAATCCTTCTTTGGAAAAATCAACTTCGTGAGGAAGTTCATCACTTGGTTCGCAGAAATAGTTAATCCACTAAACGCAATGTTAAAGTAGGAGGCCAAAGTTGAATGGAATGCATAAGCAAAAGAAGCATTTGCAGAGATAAAAAGGGCTATTGCTAAAGCTCTTGTTTTGGTAAGCCCAGACTATGCTAAACCATTCTATATATATTCATTTGCCTCTGATCATTACTGTGCTGCTATGTTAACTCAAAAGTCGGATCAAGGAAATGAGCATCCCATAGCATTCATGAGTCCACCATTGAAGGATGCAGAGTTGAGATACCCGAGTGTGGAAAAGCAGGCCTATGCCTTAGTCAGGGCTGTAAAGAAATTTAGGCATTATATCCTCAGAAACAAAATTTTTGCAATAGTTCCTGATCATGCAGTTAAGCTGTTATTGATGTAGAATGAGCTAGGGGAAAGCAGAGCCAAGTGGGTAACCATGTTACAGGAGTATGATATGGAAATTCAACCCATGAAGTTGGTAAGAGGGAAAGGACTTACACAGACAATGGCAGAGACAGGCCCTGACCTTACCGCTTAGAGTTATAATTTGGAGGATGTTTCTCTTGGAGAGTGGTATGATGATATTGTTCATTACCTCCTAACCCAGAGATGCCCCGATCACCTCAATTTAGTACAAAGAAGGGAAATTTACTTAAAGAGTGACAGTTTCATGTTGAAAGGAGCTGTCTTATACAAGAAAAACCATGAAGGTGTTTATTTGAGGTGCCTAGGAAAGGCAGAATCTGCAAGAGTGATGTTAGAGTTTCATGAAAAATACGGTACAGGCCATGGATCAACACCTTCTATGGTGAACTAGATCCTTAGAGCTGGTTACTATTGGCCTACACTGTTCAAAGATACACACAATCATGTCAGAACATGCCATGTGTGTCAGACTGCAGCCACCAGAGAGAAGTATGCCGCACTCCCACTCCAACCAGTATTCAAGGTAAAACCCTTTGCGCAGTGGGGAATGGACTTCATAGGTCCAATCAATCCACCCTCCTCTGCTGGACACAGGTATATCCTTACCGTTACTGATTATTTTATAGGATGGACTGAGGCCCTTGCTTGCAAGTAGTGTACTTCAGAGGTAGTAATTAACTTCCTTGAATCAGGTATTCTTAATCGTTTTGGATGTCCTATGTCTTTAGTCTGTGATAATGGTCATGCATTTTCATCTTTGAAGTTTTCTAACTGGGCTTTTGACCATGGGATTATAATTAAATTTGCATCCAACTATTACCCTTAGGGCAATGGGTTAGCTAAGTCATCCAACAAAAATCTCCTGACTGTTATTTGCAAATTGTTAGAAAGAAACCCAAAGGATTGGCATACCCAGCTTAGATTTTCTCTTTGGGCAGATCGCACCAGACATAAGACTTCCATAGGGATATCACCTTACCACCTAGTTTATGGATTAGAGCCTTTGTTTCCCATTCAGCTAAAGATCCCCACCTTGCATTCATTAATGAATAGTATGATGAGGGAGATAAACGTGAGGCTAGACTTGTTGAATTATTACACCTTGAAGAAAAGAGACATGAAGCCCTGGAAAACTTTGCTAAACATCAGGGGGTTGTCAAGAGATGGTTTGATAAAAGAGCCAAGGTTAAAGCTTTTAGGATTTCTGACTTGGTTCTTTACTGGGATAAATCCCATGACCGTAAGGGAGAGCATGGAAAATTTGATAAACTTTAGCTTGGACCTTACCAGATCTCAAAAATTCTAGGAGATAATGCTTTCCGTTTGAAAACTCTCACTAGAGAGGATATCCCACTGCCTGTCAATGGGCAATATCTAAAGCATTATTTCCAATCCTAAGCTATTTTCAACTCTTGTCTTGTATATAGTTAGATTAGGTTTCCCTTTCTGCTTTGATTTTTGGTTGCGTGGGTTTGCTTTTGTTTTGTTTTGTTTTTTGTTCTACTCTTGCTTTGGGGGTTTCTCTCTTTTCACCTGGATGTGTTGCACCTGCATGGAAAATATATCATTATCTAGAATTGTTCTAAGTATTTCCTTGGTGGACTTTAGTCTTGCATCTTGAAAGGATGGTTGAAATCTTTATTATTGCTAACAGTCTTAATGTCAGATTTATAGAAGATTGATCATCGACTTTGATTCAAATTCGAAGTACTCTGAAATCTTATATCTCTCATATATCTTAAGAATACTGACGTTACTATAGGAATCCTTGTGAAGTTTTGTCAAGTGAAAAATCTTATTTCTACTTCAGCACCACTATGGTTCTTAGCCCTGAGTGTGAACTTCATTGTTCACAGGTTGAAATGAATGTGACATATAAAGAATATCAAAACAAAGAAAAATGAAATATTGAATATCAAAAGAATAAATTCAACTTATCAGGGGTACCTAAATATCTCTACCGGGGCTATGGACCCCTGGCTGGCAGTAGAGCTATGTTTAGGAGAATCACAACGATAACCTGGTCAGGGCTATGGATGCCTGACTGGCAGCGAGGCCCTATCCAGGTTGTTTTTGAAGTTAGAATCCTTACGTAGCTTGACTTGACTGAACTTGGTTTCTGTAGTAACATAAAGAGGGAAATGAAATCATGTGCACACACTTGGATTTTTAGTTTATGGAAGGTTTGGTCTATCATTTGGTTCTGATTCTTTAAATCTTTGCATTCTGACTTGTTTGTTTGATGGTGAGATTGAAACCAGAGATTCTGGGTTCTTGATTCCTATTCGTCATCAAATGCTTTGGAGCATTTTCCCAGTAGAATTTGTCATTTTTTGTGCAGTTTTCACACACACGCCCTGCTGAAAGCAAGGACTCTCTTTTGCTTTGGTTTTTTCGTTTTTTGGCCCTTTCTTTTGAGGTGTTGTCTTATTTAGGCATGTGCTTAAATGTTTATTTGTGGTTGCCTAAGTGTTTCCCTAGGTTATTCATTGAAAATCCTAAGTTCTGGATGAAGTTAGGGTTTTTACTCGGATTCAAGATTTTCCGCCCTAGTCGGATTTTCTTGGATCCTGTTTGGATTTCAGTCGTGCGTCATGGTTCGGGGATTCTTAGTCTTCGTAGATTTCCACGTGGGCCGGATTTTCCTAGATTCCACCCTGTCGTCAACTTTCTGGGTTTTCTGACTATCCTATCGATTGCATTAATGGCTTCGTGCATGCCTTGAGGGATGTATTTAACTTGATTTCTGGGATCTTTTATGCCATCATGCTTATTGTTGTTGTCGTTTGAGCTAAGGTGTGCTTTCCTGCTATTGATTGACTTCATTTTGGGGCATTTGGGTTTGAATTGATCGATTTGGTGGTGATTTCTTGTGCATTCCTGCATCTGTTCTTTGTGGATGCCATTCGACTTCGCATTTGCTACTTCTGAGATCGATTTTCGTGTTGCAATGGTATGTGTTTGATTGCCCTGCCTTTGATTAGAATTATGAATGGCATGCTGAGGTTATGAGAGCTTGTGGGATTTGAATTCTTGCATATTTGATCATTTCATGCTAGGGTTGTTCAGTATTGCATTATTTTCCATCTCCTAGGTGAGTCTTGAGCTCGTTTTCCTATCTGCATTTTGATGAATCTTTCCTAAGAGTAATTAGTAAACCCTAGTGATGACTTAGCAGTTGAAACAATTGATTTCCGAGCTTGCCTATGCACTAATGGTGGATGAATAGGGTTTGAAACTTAGGGAAATGCCATGTCAGGTTATTTCATCTTAAAATCAACCTAGAATGTAAAGAAAATCTATAAAAGGTCCATCCCTGACTTGTCCTGAGTTAAACTATTGAAATTCATGATCGAATCAGTGTCTGGGTAAAATCATGACTCTCCATCCCTTCCAAATCTATTTCATTGTGACCCTTCAAAGTCAGGGAGATGTCATATCAATCACCTTGTAGTTCACCGATAAAGTCTCCTATAAAGTCTTTGAGACAAAGAGGATTTGCCGAGACCTCACCCCGTAAGAACATCTCTCATCGACATGCATTTTCATATTTGCCATTGGAAAGACAAGACCTAGTCGGCAAGAGGTCATGGCGGGCTCCATAGGTTATGCCGATATTCATTTATTTCGGTGAGACATCCATCCTTCGGTGAGACCGTTCGGTGAGCTCACATCTCTTGCCGAAACATTTTCTTTCGGTGAGACTACTGGCGGTCGCCATGACTTTCTAGCGAAGCCTTTCCTTCTTGGCGAGCCCATATCTCCTTTCGCTAAGACCACACGTTGTCGACAAGAGGTTATGCCAATGGAACTTCATATTGGCAAAACATTGCGGGATCGGTAGGACCTCTGGCCGAATTCAAAGCCTATCGCTAGTCGCCGAGACATCCATCCTTTGCTGAGACCTCATATCGAAAAAATTTAGTCTGCCGAAGTGTTTGCTTGGACCCTGAAAGTCGGTGAGACACTAAAGATTCACCAGGACCTTACCCCGACTGGCCCTTTGATCATATCGATACATTTTCTATATCACTGATCGGTGAGACATTACATCGAAATGACCAAGTCTTGGAAAAACCTCT
This sequence comes from Sequoia sempervirens, assembly GCA_007258455.2. Taxonomy (NCBI): domain Eukaryota; kingdom Viridiplantae; phylum Streptophyta; class Pinopsida; order Cupressales; family Cupressaceae; genus Sequoia; species Sequoia sempervirens. The sequence continues at coordinate 38,087,271 of VDFB02047144.1, forward strand.
TCTGATGACATCCTTCGGTGTGACCTCCTGGAAGTCGCCAAGATTTCTCAACGTGATGACTAACTCTTGCCGAGACCTTCGTTCCTAGAATCTGCATTGCTTTCGGAGTGTTGACTTATTCGCAGATTTCTGTCGAGTCCGGATTTCTCAGAAATCCAGTGTCTCTTTGATTTCCCGAAATTCCTCTTTGGCTCGTTCTTTGCGGGAATCCGTCTCTGGTGGATTTTCCCGAAAGTTGTTGAAATGTAAAGGAATATGGAATAGCATGATTTGTTAGTGATTTTCAATGCATTTTATGATTTATTCATGCTATCTTATGATCTCCCATATGATTTGTTGATGAAAAATGATCAGATTTCATGGTTAAGTAGGTGTTGCCTGGTTATTCCATTGGAATTTGATCAGTCTGGAATTTCTCGAAATTCCTCTCTGGCTCAGATTCTGCAGATGGTCTTGAAACCCAAAATTTGTTGTGGTCATTTTATATGAAATTTAATAACACCTTGATTGTATGAGGATCATTCTAATGGTGTTTTGATGGATTAACATCCTCTTTCCTGTTGTTCTTATTATGATTTCATGTTGAGTTTAGGTCGAATCTAGCAAGGTAGCAACTGGGTCCTCAATGTCTAATGCAGAGAGGATCAAAATGGACATTAAGAGAAGGATCCCTAAGAGAAAGATCACTTCTGTCTGGTCGGAAGTGACTGATACCAATGTCAACCTCTGGGATTATGAATAATTTAAAGAAAGAATGGCAGTCGAGGATCTTCCCTTGGTGACTAAAAGAATGATGGAATCAAGCTTGTCCCATGTTGTTGGTTTCCCTTCTACGGTGCAATGTTATGAGCTAGTCCTGGAGTGTGCAAGGCACTATGACAGTGATACACAAAGGATAATTGGTCCTCAAGGGAGAGTTGTTGAAAATATCAACTCGGTCTCCATTGCCCAAACCTTTGATATGCTAGACCGGTCTCATGTGGTGGGATTCACCATTGAGGCAACTTAGGAGTTCTTTGATGAACAGACTATGAAGTCACAACAGCTCATCAATTCCTGGCCAGAGAAGCCCAAGTCTCACTATTCCAAATTGCCCAAGCAGCTGTTCCGGAATTCAAGGAGTACTATGATGCCATCACATTTCTTAGCAGGGTGGTTAGAGTGCTAGTACATTTGAGAATTGGATGTGCCATGCAATTGTAAGGATGGAACAAGAGAAAATTAACTACCATTGGGCAGGAGTCATTAGCCAGGTGATTCACAGGCAGTTGTCCAATGTGTTGCAAACCAAGACCTTCACAATGAATTCATATTTGGTCTATGCACTTGCTAGATTCCATCCCTACAAAGGATTGGATACAAAGGGAATTTTTGGATAGGATATTATTTATGAAGTTTTCTCTCAATTGCACTTGGGAGGTTCAAGCTATAGGAGGGAAAATGATGCATTTACCATGTATATCACTAGAATGCTTTAGGAGGCCTAGGGCATGTTAGAATTTCAGACCTGGCTAAAGGACTCATCAAGAAATATGGGGCATGGTTTATCCAGTTCCCAACTTTCTCCTATATTCGGATTGATGGCTTCCAAAGAGCCCCCCCATACAGACTTCCAAGGTATCCTACTGATCACATTATATTGCTGGAAGTAACTAGGCAAATCTGTGAATTTGATGCTATTGTCAAGAAGGAAAAGCATAAGACGGGATTTAGTGGAGATTTTCCCCTAAGGATTGGCACTGGAGAGGTTTGTCCTTCTATTATTTCTACCCAGGCTTCAAAGGAAGAATTGAGTGCCTTTGGTCTATCTTTCCACTCCAAGAGGTCCAGATTTGATATTACAGGAGAAGCTCAAAAGAAGGCCAGCAAAGAGTATTGCTACAAGGTGAATTTGGAAGACTACTGGGCCAACTGTAGTGATGAATTTGAGGTCAAAAAGAAGAAATTCTCTTGACTTCCAGTTGAGTCAGTTCGATTATACAATGTGAAGGCATTTCCTGATCAATTGGAGGACGATGGAAACTTGATCCAAGATCATGCCTATGAGGCCATAAAAGACAAACCAATTGGTGATGTGGATTGGTTGGAAGAGGAAAAGACAGAGTTAAAACAATTGATGGATCCAGTTCTCAAATTTACTAGGATGTGGCTAAAGCATAAACTAAGGGAGCTGGAAAATAATGGTGTATAGTGCACCTATGCTCTGATGGGAGATTTGGATCCCCACTCCACCTCTGAAGAATCTACTGAGCAGGATCCTGAGGGAAAAGGTAAGCTGAATTCCCCTCTCAAAATTAAAATTAAAGGTGTCCAAGAGACAAAGGCCTAGGAAGTAGAAAAATAGAGAAAGCCAAAGGCCAAGAAGAGGACAAGGACTAAGAAGTCTGAGCAGAAAGAGACTGAAAATAAAGGTCCTGAGGTTGATGTACCAATGCCAAAAAGGAGAAGAATTATAAAATTGTCAGAAAAGGCTAGCTCCAAGGTAGGGGAGGAAGAAGTTATCCCTCCAGTGATAAATGTTGAAAGTTCAGAGGAGAAGGCCAAGGTGTATGCTAGGAGGTCTAGGACTCCTTCTCGCAGGGATGGTATGCCTGAGGCAGATCTCCCTTTGGTGGTTTCTCATGAGGAACAACATGATGATGTTCCTTCTGCTTATGAAGCTCAAAACAAACCAGGTGAGTCAGGGGATGCTGAAGACCATCCAGATACTAAGGGAGAGGAATTTCATGAGGGTGATCTTCATAGTGTAGAGGGAGAAATTGAAAAGATAATGCAGTCCCCTATGGTTGCATATGCGAATTCCCCTATTGGAATTGAAGAAGTTGAAGCCCCTCCAGAAGAAGAGGAAACAGTGAAGGTTTCCTTGCATATGCATGAGGAGGAACAGATTGAAGAGGAAGGAAGTAAGACAGGTGAAACTCCTGAGAAACAAAATTTGGGAGAGGAGATCACAGGAGAACAATAAGAGGAAATGAGGCAGAGCCAAGTGCAATTGGAGCCCACTATTTCGGGGTGGCTAGATAGAGAAATAAAGAGGAAATAGGTTGCTATGGAAGATACTCCACCAAATTGGGATGCACTACTAGCCAAAATTGGAAAAGATAAAGGTAAGAAGAAGGCTATGGTGATCTCGAGGATTGAAAGAGATGAAGCTCATGATAGAGTTGTTCACATTGCCACCCCTGCTCTAGATAAAAATAGAGATGATGTGGTTGGAAAGGATTACAATATTCAAACTTTCAATCTAGGACCTACATTAGTCGAACAGGACATTGAAGATTATGAGGGATCTAGTGCAGTTATTGTGGGTAGATTGAAAAAGGAAATAAAGACCAAGCATGAGTTGAAGAAAGAAAATGAAAATATCAGGAAATGCTTGGAGGAATTAATGAAGCCCGTGCAATCCATTAACCCTTCAATCTCTACTGTGAATCCTCTACCTCAAGAGACCATCATCGAGCTTGAAAAGATGAAAGCTTCCACCCTTTCCACTACGAATTGGTTGAAAGGGGTGCAAATAAAGGGTGATGAAGCTCTTAAGGAAATTCTGTCAATTGGGAAGGATGTTATCATGGCAACTAAGCGGTTGAAGCAGGTGTTGGCACAAGATAAAGAGGATACAGATCTCCTTTTGTAGAAAACCAGAATTATCATGGATTACACCTGGAACAGATTGGTGAGTGACAAAATCCTTCCTTCTTCTAGAGTTGCCAAACCATGGGAGTGGTATGAGGCATTGCAGATCAGGTAGAAAGTGCTGAAGAAAATTTATAAGCAAAGAAGGTAGATTGATGATACCTTGAGTGGTGTATATAATGGCTCCATTGCCTTCTTTGAAATTATGATAGGAAGAAGGAAGATCGCGCCCAAGTATTTGAATCTGGAATAGTTGAGAAATTGGTGGCAGGATGTTTACGCGCCACTTGATGATGGTTCTGTCTCTGAGCACCAGTTGGATGATACAGCCACCTACGTTGCAGTTATTGATAAGTACCTAACGTATAAGGTGGATTGGGATAAGTCGGTCAAACGGTCAAGAGAAGAGATTGCGTCCATTGAGAATCGACTTAGGGTTTTGATTTTGCCACCAGTATCTGACTTGGATGGGATGCTTTTGAGAGTTCATGAAGAGCCAGATCAGAATCAGGATAATAGGGAAGGGAGCTAATGATAGGCTGCGGCGCGATTTGTGCTTCCCTATTATCTTCCCGTGCATTCGTCTGAACTACATTGTGGATCCCAGGATGACTTGGATGGAACGTGCATTTAATGCTTATTTGACTGATTGTGGGTTTCTCTTGACCAAATGGGTGTGCCATTAATGTTGTGGGCTCTTGCTTGGCAGTCAGGTTTTCTAGGGGGATTCTATATATTTGGCGTTTTGCCTCATTTGTAAGGGTTAGAATTTGTAATTAGAATATAGAGATTGATATAGGGCAGAGAGTTAGAACTGAGTTAAGTAGTTAGAAGCAAGTTAGCAAGTAGGTATTCTCAAGCAAACATTGTAACAAAAAACTAGAATTGTTGCTACTGTGGATAATTCGAATGCAAATAATGACATTGTGATTTGGTGCCATAGTTGTATTCTCTTGTCTTGCATGGTTCTTGCTATTCTATCTTTAAAATTTCTTTGAGGAGGTTGATATTTAGATTAGATTTGATTTAATTATGTTTGTAATTTGATACTTGAATGTTGCAGCAATCCTTCAATCCATACTTTTCGCAACCAATTGATTGTTAGTTGCTTTGCAAAGTTAGCCTTGACTTCATATTCAGTGTGCTTAGTTCGATTGTGAGGATTTGTTCATTTCAACTGCAATAGGGTTGCTGAATGAATGTTCATGATCTGAAAATATTAACACCTCAGAAGATTGCACTATTCTCTGTAAGATTGCAGATTTATCTAGGTCAAGTACAGATCAGTTTTGAGGGATTTGTCCATTTCAAGTGTTGGTTATTCTCATTGTTAAACTTAAAAGTAGTATTAGATTTATAAATCTCTTTGAAACCCTTATCCTTTTCTATTTTCTTTGATTATTGGGTTAGATTCAAGATTAAAGTATCATCAGATTGTTAGATCTGATAAAATTGATTCAGTATTTTACTTGTAGTAAGGTCCCATTGTGATTACCAGCATTTTCACATTTTATCATTGAGTTGTTTATGCATTGTCAAGACCTGACATTAGAGACCTTGGGGTTATCTCTTGAGGCTTGCTGATAGAGATTTACCTTTCAAACTCAAACTCAAACTCTTTTTGCACTCTACAAATCTCTTACACACACCTTCATTTACTCCAAAGATTATGTCATCAACATACACAACCAAAATTAGGATATGATCTCCCTCAACCTTGAAGTAAAGATTTTTATATGTAGTACCCTTTTTCAATCCTTGCTGCAACAAGTATCTATCCAATCTTTCATACCAAGCTCTAGGAGCTTGTTTGAGTCCATGCAATACTTTCTTCAACTTGTAGACCAAAAAACTTTTGATTGTTCAATGTACACCTCTTCTTCTAACTCACCATTCAAGAATGTAGACTAGACATCTATTTGATACACCTTGAAGTCTTTATATGTTGTTGTAGTGTAGAAAAATGTATCCCTTTACATTTTCACACTTGTTTGGGCCTTCCCTACCAAAATTGGGCTTCTTTATGCCTTATTTGGTCCTATTTTTCATCCACAAGCCTAATTTAATGCATTTCTATGAGGATAATCCTGACATTTATCTAATGACCAATCATAATTCATGATTTTGGGTTGTGTGTTCCAAATCTAGTGATCTGGGAATCATACGCCACCTTGGGCGTATGGGTCCCACCTAGGTTTTGGGGCCTGATCCTGAATATGACATTGAACTTAGTTGTTCTTGAAATTTGTGTCCCAAGCATAGGCTATTGGGACTCATATGTCCCAACTGGTGTATGAGTGCATATGAGTCCCACTTTATCTTGGACCTATTTTGAATTCAATTCTTGGGAGGATTTTATTCTCCTAGATCTGATGTCGACTTGTAGTATTGTAATTTTGGGAAATTTGGCATAAACAAGTATAAATACAGGGTTATTTCACATGTTTTTTCCTAGAAGTTTTATGCAAGCATTCCTATAGCAATTTTATGAAACCAAGAGCATTCAATAGCATTCAAGAGCTTCTTATCAAGCATTTTGGAGCTACATTCTAGATTCAAGCATCATGTCAAAGTCATCATGCATCATGTGTGTTTTTTAGCTAACATTTGTGATGTAGGTTTTCATGATTTAAGCAAGTATTCTAGATCAAGTTCCAAGCATTCAATCAGGAGAGAGTTACCAAAAAAATATTTTTAACACCTTTAATAGTTGCAACTAGAGAAGCACATAAAGATTAATGGAAATACAATAGCAACAATGCACAAAAACAATGACACCAAATATATCATGGGGAAAACCCTTTTGGGTAAAAAATAGCTTCCTACACTAATCTAATAGAAAGGAAGCTGAGTGAGCAGAAACAACCTCCTACACTAATCTAATCAGGAGAGAGTTACAAAAAAAAGTCTTTTTAACAACTTTAACAGTTGCAACTAGAGAAGCACATAAAGATTAATGGAAATAGAATAGGAACAATGCACAAAAACAATGACACCAAATATACCATGGGGAAAACCCTTTTGGGTAAAAAAACCCACCCTCCAAAAGCACAATACTTCTCTATTATATCAAATAATGATTACAATGTTTCTCCAAGTACAATGCTTCTACACAAGTGCTTCAACACAAACACCTATTCTAGAGTGATATTGGAATCACTTCATTACCTACAAACAAACTATGCATTCTACAACTCAAGGCACTCAATAAATAGAGTGATACAAGCTTCAAGAAGCATCTAGAAGGTGAGGGGCATCCAAATCCAAAAGGCACAATATTCAATGCCTTAGACATGCATTTGGACACTTGTACAACATTCCCTTACACCCCATACACTTGTCAAACATGCAAATAGTCTTCTTCCAGGCTTGGGAACCTAGAATATGCTAAAAATAAGCTATGACAGATGACTTACATATCTTACAACTATCATAGAATCTATTATAGCTGATAGCACTTACAATTGTAAGAGATTCTATCATTTCACTGAGCAAGAAGTGAGTGTTAGCATGAGCCAGTGATATATTTGGGTTATGATTTAAATCACCATAATCATGATTTGGTAATCCCAATAAAAATACCTATAAAAAAACATTAATAAACTTGTATACAGAAAAACCAAAGATTAGTTAAATACCACCTTTGTAGCTTTGGAGGAGTATTTAGTGAAGATCATTTGTTGAAGACTTCTTCACAAAAACATCATTTGGAGCATAACTAAACTTAAGCTCCTACCATGCTAGTATATTGGTTGCACACAATCCCCTCTTAGATTCTAATCATGATAATAAATTGATAAGGATCAAAGTTTACAAATGTATGTGTTTCTCATGGCACCAATTGCTTTATTTTCATATTATTTAAATTTTCTTTGAGATGTTTAGTGACCCTTCACCTCAACTAGAAGTCCTTTTTACCTAAAATTTTATCAATTTGAATGCGAGTATTCAAAGGAAAGTATTACTATCATTTGAGGGTATGCATTTGCAAAATTAGAGCCCTGAAATATTTCTATCTCCTGTTGTTCACAACCCATATTTGCAAGATGGTCAACTAGACAATTACCTTCTCAATAGGTATGAGATATATGGACCCCCTAAAATTTTCTTAGTAACAACCAAACCTTCTGAATAATTTATTTGATCCCCTAGTTGTGCACTCTATTTTCCTTGTAGGGCAAGTGCATGGATGTGTGACACAATTTTGGCTCTTAAGATGCCACTTTTTCTTTTTTTTTTGAAATCAGCAAAATTTGATTTGCACGAGAAAATGAAGATAGTTACGCTCAAAATTTCAAGATGCAGTAAGAACAAGAGTTGAAGTGCTCTGAGTCTAGGTTCTAAGCTACTAATTCTTTTTGAAATTAATGAAGATTAAGGGTCTCAAAAAGGGGGGGGAAATAGGTCCTATGTTTATCAAAAAATATAGCATAGCATTTGAGCCCCCCCCTTTTTTTGATTAACTTTTTTTAGAATTTCAAAAATTCAAATGGTGATAAATTAGCTAACACCATGTATTTTATCCTCATTCTTTTAGATAATTTTTTTAATGAATATATAATATTTTATGAATTTTCAAAGTGGACACATCCTGAAAAGTTAAAATTTGAGTGCTCCCCCCTAAACTTTTTGAAAACTGATCAAAAATTGATTTTCTTTTTATCACATGTAGAATGAAGTCTAGTTTTAAAAAATGTAATTTGTTTCTCGTTTCGATGAACGAGTAAAAATATATCCTAAAACTAGCACATGTTGGTTTTTGACCAAAAACAAAGGCATTTACAAGAGAATTTATGGATCCAAACGTTAACTGAATCAAAACAAAAAAAAGAATAATATATTTAGATAGTTAAG
>VDFB02047144.1:38848496-38890452 GCA_007258455.2 Sequoia sempervirens
GCCTTCACATCACACCTCTCTACCACAACTCATTACAAAGTAGCTCGTGATATGACAGTAAAAGGAGCCACTACTATACACTGTCACCTTCACCCTTTACTGCTATACCTTGGGGGGTCACTTGAGACATAGCCCGCGGTAGAGCAGTACACTAAAGAGGAGTATTAAAAAGATATCGTGGTATTGTAGGAGAGCAGAAGGTAACTAGTAGTAGAGCAGTATATTGAATATATGTACCAAGGAGACATTGTGATACCACAGGGGAGTGAAAAGTAACATGAGGTAGTGTGGTAAATCATCCATTGGGTTATTTAAAGCATACCAATCACATCATTCAATGTTGAAATATAAAATTAAGCTCAGTACAAAGATTTGAATTGTTTGAATTTATGAGTCAGGTGTAAATGCATCTTGGTGATAAAATACACGAAATTAGTTGACATTTTCCATTTAGAGCAGCTGAAACCAAGTTGCAGATGAGTTCAAAGTGCAAGAGTAAAGGGAATTCTTCAAGCTGAATTATATCACTGGGTAAGTTTTTTTCATCTTTCTGTGAATTTTGTAAAATGGCATCAAAAAGGTTGAAGCGGGAGTTAAAAAGGATGAAGCCAAAACTAGTAAACCCTCCTTACAGTCCCCATTACTTTCTTTATTACCTGGTTTAGTAGACAAAGGGCCCAAAAATATTTTTAGAGATTTAGCTCAAGGATGTAGAGACTCCATTGTTCCTCAATCGGGTTGGAACCTCTATTGGTACTTCTATCGAAATAGGAATGATAAGTTACCAACATCAAACCCGTCGACCCTTGATTTAGCTAAACTGATTGTTCCTAATATTTTAATTGATATTGAGCTAGTTAAAGCCCTTGCCCGCAACTACCATTCCCCAACCAAAACTGTTAGGCTTCCAAATGGTGGGTGCTTAGTTGATGTCTCAAGAGAGGCTATTATCATGTGTTTTAACCTAAAAAAAAAGATGTAACAAAGGTAAATTTAGTGAAACTAGAGCAGGAGTACAAGAGGCTGAGAAGAACATATTGAAGTGATGAGCTCCCCCAACATTTGAAAAGGGGTGATAATAACAGAATACTCCCCATCCCTTCTTCTAAAATGGAACCTTTCCTAGTTTTAAAAATTCAAGTTTATTTCAAAAACACTTATCATGCATTGTGTCAAGTATTGGGGGTAGATGCAGAGGAAAATATGTTAGTGGGGTTGATGAGAATGGCCATGATAATTCAACACCCTGAGTCAAATGTAGAATGTGATTTCGCATATGTAATTGAGGAGAAAATACATGAGGGTTTTCTACAAGTTAAAGAGGCTAAGGCCTCAATTTCCTTTAGGAAATATTCTTTTTTTTCATTTAATTTTGTATCAAAATGAAATAAAATGGACTAAAAGAATGAAGTTGTGTACACAAGAGTATGGAATAAGACTCCCCGTGTAGAATTGGTGTTACATATGGGATAGAATATGTGCAAAATGTGATTTTGTTGTGTTCAAAGATGACTTTGTTGTTAGAATGATAGTTTCCCTTGGTTAACCAACACCAAGGTTACATGAATCATTGATGAGAGTAATGAGGCATGTACAGTGTAATCCAAACCAGGGTTGTACCCATAATTATGTTGACTGGTTCTTTATGCCACAACACACCATTATTAGAGTATACGGATGTAACCAAGCACCACATATCTTTCCCAATTTTGTACCTACAAGGTTATGTTTTATGGAATTCATGTGGCAGATGCTTTGGATGGAACATGATTTGATGAGGAATCAGATAAAAGGAACATTTTTTCCTAATTTAACAATATTTGAGGAATTGTCCATTGGATCTAATATGTTGGAAGAGTTACAGAGGTTCATGAGGGTTAATTATCCCCTCAATTCTAGAAAGGAGAGAGTGTGTAACCTAGAGGGTCATATCAATATGATCAAAAGGACCTTGTTGAAAAAGAGGGCCATATCTCATGAATTTCACCCTAAGGAGGATGTCATAAGAAATTGGTGTACTTTGTTGATGTACTGTAGACTAGAAAGAGGTTGATAACAATGATGAGGTAGGAAAACTAGAAGAAGGAGAAGGATAGAAGTTTCAAAGGGTTTTTTGTTGATGAACTTAACCTCTTGAAAATAATGCAAATGATTCTTAATAAATTTGATGAATTATACAAAATGGCCCAAGATGAGGGGTTGATTCCACTTCCCACGCCTCACCAACCATCTCATGAAGCATCCACATCACAAACACCACCTCCATCACCTGCACATCTATCCCCTCCATCTCCTACTCATGAACCACAAGCTCAAAAGAAAAAGATTGAGTCATTAATTGAATATGACTCAAGTGATGATGAAGAAGAAGCAGTAATAGCTTTGACTAAAATGAAGCAGGTAGCAAACCAACAAAAAAGTCAAGATCCTCATGATCCTAAGATCAGGCTTTCAGATGAGGGAGATGATGAAATTTAGGAGGATGAGAGGGTAGTGGCCTCTCTAAGGTTTATGGAAGATGATGCTTTTATCCATACCAATGAGTTTAAGGATTTTTAGATTAAAATAAAGATGAAATAATTTGATGAAATATTAAAAATCAATCTTATAGGAGCTAATGAATCAAAGCAGGCTAAGATCTAGGCTCAGAATTGCAAATTAAATATTGATAGCATCAATGTCACCCCCCAGGAGGCAAGAGAACTATTATTGAAAATTGATATGTTGATTAAACTGAGGATGGAGCTATCCAAAGTGTTTCTTCTAGATCAGATCATAGCACAAGATGATCCTATGTTAGTAGCATAATTTGATTCAAAAGAAGGCATCTCAGAAATAGGGTATAATCCTACTACCCAAACACTTGCTTTATGGACAAAATGAAAAAACACAAGGAAGCCTCAACTCTTGGATGTAGTGCAAGAAATGAGGGGGTCAGCTATGGTGAGAACAATGAAAGACACAACCCCCATAGAGGCTGCAACTATGACTATGCATTATGCAATGTTTACTAAGGATGTGGTAGAGAATATGGAAAAGAAGATTAATGAATATGAGAAGAGATTAAAATTTTCAAATGATGAGGTTAAAAAAAAAAAATTATTGAGAATGTGAAGCTAAAACAATAGTTGCAGCAAGCCACTATAGTAAGAGGGGATGAATTAATTGTTTATCACCCACCTGTCTAGGTAGAGGATCCACAAATACAACAAATGAAAGATGAAATTGATAAATTGAAGAAACATAACGTGGAGGATGTCAAGAATCATATCATGGAGATTCTAAGAAATATATTAGAGCATAGATTCGGGATATTGAAGGAGAAGATAAATGGATTACATGAAAGCTTTAGCAATATGATTAAAGATTTGGAGCAAATAGATGCTAATTCCCTTATCCTTGAAGAGCTCCATAAGAGATGGCAACCTGCCTATCACATACTAACTACTCTATGCAAAGCCACACCAAGGGATCCAGATTCCCCACCAATACTTAAACCTACACAAGAAATGGTAAAACATGTAATTGAGGAATATAAGTATTTGGTGGATATGAGGAAGAAAGGGGAGAGTAGGAGGATTTCATTTGACTCTATTAAATACATCTTCAGTCCAGTAATCCTCAAAGATGATAATTAGTTAAAAGGAATGGATGAATGGAGAGGATAATTTGTTCAAATGATTCCTAAATACTTAACACATGTACAAGATGATGGGGAGATCAATCTCGGAAAATTCCATGCTTTACTTGATGGGATTGTCATACTAGATACTGAATACACAAAGTTCATGGTGGATGTCAGAAACCTCCTAGATAATAGATGGAAAAATCCACCTTACAAATTTTATAGCTACACAAGAATTCAAATGGCCAAGTGGTCTAACAATTAATAAGTGGCAGGAGAAATATTTGGGCTCTAATGATGATTGATTGAGCATCACAAGGAGAAAATATCATACAGTAAAGTCTTTGAATACATCTTAGGTGACCATGGGCTTTTACTCAAACATTAACGGATTAAGACACATGTTTATTGTTAAGTTCCTTTAGTTATGTTTAATTTCAAAAGTATGTTTTGTTATCAAAACACATGTCTTTTGGTCTAAAGCTTGTTGCCTCTCATATAAATAAAAGATACCAAGACCAAAAGAGATTATGAGATTAGATATAGGAGAAAGTAATAGGCGAATATGGATAGATATAATGTTTACATTTCAAAAGACCATGATGCATGTATAAATTTTGAAGAAGTCAATGAAAGATATATGATTTGTGGCCTAATCTTGGTATCAACTATTTGTTGGAATTATTCAATTATTTGGTTGTCTCCATTTTAATGCTTATTTGTTATTTAAATTGATATATCAAGTATATATTCAATTTATCAATGCACATTTTTTGTGTTTGTGTGATGTGATTAATTGGTTTCCCCAAGGGAATTGAAATCCTTCTAGTCATTCACAGTAATCTGGAGGTGTTAATTGGCTCAATAAGAACCATATAGTTAGGGTTTTCAATTTATCTCCAATCTAGTGTTATTTGTGTTCTTTAATAATTTATTCAATTGGTTCTTTCAAGTAAAGATTAAATCCTTTTGATAAATTATAAGTAACCTAGTCATGTCATTTGGATCCATAAGTAGATTTTTTCAATCATTTGCTTGCACGTTTATACAAGTTATAAACCAATATTAGTGTGCCAAACAGTTTGAGTTATTGCCAATACAGGTCACATATTCAAGATCTTCATTCAACTCCATCTACCCAACAAGGCACTGGTCTTAACCATTTCATCATTTAGTTTTAGCCAATTTATTTTCAAAACCTTACATCTATTAACTGAACATATTCATAAACTCCACCTTGATATTGCTTATACAATCTATACCAAACTAGGACTACATCTCCCCACTCCCAATCGCCATTGTGGATAGATTTCTTAAGTAGGAAACACAAAATTTAAGTCTTCTCCATTTGTATAGGTATACCCACCTAGGTTTGGTAGAGCTTGAAGAGAAGAAGGTTCAAATACACCATTGGGCCTTGTACGTTAGCCTAAAATGTACCAAGAGCTTGGCAACCTTTTGTGGTTTTTCAAACTAGCATTTTTGAGAGCTAACATAGACTATGCACTCTAGAAGACAAAGATGGAAGGATATCTGGAAATCAGTGAAGACTACATATACCATTCCTGCAAATGGACCAAGCACAAGTGATGAGATAAAGGCTATGAAACAAATGGTAAAGCAAGGTTTGTTCTTTTTAATGGTCTTGCAAATTTTGAATTAGTGAAAGTTATGGATTTGAAAACTACTAAAGAAATATGGGATAGATTAGAAATTATTTATGGATATGTTATGGTCAAACAAGCTAAGATGCAGAACTTGAAAACTACATTTCAGAACTTGAGGATGGTTGAAGATGAAAACATTAAAAGATATACGCAGAGGGTAGATGAAATGGTGAGCTCTATCAAAGGTCTTAGTGGTAAGTTCAAAGAACCTAAAGTGGTAAAGAAAATTCTTAGAACCCTTACTAAAGCTTGTAGTCATAAAGTTGCTACTATTAAGGAATTTCAAAATATAGATCAGTATTCTAGAGATAAATTGTTTGGCTCTTTAGTTGCATTTGAGATGAGAGAGTTTGGTACTAACAATGGTGCAAAATTTGAGACTGCTTTTGAGGCTAGAAAATCAAAAAAGGTTGAAATTTCAGATCATAATGATATTGATGATGTGGAAGCTAACTTTGTGAGAAGGGTGAAAAAGGGAATAGGTAAGTATAAAGGTAAATTACCTTTCAAATGTTTCAATTGTGGACAAGTAGGTCACTACACTTCAAGATTTCCTAATAGAAGTATGAGCAATAATAATAAGGAAAAAAAAGGTAAGATGATCAAGAAAAAGCTACTATGTTAGAGAAGATGCAATCATTTCTAATGATGAATCTGATTATGGAGATTATGATGATAATGAATGCTTTTTTCATGGCTTTAAAAGATGAATCTATTTCTACTAACTCTGAAAGATGTGTGAAGGAAAGTGCTTTGGAGACAAAGGATATGACTGAAGGTACTTTGGTATCTAATTTTCATTCTAGATAGGATAATAACTATTGGATCATTGATAGTGGTTGTTAAAATCATATGACCGAAGACAAGAGTAAGTTTTTTAAACTTGAAAAATATGGTGTTGGACTTGTTAGATTTGGAGATAATTTAGGTGCTAAGATTTATGGAATAGGTTCATTTAGTTTTGATGACAAGCATAATATTGAAGATTTTTACTATGTTAAAGGCTTAAGGCATAACCTTTTGAGTGTTGTACAAATGTGTAGCAAAGGTATAATCTTATGTTTTAAGATGATGGATGTGAGATCAAAAAAGTGTATGGAACTATGATTGCTACTAGAAAGAGGACAGATGGAAATTTTTATCAACTCAAGGGTGTTGATGGTCATTGTTTTATGACTCAGATTAATGATATCTGGTTATGGTACAAGAGGATGTGTCACATAAATTTTGATAATTTGGTTAGAATCAGTTCAATTCAAGCAGTGAGATATTTTCCAAGGATTACAAAGCCTATCAATGTTGTCTACAAGGAATGTTAATTTGGAAAGAAAACAAGAAGTTTCAAGGGTAAAGAATAATATTCTACTGGATTCTTGGAATTGGTGCATAAAGATTTTTGTAGTCATACAAGAGTGAGAAGTCTTCAAGGTGATAGTTATTTCATGTTTTTGATTGATGATTATTCTAGAATGACATGGGTTACTTTTCTTAGAGAAAATTTTGAATCCCTAGATAGATTCAAAGCATTTAAAGTTATGGTTGAGAATGAGATGGATTTAAAGATCAAATGTTTGAGGTTTGAAAGAGGTGGAGAGCTCACCTCCAATGAGTTTAACATGTTTTGTAAGAATCATGGCATAAAGAGGCACTTATTTTCCCTAGAACTCCTCATCAAAATGGAGTGTTTGAAAGGAAAAATAGGATTGTTCAAAAAACTATAAATGTCAAAGTTGATGAAGATTTGCAAAATTCAATGGTGATAGATGGATCTAAATCAAATGAACCTGCTTGTAGAGAAGAAGAAAAATCTAAGGAATAGGAAGTACAGGATGAAGAGGAAGCTCCAGAAAAGACCCCTAGAACCCCTAAGTATGTGAAGAAAAATCATTCTAAAAATATAGATCATTGGAGACAAAAGCAAAGGTGATTTGACAAGAAGGAAATTTGTTAAAGGAGAGGTAAATTTGTGTCTACTTTCTAAAGTTGAACCTAAAATAGTGATTCAGGCATACAAAGATGAGCATTGGATGAAAGCTATGGAAGAAAGTCTTATGCAAATTGAAAATAATTTGACTTGTAAACGTGTCCCAAGGCCAACAAACAAAAACATAATTGGATCTAATTAGGTGTTCAAAAACAAACTGAATGAGAATGGAGAAGTGGTAAGGAATAAAGCAAGGCTTGTGTGTAGGGTCTATGCACAAGTTGAAGGAATAGACTTTGAAGATACATTTGCTCTAGTGGCTAGAATGGAAGCAATCAAAATGTTTTTAGCTTTTGCAGCACATAAGGATTTAAAATTTTATCAAATGGATGTGAAGTCTACTTTCTTGAATGGAGAGTCTGAAGAAGTATACATGGAACAACCAAAAGGATTTTAGTTATCAAATAAACCTAATATGATTTGTAGATTGAAGAAGGCATTGTATGGAATGATACAAACTCCTGGAGCTTGGTATGCAAGGTTGGATAAGTATTTAATACATCAAGGATTCAATAAAGGTACCACAGATAGTAATCTTTACTTTAAGGTTAAAAAAGATCAAATATTGATTGTAGTTGTGTATGTTGATGACATAATTTTTGGAGGTAATGAAGCTATGTGTAAGAAGTTTGTAGAAGAGATCTAGAAAGATTTTGAGATGTCTATGTTTGGGGAGATAAATTTCTTCCTTGGGCTACAAATCAATCAAACAAACAAAAGCATATTCATTTTATAATTAAAGTATGTCAATGAGATGTTGAAGAATTTTGGAGTGGAAGACTCCAAACCGATATGTACTCCTATGATTATTGGTCAAAAATTGAGCAAGAATGATGAATCCCCTAAGGCTGATTAGACCAAGTATAGATCTATGATTGGTGGATTACTATATCTAACTATTACTAGACCAGATATCATGCATGTGGTTTATCTTGTGACTAGATTTCAAGAAGATCCTAGAGAGTCACATGTTGCAACAGTAAAGAGGATTTTTAGATACTTAAAGGTACTCTAAATCATGGCTTGTGGTATCCAAAGCATACTAATTTCACATTGAGTGCTTACACAGATGCATATTGGGTTGGTTGTGTGCATGACAGAAAAAGTACAAGTGGTGGTACATTCTTTCTTGGATGTAGATTGGTCTCATGGCTAAGAAAGAAACAAGATTCAATTTTTTTATCTACTACAAAGGCCAAGTATATTGCAACTACATATTGTTGCACACAAGTATTGTGGATGAGGCAAACATTAAAGGATATCAGAGTGATGTATGATGAGCCTATCTCTATCTTTTGTGACAATACAAGTGTAATAAAAATTTCAAAGAATCCAGTGATGCATTCAAAGACAAAATATATTTCAATCAGATATCACTTTCCAAGAGAGAAGGTTGTGGAGAATGAAGTGAAGCTTGAATATGTACCTAAAAAGGATCAAATTGCTAACATATTCACTAAGGCTCTTCCTAAGGATACATTTTAGTATCTTTGGGAGAAGTTGGGGGTTATTCTTCCTCCTTTTAACTAGATGAATAAGGAGATGCATCAGTCTAGTGGATCTCAAGATATATCCTTTATTCTAGACTGATATCGGTAGCGACCTCTCAAGGGGAGTAGTGATACAGAGCTAAGGAAGAAAAAAGTTACCTTATTCTCATTTTTTTCCCAAAACGCAAACATTCATAATTTTCCCTTTCACCTTTTCCTTCTTAATCAATTGGTTCCAACACTCAACTTTGCATTTAGAGTTCCAAATTTCTTAAGCGACCTCCTAGACACCTTAAACATCCTTAATTCAACCCAAAACAAAAAACACAAAGTCTTCCCCTTCCATATTCCATTAATTCTTTATGATTTTCCTCTAATGCATAATAAAGACACTATTTGACCACAAAACCCCAACCTTACTCTTCAAGGCACAAATAACTAAATTCTCCACTTAAGACATGTTCATTAGGTTGATACAACAAAATTAGACTCTTCACAAACCCTCAACAATATTGGCCACTTGTTTGGGTTACACTTCCTTCACAAACTGAGTGCAAAGCTTGTAGGTCTACAAAATGGTTTGTCAAATATTTTCTTCCAAACTCTACACAAAAACCTAAATAACTTTACAAATTTGAGTACCTTTTAGGATTTCCAAAAACATATTCTCAATTGGGTAATAGGTCTTGTTAATAAATATTTAACTAGTTCCCTTCGGGTTTATTTTTTATGTGCCGGCCTATTCATCGCCAAATCTACTCGGCCTTTTTGAAGGTTTTGATCTGTCGCTCCATGCGTTTACTCTTCGCAACATCAAGTATAGGCATTCCCTTCGGATCCTGGGAAACTCCGTTGTGCTTCCATGTGTTGCGGCTACGGGATTCTTTTGTTTCTTGTTTCCTTGAGGCCTCATCGGGCTACAAAATGCTTCCACGAAGCCTTAGTTCCTAAAAGGTGATGGGGGGCCCCACAGTTTCTAGCTAAAATGGACTGTTGCTACATGGCAACCGTTTGTAAATCTTTCAACAAGGGGATGAAATAGCAACCATGGGCAGCGAAATGTTGCCACGCATCTTTTGCGCCCGGCTGATGAGCGTTCCCTCCACTGTGATAAGGTACTCGGCCCATTCGATATGTGTTGCATTTTTGTAAATCCTCTGTAGCAATGGGAGAAAGGTTCATGTGGGTAGAAAAAGGCTACCATGTGCCTAAGTGGCAGATCTATTATGCAGGTGATGAACCAAATGAACCAAATAATGCTATTGGTTGTTGCTTGTCATAATCATTTGCAGCGAAGGATGACACTTGTCTGATCGAGCCTGGCTAGGACAACCACCATCATTGCAAAGGATACACCTGTGCCCAGGATGACTGGATGCTATGCTCCGGCTCGATCTTGTTGTAACAGCCTTGGGAATATTTTGATTTAGGCATCATTGTAGAAGATTGCCAGATCTTTTCTGTTGCTACTCTCTGAAGCGGTGGGAGGTTTTCCTGCTATATATATTTTCTCTGTTCATGAGAAAGGGTCCGGAAATGGGGAAAAACACGCTAGTTTTAGTAAGAAGATGCCAGGCCTCTATTACTATTTTATTTAATTGCAAAACTCTCAGACTATGCCAATTGTTTAGCCTTTCTATTTTTCATGCTTTTTGATTAAACTGTGAACTGTGCTTTATAATTGTCTTGACACTTCATTTGAAGAACTTCTATATATGTTGAATGCAAGTTTGCTTACCTAGATCATGTCTAATGACTCTTCTTGGTAGTAAGAATATATGCAATGTTATTTTATGTTAATAAATGAATTGTCTATGCTATAATATTAAGTCTCTAATGTTTTGGAACACAACAACACCATTCAGGCCCTTAAATCTATGATTTATTGTGCCCATCATCAAATCTTGGTGCATCGCCTTAGGTTAGACTTTACTTTATTATATCTACTTCCTTTTCCCTTTCCAAACCCCATTATAGAAGAAGTCGGCTTCTCTAAAAATCTGGAGGTTACTCAGTTTAGTGCAAAAGGTCCCCCTTAAACTGAGTTTCCCATAAGACTTTGCTACCTCATCAAATTTTGGTGTCAACAGTTTGTTCTTTTTCTGGCACGCCCGGTGGCACCGAGCTTAATTAAATTGCATTATAGAAGGGTGTATGAGCCATCAGCCTGTAACTAGATCCCAAACCGCAGGCAATCCCAATTTACTAGTACCTCCAATAGGGATAGTCCAGGTCGTAAATCAGCTAGTAACCATTCCATTCCTGCCACCCTTGCCTCTCACAATGTTGTCGGCCGCCAATAGAAACTATGTAGCATGGGACGCCGAAAGTCCCCTGGTAGTCCCGGTAGCACCCGCTGTCTGGGGCGCTATCTCAGTTTCAGCCATGAAAGCTATACCAAAGTTTACCGAAGATAGCTCAAGAACACCCGCAGAACATTTGTAGCATGTGGCGGACGTATGTCTAGTGCACGAGATTACAACATAGAATGTAGCCTTGAGGCTCCACATCGTGTCTTTTAAAGGAAAGGCTCTAGATTGGTACCAAACACTGACTCCTAGTTCAATTCACACCTGGGATGAACTCGAGGATCCATTCTATGAGAGATTCTCGAATGATGAAGATCATTTTTCATTGTATTATCAACTTTCTATCATAAAACGAGCCCCCTAGGAGGCTCTGATGGACTTTAATGCTCGATTCCACACAAATTGGCAGAGGATCCCTGCTACCATACGCCCGACTCCCGAGTTGGCATTTATATTTTATTTGAAGTCCATCAATTCTGACATTTTCGTGATGATCAAGTCTTTGGGGGGAGCTACTATGCCAGATGCTTATGGTACCACTATCAAAGTCAAGAATCATTTGATAGATTACAAAAAATTTCCTCCTCAACCTATTATGCCAATATTTCCTGAAATAGCGATCTCCATGCAAGAGGTCGCGTCAACTAGTGCGCCTGCAACTGCCCAATCAATGTACATATATGCAGCCACCCCTAAAAAATGTGGCTTCTACATTAGGATCTTCCAAAGATGAAATAAGCGACCTCAAAGAGATGTTGCGAACCATGGAAAATGATATAACCACTCTTAAGTAGAACCAAGCAATTCCTCCAAGGCCTGCATATCAAAACTATCAAGTCGGACGGTCTTCTTATCAGCAAAATCAATATCAGGTCACCCCTCGCACTAATCCACCAGCGCCGACTACAAACCAAATGGTGTCGGTGCCTACTCCACTAACGAGCGCGTCGCCAAGCTCGAGTAGGGAATTAACCACAGGGCAGAAAAATCTTATTAATGACATCAATCCATGGTGTTTCCCCTACAGCAATGCACATATGCCCCGGAATTATCCTCATGGCAACCTACAACAAAAGGTGGCAGAGCAACGCAACCAAGGCACAGCAACGGAAAATGGAGGTTATGTATATGCCTCACCACAAATGGAGAGTGCGGTCCTTACTGCGCAAATGCAAGGAATGTCGTTAGAACAATAATTTGATATTGCACCTGATCATGCACCTTTCTCTTGGATGGAGGAAGAAGAAATGGTGTTTTCCAATGACGCATTCATATCTAAAACACCGCAAATATAGTTTGATTATAACACACAGTCAAAGAGGAGATTCACCGGTGAACCAGTTCTTTCACATCTGGGCAGCCCACAACTCAGAGGCGTGTCTAATCAAATTCTCAGTGCTTCAACCATCCCTTCACCTTCTTAATCATGGAAAGAAATTATTATAGCAAGAACCAAGGAGCAGAAATCTCCAAGTTTTCCACTTTTTAATGTGGTAGAGCAATTGAAGAAAAATCATCCGCTAATGTGTCCTTGTGGGACATTCTAGCTATCCCAAAACAAAAGATGCTATTACAGAAAGCGCTTCAAGAAAATATCAACCTTGCATCAACAAAGTCATCTTCTAGTGTAGAGGTTGTTTATCACATACCACCAGCAAAGATTCTTACAAACAATACAAAGGAATCCCCTGTCGAAGACAGAAGTAGGTTGAAACCTCAACCCTTCTTCTTGACTCTCATTGTAGGAAAGAAGCTATTGCACAATGCTATGATTGATTCTGGCATTAGTACAATGGTTATTCCTAAACAGATAGTTGAAGCTTTGGGACTCAGCTACAAACCTATGAAAAGAGGGGTGATGCAGCTTGATGGAAATAAAGTTGAGACCGTAGGTGTCATCAAAGTGCTTCCTTTAACTCTATTTTCCTTCCCTAGTATCACAGTCCTGCAGGACACAGTGATCATAGATGTTCCTCCTATGTTTGGTCTTTGTCTATCCTGAGAGTTTACTTCAAAGGTGAGCGGATACTTGTCCTTGGATTGTTCACATCTAATACTTAGGACCAAATATGGCACAAAAATGAAGATAGAATCAGAGGCTCTGCATTCTAAACATGTGGCAGATGAAGCCTTGATCAATTTTGAAGTAGCACATACCTCTATCACCAAGAAAGAAATGTATTGCATTGATTTGCTAGAGGAAGAGAAGGTGAGTGGAGATCAGAATGATAAAGAAGATGCTCTATTGAGTGAACACATAAACAATGATCCTTTCAGCAATTATCATGCTACAGGGTTGGGCACATATGTAATTTATGATGAAGACCAAGTGCTTCTGAGGGTCACCAAAGAATCTAAAGGAAACCAAGCAAATGAGCTATGGACACTGTACTTTGATAGAGAAAGAAGCAAAGTAGGTGCTAGAGTAGGGGTATATCTAATATCCCTACAAAATAAAAAATGGTTGAGGCCTTTTCGCTTTCATTTCGCATGTTCAAACAATGAGGTTGAATATGAAGGGTTAGTACAAGGCCTAAGCCTTATGGAATAAATGGGCATTAAGCAATTAATTGTGTTCAAAGATTTTGAATTGGTAGTTAACCAGGTCTGAGGAATTTTTGTAGCAAGGAATGTCCTCATGAGATCCAATCGGCACCGAGTCTGGGACCTGATTGATGGTTTTGAAGCTTTCAACATTTAGACTGTTCCTCGAAGACAAAATAGCAATATGGATTGCATGGCTATGATTGGTGCTCAGTTTGATCATGTCTTTGACCTGCTTCATAACGAGCATTCAGTATGAGTACTAGTCTGACCAGCGATCCTCGATAATGATCAGAGTTGGCAAGTCTTTGAAAGTAATGAACATATCACCTCATTTATCCAGCACTCAGGGAAGCTCACCAATCAGCTTCAACCAAAGATCGCTGAGGCTTATGGACAAATTATGCAGCTCAAATCTAATAAACTTCTGAAAGGATTGGTTACTCTAGAAAACTTTTTTGATTGTAATGATGCCTGAAATGATAAGCAAAAGTTCATGGCAGACAAAAGTGATTATGAGGACCTTCAGGTCTCCGATGGTAGGAATCTCTGAGTCGTAAAAAATGTCCCACACCATGATAAGGAAAGGCTTATCAGTTTCTACAAAAAATATGGAGTAGTGGCTTGGTCCTACGATGATCTGGAGGGTTACTATCATGGCATCATTCAACACACTATTGAGCTAACAGAAGGTGCAAAACTAGTCTACCAGAAACAGAGGCCAGTGAACCCTAAAATTGAGGCTCTAATGGCATAGGAGCTAACTAAGCTCATTGAGTCACACATTGTCTTCCCAATCAAACATAGTACTTGGGTATCAAATATGGTCCCAATCTGAAAGAAGAATGGAGATATCCACTTGTGTGTGGACTTCTGAGACCTAAACAGAGCATCTCTGAAAGACCACTATTTGTTGCCTTCTATGGAGTCAATCCTACAAAATGTTGCAAGATCAGAAATGTTCTCTCTACTGGATGGTTTATCTGGCTACAATCAAATTTGAGTTAAAGAAGAGGATCAGCACAAGACTATGTTCACCACAAAGTGGGGAACATTTGCATATGCTAAAATTCCTTTTGGTTTATCCAATGCAGGGGCAACATTCTAGCGGGTGATGGACGTCGCATTTAGTGAACTAATCAATAAGTTTATTCTAATTTATTTGGATGACCTTACTGTATTCTCTAAATTTAAGGATAATCATTTTGATCATTTAGAATTAGTTCTTCAAAAGTGCCAGGACTTCGTAGTTTTCCTAAACCCAAAGAAATGTGTATTCAGAGTGTCACAGGGTAAGCTGTTGGGGCATGTTGTGTCTAGAGAAGGTGTTTCAATTGACCCCAAATGAGTAAAGGCTATCAAAAAACTTCCCCTTCCGGTAAATAAGAAAGGTGTTCAGTCTTTCCTAGGCAAAGTAAATTTTGTCAGCAAGTTTATTTTTTATTTCGTGGGAATGATTAGGCCGATCACCCTAATGTTGAAGAAAGATCAAACATTCAAGTGGACAACCAAAGCTCGGGAAGCTTTTGAAAAGGTCAAGGAAGCTATTTCCACAACTCCGGTGCTGATTAATCTGGATCAATCTAAAGATTTTATAATGTATGTTTTCAGTAGCAAGTCCAATATTGCTACTGTTCTAACCCAAAAGGATGACAAAGAAAAGGGGGAACATCCAGTGGCGTTCTATTCCCAGACCCTAAAGGAATATGAGGAAAATTACATTTTTTTCAAAAGATAGGCCTTTGCAATAGTAAAGGGACTTAAAAAGTTCCACCATCTAATTTCCTACAAGAAGGTGCTGGTGTACGTTGCACATTCTAATGTGCGTGAATATATCATGGAAGGGGAGGTCACAGAGAAAATGGCTAACTGGATCACCAAGATCCTTGAATATGACATTAAATTCAAGCCTACTAAAACTATTAAAGAAAGAGGACTGTGTGAATACATGGCACAGAGTGAGGAGGTACCTATCGTAGAGGAGCAGCCAGAGCTTGTCTTGATAAATGATTTAGAATCGGAAGGCAGTTGGCTGACTGATAGAATGTGGTTCATGAAAATTGGAAAGTATCCGCCAGATCTCTCATCCCAAAAAAGGAGGTATTACCGGCTACAAAATTGCAAATATACACTAATAGAAGGTGTCCTTTTCAAAAGGAATTTCAATGGTGTTCTCTTGCGATGCATCACTTTGAAGCATGCGAAGAGGATCCTTGATGCGTTTTAGTCATGCCCAAAAAAGGATATGAAAATCAAGGCAAAACCTATCCTAGGAATTGGACATTCCAGCAGGTGACTAATACCTCTTTGTGGTCGTTCATTTACTTTTCAAACTAGGGAACATAAACTTTAAATGGAGCGGCACAATATGTGCACTAAGAACCGGTTTCAATCATGACCTATTGAAAATAAACACTTGGAAAGAAATTCTACCTACGCTATAGGAAGGTAATGCAAATTTTTCTTAACTCAATCATAATCTAACCAAAGCAGAAATCGCAATAGCTACAATTGAGAGACAAACTATAAACTGGCCTTATGCTGCAAGAACAGTATAAGATTGAGCCTGTGCTAAAACTTCTAAAATGAAATCTAACTTGAATTAACAAAGGATAAACAACTACGCTCCTACAGATACTTACTAAGTGGGCCCCCTTAGCAAGCATCAACTAATTTACACAGAAGATTGTGCTCAGAACTCCAACTTTTTATTAATAATGTGAAATCATTTACATTGACTGTTCTGCTTCAGAAAACTAACAAAAACTCTAATTCATATTATAACTCTAACTCTTACACAATCTGTTTCTCTATCTATTTTCTTCTATGTTCACCCGCATAGGAGGAACACTTATTTTTAAATCAGGAGAACAACTAACTAACTAACCCTAATAGAGAAAGATGTGGATATAAAATGTATCCCGAAATCAAGGAACAGACTTCATAAATGAGTTTATCCGTTCAACCCGATCCAAAAAGAATCAAGCACTCCACTCTTTCCAGATTAAATGTCATTTAAAATCCTTCCCAACAGTTTCGGTCAAAGAGTCTTCCCCAAAGCTTCCTCAAAGTCATGCAGGAAATAGACTTTACTGCAAGGCCGAGATTGGCTGCGCTTGACTCGATCATACTTTCTTCAACAACCTATGAAACACAAGGTAACAGATGTGAAAGAAAAGGCACTTGGCACATACACAATATCCATTCATTAATCACATATTTAAATCTATTTCATCATTCAAAAACTACATGTGTTATACCAGTCATTTGGGAAGTCAACAGGGTAATAAATATAAACATATCAACATGATCGGCTATAGGAACATGAAAGTGTATTGCTACAGGATATCCCCCAATAAAAGGTTTCAAGAGAGTTAAACAACCATAAACAACAAAAATAAAGGTATTAAAAGGACACCATGATATCAAAATTATGAGCATATTTTGGGCTCATCATTTTGCCCCCTACTTAACCCAATGCTGGTCCTCCAACATTAAACTTCCTGGTGGTCTCTCTGAAATCAGTGGTTGAGGAATGACCCTGAAATGGAATTCCAAATTTGTAACAAAAGCCTCTGTAACTCTGCCACCTTTCATATCTATGAGCTTATGTGTCTTCATTAAGATTTGTAGCCTAATAAGAATAAAGGGGCCACATTAACACAAGAGGTCTAAATGTTAATAACAACCACAATTCAAACCTCTTTTGGAGTCCTAGTTGTATGTATTTGCTTGATCGTTTAAGAGCTACTGTAAAATTTAGTGGACAGTGAGGTTCAGACTTTCTTAATCCAACAGTTAATCTTTCCCACCTCCTTTCAATTTTGGAGTATGACAATCTCCAAAATGAGTATGATTGTTCCTGAAATTCATCATATACCTATTTCCTGAGATCAAATATTTTCATTTTGGCTGTATCATTATTAAATCCATATGTCAGAGTAAGCTAGGTTTTCAACATTGTGCGGGGGTCTGAACTCTCAGAATGCAATGGAACAGGCTCATTCCTTTCGGCTTCTTCATATGTTTCCCATTGCCTACCATAATTTGCTTCATTTGTTGTCCAAGACATAAGTGATCTCAAATAGATGTATCCAATATACAGAAGAGGATTTCACTCTGTTTCAAATGGAATTAAAAAGTCATGTAGGTAAAATTCACACAAAGAATTTATGAGCCAATTAGGGGTTGCCTAATATGCATCGTAAAATTCTTTAGCAGTGTGAAGAATAGGATCTTGATTTCTGGAAATTCTCATCAGTTGGAACCACAAGAACTATTCTTTGAGGCACAGAGCATAAACTCTGGGTGGTGGTCTGCATTCCATAATCTAACCAGTTACCTTCAGCATTTCATCCATTTTCTCTTTTATCTCCTGAATTTCTAGTTTCTGTTGTTCAATTTCCTTTTTCAGTTTCTTGTTTTCCTCCTCCCAAAGACTCTATTGCATTTCAGTCTTGGCCAGGTGGCGGAAAGTCAGGGTTTGTAATGTAACCGATTTCCATGTAGCTTTGACATATTCCAAAAATTCAATTAAAAATTTTTTCTTATAAATAATAATGGCTTGACAAGTTGCAAGAGAAATTGAGGCTTCATTGGCTACTTCCAATGATTCAGTCTGTTCTTCCTCTTGCTACAGGATAAATTCCTATTGTTGCAGTGGAGAAGACTATGCTTCCTCTGAAATCTGCATAGCCGCAGCAGCCAAGTCATCAAGACTTGGTACTCCCCTTTCATCATACTCAACTTCCATTGTCCCAACTTGTTCTTCTTCAAGAATAACAAATGAACTCTGTGCAGCACTTTCAGAAACATTCTGAGAAACATCACATTCAGACTCTCTAGATTCTTCTGAAATTATAATAACCTCAAGTTGAGGTGAAGCAGGGGATATTTTACACTGTGTTTTGATGGAAACTCTTCTTGGTAGTGTTGTGGCTGCGAGAGGTGCTCTCATAGCCTTCCTCTTTTTGAATTGCCTAAAAGGTTCTGCCTTGTCAGAGGATGATGGTGAACTAGTGACGGCAATAGGTGTTGCTGTAGGAGACAATGCTGCAGGGGAAGAAGCTGTAGGAGAAGAACGTTGCCTTTTCTGAGAATGAGGGTCAAATTCTGGGGTTTGTTCTGCCCTGGATGACTCTTCGGCCTTAGTTTTTCCTCTTTCTCTCCTACTGGCAGCCCTAGTTTGCACCTGGGTAGAGGACTCTGGTGTGAGAGCTACAGGACCAAGTGCTACAAGAGCAGATGATGCTTGCCCTGTTCTCCTACTGGTGGATGCTATTTCCTCTTTCTTTTTCCAAGGCTATGGGCTAAGTGCTCTAGGGGGTTCTAGACGTTGCAAACTCTTCAGGGCAACAAATTCTTGCTAGGAAAGAGGTGATACATCTCTCAAAGAGTGTGCAATCAACAATTTTATGAGGCCATGGTGAGCAATAGAATTATCTTTTCCCTGTTGGGTTCCATGGGCACATTGTTCCATAAATTTTAACAAAAAGTTTATAACATTAACAGCTAATCCATGCCTCATATGACTTAGCAATTTGAAGTGGTAAGAATGCAGGTAGGAGAAATGGCCTTCACAAGTTAAATACCTAATTATGAAAGCAGTGTATTCTGGGTATGGAGGAGGAAACGACACTCACTTGCATCCCTGCTTTGAGACCTCCAAAGTTCCATCAGTGGGTATTAAAAATTTCACCCTTGTAGAGGCAGCATCCGAAGAAAAATTTTCTCCAACAACTAAGAGCCCGATTACTTCTGCAATTCTTTCTCTAGTTACAACAACTGTTATACCCCATATAGTAGCTTCCCCTTCAGAAAGGGTTCTCAAAAATTTTCCTACAACCTCCTCATTAAAAGCATCTAAACTCAAAAAGTAATTCAGCCAACCACAGAGGCTGAATGCTTGCATCGTTTGAGGATTTTGCATTAACAACTCATGAGCTACAGGCTCATGCCTTACCAGCTGACCACCCATGTTCACAATTTTTCCTTAGCTGAACTCAACTCTTTTCTGAAAATCAAAAATTTCCCTTGTTCTGCTCTAGTTCTTTTCTGTTCCGCTGTCACTTTTCTCTTCTTTTTCAAAAATGAACTTTTTTCTAAACAAGCAGTTTTGAATATGATTTTCAATGAAAAACATGCAATGAAGAAGACATGCGATCATATTTGGAAAGGACCAAAAAAATAATAAAGAAAGATTATCTGAGTAGTTGTGACAGTGGCAAAAGGATAAGTTTAAAAAGCGGATTACCTCACCCCCTACTTAGAGTATGACATGTGTCCTCACATGTACTAAGGAATAGGCAAAAATTGGGTAATAATGACTGATACAGACAGTGCAGTAAATGAATAAAATGAAATAAATCAAAAATGTGATAATCAAAAGATATTGCATACCTTTCATTAAATGCTTGTACGTGCTGAAAAAGTTGACTTCGGCATGAGATGACAGTTGAGAATGAAATCATAATTAGGGGTGGTGCGGATGAATGAGGTGGATGGATGACGTGGACGGATGAGATGAATTGATGGAATTGATGGATGGTACAAAAGATAAAGAAGTGAGATTTGGTGACAAGTGGAAACGAAGAAAAAGGGGTTCCTTTAAAAAGGAAACCTTTATTATGAGCATGCATTACAAAATCATGGAGAAGCTGCAGGAGAAAGGCTAAAACCTTCGGTTGTAGGAAGAGTAGTGGCAGGATCCTGAATGAACTACTACATGAATTCTTCTTTTGAGACTAGTTTGTGGTACAACCGGAGGCGGTGTCCATTAACTAACAGCTTGAATCTAATAGGATCAATTGTAACAAGTTGCACTAAACCATTAGCAAATACATTCTCAATTTCATACGGGCCCAACCATCTGGTTTGTAATTTTCCTGGACTATCCTTATATCATGATTCATAAAGTAGAGCCCAATCTCCTACTTTTAACTTCTTCTCCTTAATGTATTTATCATGCCACCTTATTCGCTGATTTTGTATCATCTCAGTGTGTTGTAGGGCATTCTTTCGGAGCTCATCCAAAGCATTGAGCTGCATGATTTTGTCCTTTTGTGCATTTGTTAAATCCATGTCCATCTCCAATGTTGTTCTTAGAGTCTTATGTTCAAACTCTATCGGCATCACAACTGTTTTACCATACACCATTTCAAAAGGTGTATATCCTGTAGCAGTCTTCCAGGTAGTACGGTAGGCCCATATAGCTTCTGGTAACCTTGTGGCCCAATCATTCCTATGCAAATCTATAGTTTTAGTCAAAATGGCCTCTATATCCCTATTTGTGATTTCAACCTGGCCATTGGCCTGGGGGTGATAAGGAGTTGATTTTCTATGCTATATATTATATTCATTGACTAAAGTTGTGATAAGTGTAGAAGTAAATTGTGTTCCTTGATCTGTCACTATTTCCCTAGGAACACCAAACCTAGTGAATATTTCCTCAGAGAAATTCAGCCACTTTATTGTCCCTAGCATGTTTCATAGGCTTAGCCTCTACCCATTTTGTGACATAATCTATGCATACAAGGATGTAGGACTTACCATTGGAAGGTGGCTCAATTGGTCCTACAAAATCCAACCCCCATTTGTTGAAGGGTGCAACTACAACTTGTGGAAATAGAGGCGTCTCATCAGATCGAGTTGGTCTTCCCATCCTCTGGAATCTGTCACACCTCCTGGTATATTTGGCTGCATCTCTATGCAAAGTTGGCCAATAGTAACCAGTATTTAAAATTTTCATCACTGTCCTTTTGGCAACAAAATGTCCACCACATGGCTCATCATGGCTGGCATGTAGTATATCATGAGTGTCCTCCTCTGGTACACATCTCCTCATAACTTGATCTGGTCCTGTATAAAACATGCAATCTTTAATCCAAGAAAAGTTAAAACTTTTCTCTACCAATAATCTCTTTTCCTTAGAAGAGAATTAAGGAGGAGTTCTTCCTGTGGCCAGATAATTTGCTATATCAGCATACCATGGGTGAATAACCTTGATTGCAAGCAGGTGCTCATCAGGAAAGGAGTCTTCAATA
Source organism: Sequoia sempervirens (assembly GCA_007258455.2). NCBI lineage: Eukaryota > Viridiplantae > Streptophyta > Pinopsida > Cupressales > Cupressaceae > Sequoia > Sequoia sempervirens. The sequence continues at coordinate 38,870,158 of VDFB02047144.1, forward strand.
GTTGCAAAGTCATCTTGTCTTTGAAGTCTAGAAAGGAAATCAGCAACCACATTGGCTTTACCTGGCTTGTCCACAATTGTAATGTCAAATTTTTGCATCGGCAATAATCATCTTGCTAGTCTCCTGGATATTGTTGCTTTGTTCATGAGATATCGGATTGCGGCATGATCAGTATGAATGAATATTTGATAACCAATGATATAATGCCTGAATTTATTGAGGGCGTAAATGATTGCCAATATTTCTTTTTCTGTAACAGTGTAGTTCAATTCAGCTCCCTGTAGATTTTTGTTTATGTAATAGAGTGCATGTTCTATTGAACCATCCTTCTGCCTTAACACTGCGCCAATGGCATAATTTGATGCATCTGTATGAATATGAAATGGAAGTGACCAATTAGGTCCTTTCAAAATAGGTGTCTATGTAAGGGCGACTTTTAAGTCAAGGAATATTTTTTCACATTCCTCTGTCCAGAAAAAATCTGCATCTTTCTTCAACAGACTATATAAAGGGCCTGTTGTTTGGCTGAAGTCCTTGATGAATCTTCTGTAGTATCCAGCATAGCCTAGAAAGCTTCGTACTTCTTTTTTCTTGTTAGGAGAGGGTAGCTTAGAGATAACTTCAATCTTAGCAGGATCAACCTAAATTCTTGCAGCAGAAATATAGTGACCAAGTACTATTCCCTCCTACATCATTATGAAGCACTTTTGACTATTCAATGATAGGTTGTGATCTTCACATCTTTGTTATACTTTCTCTAAGTTGGCTTGAGCTTCCTCAAATGTCGTACCATAAATAGTAAAGTTATCCATGTATATTTCCATGCAATCATATGAGATGTCTGAGAAGATACTTATGACTGCCCTCTGGAAAGTTGCAGGAACATTACAGAGACCAAAAGGCAAAACTGAATGGTAAAATGTTCCCCAAGGGCATGTAAAAGTAATATTTTCTTGATCCTTAGGAGAAATATTGATTTGATTGTACCCATTGAAGCCATCTGAGAATGAGAAATGCTTTTTCCCTGCTAAATTATCTAGAACTTGATCAATGAATGGAAGAGGAAAGTAATATTTTTTTGTTGCCAAGTTGAACTCTCTGTAGTCTACACATACCCTCCATTTTCCTCCTTTCTTAGGAACAATGACCAATGGGGAAACCCACTGACTATCGAAGATTGGGTAGATAAAGCCAATTGCTAACATTTTCTGTAATTCTTCTATAACAATTTCTCTCAAAGCTGGATTAATTCTTCTTTGAGGCTGTCTGATAGGTTTGAAGTCACTGTCAATATATATGTGATGTGTACAGAGTTTTGGGTCTAAACCCCTCATATCCCCATAGTCCCATGCAAAATCTCTTTTGTGGGCTTGCAGCATTGTGGCTAGGGTAGTTTGTTGAGACAGAAGCAACTTATTATTAATATGCAAACAGCGGCCTGGAGATACTTCTATCTGTTTGGTGAGATCATTTATTGAGGTTGTTGATAAAGGTGGTGCCTGTATATCACATAATAGCAAATTATGATGGCTCTCAGGATCCAGTTGCTGCAAGAAACATTGTTGAGAACGACTGTCCAAAGCAGATGGGCTATTCAAACCAGAACTAAACTACAAAATATGTAGAAGCAAGTTATCTTCACTCTAAAACTAGAAAAATGGATCAGTTCGTAGCATCATTAACTAAGCTAATTAATTGACTTCTTCAGATTCCTCTCCTAGATCTAACCAAACTAGTTGAGACAAATCTGGCAGAGGTTGTGCAAGTGGGTATAAAGCCAATTTCTTCCTTGACTAACCATCAAAAATTGTCATGTCTCATGAACGGCATCCTATAAGGGCATTAGCTATAGCTAACCAAGGTCTACCTAGGATAATAGGATATCCCCCTAGGGTTTCCTTAGTGGACAATATGGTGAAATCAGTAGGGTATTCACAAGATTCAAGAGTGACAATGACATATTCTATCACTCCATCAGGTGCAACCGTGGAACTATCAGCAAGCTGCAGGATAGTCGGTGTAGACTGAATGTTTGGAATATTCAAACACTCCATAGTGTGCTTGGTCATCACATTAATGGCTACACTAAGGTCAACCAAAACATTTCTTACTACTTGACCATTGATATTTATTTTTACTACTGGGCTTCCAAGATCAGTGTACTTTGGAATGACAACCTTCCCCAACATAATATCGGCTAACTGTCCTAAGACATGGATAGTTTGGGGATCCTTTTTCTTTCTTCCTTGTTTCTTTAAACATGCCTCTTTAATGGCTTTTCCATAAACTGGAACATCTTTAATAGCTTGAAAAGGATGAATTTGAACTTGTACATTCTTTAGCTGCTCCAAAATATCAAAGATGGGCTCTTCAATGGTCTTAGGTGTAGTAATCTGCAATCTCTGAGGAAAAGGTAGTGTAGCTTGAGGCTATAGGATAGGTTCCTTAGAAGCAATAGTTGATACAGGTATATCTTTTGCATGATCAGTAGGTTGTTCAGCAGTAGAGTCTAGAATCTCTATTATTACAGGTTGTTGTAGAACAAGGAGAGTGGTTCCAGACCTAAGATGGATATCACTGATATTCAGGGCATAAGTTGGATACTGGTTGGCTTCTACAGAATACATAGGTTGCTATTGTTGTTGTTGCTTATTATTGGGATTTGGCAATGGTTGAGTAGGCATAGGCGTTTGTTTTGGATGGCCAATATTTGCTACAGGAGTTGCAGGAGCTATAGGAGGAGGCATAAGGGCTGGAGGTTGTGGCTGCTAAGACTGCAGGAATCCAAGGGGTTGGTTCTGCCATTGTTGAGAACCTCGCCATTAAGGGTTCTATTGCCAGTTACCTAGAGGTGGAGTCCATTGTCCTTGTGGGTGCTGCCAACCTCCTTGAGGGGGTTGCCATTGAGGGCTCTGATAGTTAGGCTAGTATGATTGAGGAGCATTCCAAGGTGGAGATGGGCCATACATGGGTTGCTATTGGTTATTATAATTAGAGTAAGGATTACCAAAATTCAAAAGATCTTGCGGCATACCTTGTCTTGGAGCCCATGGTCTCCTTTGTGCAACAAAGAAGACTTGGTCATCATCACCTTCTATCATCTTAAAATCAGTAGGTAGCTGTTTAGCCTCCATATTGGCCACCAACTTGCATTTGCAGTCACGTTTCTTCTATCTACAATGTGGACAGAACTCAGCCAGGATTTCTTCAGCCTCCTCATGTTTCTTGCGAGCTTGCATGGTATCCAACTGTGTAACCATGTTGTTTATGATGTCCTGCTTGAAATCAGACAACAAATTTGTGATCTCCATTCGGGAAACTCCACTAGAAGAATACTTTCCCACTGTAGCTTGATGACCTCTACTCTTCTTCACATTTGCTCGGGAGTAATTGAGACATATCTTCATGAGATCATCCCAAGATGCTTGAGTGATATCACCGCCTCCCATCAGGTCCAAGGCATCTATGCAGGTATCATTGATTCCTCTTAGAAAAAGCAATTTCTGAGATTCTTTATTAAGAGTATGGTCTGAATTCTTTTTCAGAGAAAACAGGAATCTTGATATATAATCCTCCACACTTTCATCTTCCTTCTGTTGAATTTGGAATATATCATCACCTTTACTGCCACTCTTACAATATTCCTTGTATTTCTCAAGAAATTTTATTTGCATGGTTGCCCAACTATCGACGACACCCCTTCCCAAACTCATGAACCATCTGAGAGCTCCCTCCTTCAAGGTAGCAGGAAACAATTTCAGTTTGTGAGCATCTGAAGTGTAGTCATAACTGTGATAGAGGATATCAAACTCGAACAAGAAGGTCTCTGGGTCTTCTGTAACTAAGCCATAGAACTTGGGAAGTAATGAATAAGGAATATTCTTAAGGTTGTCATTGTTTTGTTAAGGAGTAATGGGGAATCCAAAAGCAGGAGGTTGATTTGGTGGATTATGTGCCATGTTCACCTGACCAAGTATAGGAGCAAATAGATTTTCTTCAGGTTCTTCGTCAAATGGGCCGAATAACAAGTCAGCACACAGAACTTCAGCAAATGGGTCAATATCTAAGTCTCCTTCGTCCTCAAATAGGCTATAAGTTGGTTCAATTTTCTTAACAATGAATGGCGGGTTGTGGAGAAATCTTCTCTAAGCATCTCTCCTTCTATGCATGCAATGAAAATGGATGGTATTTTAAAAGATTTTGAAAATACTTGAAAAACTACTACAAACAATGACTATAGTAAGTTCTTAGTTTGACACCATCCCTGGCAACGGCGCCAAAAATGGTCGTTCCCACAAAAGGATATGAAAATCACAGCAAAACTTGTCCTGGGAATTAGACATTCCAGCAGGTGACTAATACCTCTTCTTGGTCATTCATTTACTTGTCAAACCAGGGAACGTAAACTTTAAATGGAGTGGCATAATATGTGCACTAAGAACCAGTTTCAGTTATCACCTATTGAAAATAAACACTTGGAAAGAAATTCTACCTATGCTACAGGAAGGTAATGCAAAGTTTTCTTAACTCAATCATAATCTAACCAAAGCAGAAATCGCAATAGCTACAATTGAGAGACAAACTATAAACTGGCCTTATGCTCCAGGAACAAACACAAGGATAGATTCCTGATGCTATAGGAATAGTATAAGACTGATCTTGTGCTAAAACTTCTAAAATGAAATCTAACTTGAATTAACAAAGGATAAACAACTACGCTCTTATAGATACTTACTAAGTGGGCCCCCTTAGCAAACATCAACTAATTTACATAGAAGATTATGCTCAGAACTCCATCAACTTTTTATTCATAATGTGAAATCATTTACATTGACTGTTCTGCTTCAGAAAACTAACAAAAACTCTGATTCATATTATAACTCTAACTCTTATATAATCTGCTTCTCTATCTATTTTCTTCTCTGTTCACCCACACAGGAGGAACACTTATTTTTAAATCAGGAGAACAACTAACTAACTAACTCTAATAGAGAAAGACGTGGATATAAAATGTATCTCGAAATCAAGGAACAGACTTCATAAATGAGTTCATTCGTTCAACCCGATCCAGAGAGAATCAAGCACCCCACTCTTTCCAGATTAAATGTCATTTAAAATCCTTCCCAACAGTTTTGGTCAAAGAGTCTTCACCAGAGCTTCCTTGAAGTCATGCAGGAAATGGACTTTACTGCAAGGGCGAGATTGGTTGCGCTTGACTCGATCATACTTTCTTCAACAACCTGCGAAACACAAGGTAACAGATGCAAAAGAAAAGGCACTTGGCACATACACAATATCCATTCATTAATCACATATTTAAATCTATTTCATCATTCAAAAACTACATGTGTTATACCAATCATTTGGGAAGTCAATAGGGTAATAAATATAAACATGTCAACATGATCGGCTACAGGAACATGAAAGTGTATTGCTACAGGATATCCCCCAATAAAAGGTTTCAAGAGAGTTAAACAACCATAAACAACAAAAGTAAAGGTATTAAAAGTACACCATGATATCCAAATTATGAGCATATTTTGGGCTCATCACGTTCCACAATAGCACTGTGGGTGGACATTTCTCTGCCAAAACCACCACCATTAAACTCACGTGTGCTAGCTATTATTGGCCTACACTTTTTAATGACTCTCACTCTTTGGTGAAGGCTTGCAAAAAATGCCACTTCTTCGCTAACAGAAGGAAGAATTTCGTAATGCCCCTCAGACCTATAGTGGTGGACGAACCGTTTGCACAGTGGGGCCTGGACTTCATTGGAATGATCAACCCAGTTTCTAGCGCCAGACATAAGTGGATTCTAACTACCATTGATTACTTTACAAGGAGGACGGAGGTTATTCCCCTTAAAAGTGCAACAGAAACATAAATTGTAGATTTCCTCGAGGAAGTAGTGACGAGCTTCAGCCCTCCAAAAACTATCATTTCAGATAATGTTAGAGCTTTCCTAGGTGCAAAGGTATGTCACTTTGCATTAAAGAATGGCATATTCCTTAAAACATCATCAAACTATTATCCATAGGGAAATGGTCTAGCTGAGTCAACAAACAAAAGCTTAGTTCGACTCTTAAAAAAATTGGCTCAGAACACTAGAGGGAATGGAATAAAAACCTTTGAATAGTGCTCTGGGAAAACTGTATAACTCCTAAGCAAGTCCTTAAGACTTTTCCTTATGAGTTGGTATATGGAAAAGAGGTGATGTTACCTATCTCCATGGAGATTCTGGCAATACAGTTGTTAAAATCTCTTGAGATAGAACAAAATGAAACCATGGAGGTGCGGCTCGCCGAATTATTGGAAGTACAAGAAAAAAGGGAAAATTCCCTAATAACTATGACAAGCCGTCAATAGGTGGTCAAGCGATGATTTGGCAAGAAGGCTTCCGACCAAGGTTTAAAATGCAGAGACTTGGTGCTAAAGTATAGTAAAAGGGCTACTAAGCTAGGTCAACATGGTAAATTTGATCACCTATGGTAGGGTCCCTTTAAAATCATTCAGTGCAAAGAGCACAATGCTTTTAAACTGGAAAATATCGAATAGGAACCCTTAGGAATCCCAATTAATGGGATTCATCTTAAGTTGTTCCATTAGGCGTTGAACTCTTTTGGTACATATGTAAATAGTGTTTTTATTTTATTTTTGTTTCTTTGGTCGGTCTTTTGCGAATTAGTTTGTGATTCTGCGGATTAGCCCGTTATTATTGGCGGGTGGATACTAGAATTGTTTTACACACCTAGGTATGGAGAAATAGCAAAATGAAGTTGAGAGCCCATAAAATTGAAATACAGAATGAAGGAAAGAACATGGATTTTCTTTAAAAGATATATATCTATTCATATATGTTATTTACATTACAAAAGTGGTTGGGAAGCCATAATCCAAAATTCAACAAGTATCCAAACTATTATATATATATGGTGGCCTCTTTTTGGGCTTATATACAGCTATGAGTAGGTATTTTGAGCAACAGGCACGGAGACATTTTTTGAGTAGGTAGGGGGGTTTTCATCCAAAGGCATGGCTGGTGGCAATTGATGCATTAACTATAGCATCCACTTCTTCCTCGTCCATGGGTTCTTTGGCATTACTGGTAGCATCATTCGGCACAATCGCCATTGGCAAGGGGAATACCAGGTTCTTGAAGTTAGTATACAAATCTACATCGTAGAAAGGTATCATGTTGTAGCTGCGGAACAGGAAGTTTAGGGTCTAATTAACCCTCTGTTGGTGTTGGTCGTGGGTCTATAGGCAAAATCCACTGAGGAATGGCAGCCAAATGACAATGGCTTCTTCCTCAATAAAGCGATGCAGGTCGCTGGCTGACGACAGGCCTACTCCATAGGCGGCATGAGGAACAACCTCGTCGAGACCATTCACGTACTTTTTGGGAAATATTTATGTAACCAACTTCAGGATAAGTGGTCGGGGGATGTTGATGTCTAGCATGGATGCTACAAAGTGGGAGCATATGTCGATGTTCACCCGATACTTGTCCTCATACTCTATACAGTCTTTGCCTAAAACCCACTTTATGGCTACCAAGACCAGAGAATGCTTATTCTTGGTCATCTGTTTCAGCCTCCTAGTTGAAACCTCCCCTAGGAATGTCATCTGCGACTTATATGAGGTTAGGTGAACTGGAGTATACATTGCTCTAACACTATCCCTAGGCTTCTGAGCTAATGTCGAAACTTGTCTACCACCTAACCTATGAGAAGGCTTGCTTAAGACTCTGCTACTGACCTATCACTACTCCAATGGTAAGTATGTTTTTCTTACTACTTACTGGCCTATTTATAGAAAAATGACAAGATGCATGCTAATCCACTTCAAAAAAATGTGATATTAAGCTAGTTGCTAACTTCAAAGGCGTGCTTGTGTTTTCTCATATTTTTGGGCTAGTTGCATCTATGATAGCACGGCTCAATGAGTGCTTGATTAATGGAAGCTAATTAATTAGCTTTAAAAATGTGGCATTCATTGGCAGTAAGACATATGGCCGTAGGCTATTGTGTCATCTTTCAAGCATGTCCCAGAGCCCAAGGCGATATTCATATCTTTTCAGGAAGTGATCGTTTGTTTGGCGTAATCATTCCAGCTAAGATATTAATTGTCAGTGCATACTAATGCAAGGTTAGCAAGAAAATTGTCAGCTCAAGTTCCAAGGAGATCACAGCGTATCACACAATCACCAAATACAATAATGAACTCTGGCCACCTCGAAATAGCAAGCATTTTATTTTGCACGAATTGCAAAATTAACAGTACATGTCGAATTAAATGCAAAAGGCTTGTTTTTGCCTACCACTGCTACGCCCTTAATATTATTGTACATCAGGTTATGAATAGTCATCTTGTGGCTATCTTAACTCTCTATTAAGTCATATTATCATTAGTAAATTGTTATTTAGTTGTTTAGGTCAGCCTAAGTCTTATATAGGTGTGTCTAAGTCAGCCTAGGTGATATCCTTGGCATAAATAGGTATATATAAGAGGTTGTGAGTCTTATTTCATCATCAAGTGTGAAGTGTGTTCTCATTAGAGATATTTGGAGGTTTTCCCCCTCGAAGTGGCTTATTATTCTCAGTCATTATCAAGTATTTGCAGCATATTTCATATCATATTCTTCTATTGTGCAAGTTATTTCATAACAAGTGGTATCAGAGCATGATCTTGGCACCATAGAGGCAAGGTTTTTCTCAATTTTAGAGGCGATTTTGGGAAGAGCATATCTTTCAGATTTTGGTGAATTTTTTTCTAATTTTTAAAAAAAAATTGAAGAACATATTGAAGAAGCAACAGTCCATATTTTAGAAGAATTGGAGCATAATTAAGCGAATTATTGTAGAATTAGGGTTTCTACACTTTTTTTTGGAATCTACATATCTCACACATCTTGTTGAATTGGAGTCTAATTTTTATTGGGTTTTTGAAGACATAATAAAGGAGATTATAATAAAAATTTGAGATAATTTAAGTTTAATTTATGTGATTTATTTCAACATTAGTGGCTTCCATCATATCGGGGCCTAAAACAAGGGGTAAAAAGAATGTCGCTCCAGGGAAGACTCCTGATAAGGATGGTGAAACAATCAAGGATATTACTCATAATGAAGAAATCAATAAGGTCAAGGAAGGCATTTCCTCAATTAAGATGGATATGTGTGACCTAAGAGGAGATATGTTGGACATACAAAACATGTTAAGCACCTACATGGCTGAATCAAGAAAAGGAGTTCTCAAGCGGCCAAGGTGAAAATTCTAGGTCAGCTACTACTGACACAAGCTTTAGTACTCCTATGGGATCTAGGAATTTATTTCCAAAGGTGGATATGCGCAAGTTCGATGGTAAGGATCCTCTAACATGGATAAACCAAATGGAGAATTTTTTTAAAGTACACCAAATCCCAAATGGACAAAAGGTCACGATGCCTTCCTTATATCTAGAACTAGATCAATTCATTTGGTATCGTTGGTTTTGCACTCATCAAAGTAAAAAGGGGCTCACCGTCTCATGGTCAATTTTTATAGAGCAACTCCAAGCACAATATAGCAATAGCATCATAGACAACTTCTTCAGCCAGCTAGCTAAACTTCAACAAACAGGATCAGTTAAGAATTATATTCAGCAATTCCAAAATCTATCCTTAAGGGTGGATACAATTATGAAGGAAAACTTGAATGACTTATTCTTGGGTGGTCTCAAGGATCACATTCAACATGAGGTACATATGTTTAGCCCTATTTCCATAAATGAGTCTTTTATCTTAGCACGCAGGGTAGAGGAGAAGTATTTGATTCCTAAGAAGCAAGGGGCTAATGTAACAAGAGAGAAAGGATATTCAACATAACCTACTAAGTTGACTCCACAAAAAATTGAGGAGAAAAGAGAAAAAGGCTTGTGTTTCAATTGTGATAGAAAATATAGTCGAGGACATAAATGTAGTGAAAAGAAATTGTTTTATATTGAAGGTCCCAATAAGGAAGAAGAGGAGGAACCCATACTAGAAGATGAAAGGGAGTCAAATGAGGAATCACATGATTCTCAACCAATCATTTCTTGTCATGCACTCTCAGGTTTCAGTGCTCCACAAACTCTCAAGGTGGTGGGGTTCCTAAAGAAGCAGAAGGTAACAGTGTTGATCGACTCAGGTAGTACTCATAATTTCATCAACAAAAAGTTAGCTACTTGTCTAAATTGTTTCATATATCCAGCTCTATAGTTTCAAGTTTTGATTGCAGATGGTGGTATAGTTAGTTGTTTAGGGAAGTGTCATAGCATTAAATTATCCATGGGAGATTATCAACTTGATACCCCAATGTATGCGATATCCATGGGTGCAACAGATATTGTTTTGGGAGTACAATGACTTATTGAATTAGGAACAATTGAGATGCACTTCCAAGAACTATTCATGAGATTTCAATCAGAAGGAAGGATAGTAAAGCTAAGATGGTTGAAGGAAAAATCTCCACAAATAGTAAGCTCTCATCAAATGCAAAAGTTGTTTAAGAAAGGAGTGGATGGATTTGTGGCCCAACTATGTTCATTAGAAGTCTCTCAATCTAATACTCCTACTCATCCAGATTTGCAAGCTATAATTGATCGTCACTTAGTTGTTCTTGGAGATATGCCTAAAGGGCTTCCTCCTAAGAGGGATCATGATCATGCCATGCAGTTGGTCCCAGGGAGCCAACCACCGAACATCAGGCCTTACAGGTATCTACACATACAAAAGAGTGAGATAGAAAAGATTGTTGAAGAGATGCTAGAGGTAGGAATCATCAGGCATAGCCAAAGTGCTTACTCCTCGCCTATGGTGATGGTACATAAGAAAGACGATACTTGGCGCATGTGTCCAGATTATAGAGTGCTCAACATGTACACCATTAAAGATAAGTTTCCAATTCCAGTCATTGATGATTTGCTAGATGAATTAAATGGAGCTATGTTTTTTATCAAGTTAGATCTTAGATCTGGTTATCACCAAATTCGGATTAAGGAGGAAAATATTTGTAAGACAACATTCCAGACTCATGAGGGTCATTATGAATTTTTGGTGATGCCATTTGGTCTTACCAATGCACCATCTACATTCCAAAGTTTGATGAATTCCATTTTTAAGAAGTTCTTGAGAAAGTTTGTGTTAGTATTCTTTGATGAATATTAATTTATAGCAAGACTTGGGAAGAACATTTGCAACATGTGGACCAAGCATTACAAATACTTGAAGATCATAAACTCTATGCTAAGCCATCCAAGTGTGCTTTTGGTCTTACAGAGGTGGAGTATTTGGGACACATAGTTTCACATGAAGGAGTAAAGGTGGACCCTAACAAAATTAAGGCTATCATGGAATGGCCTATTCCAAAAACCATTAAGAAACTGAGAGGATTCTTGGGATTGACAGGGTACTATAGAAGATTTGTGAAGAATTATGGTAGTATAGCAACACCTCTTAGCACTCTATTGAAGAAGGATTCTTTTCATTAGAATGAGTCTGCCAATACAGCATTTGAGAGATTGAAGGAGGCTATGTGTACAACTCCAGTACATGCCACTCTTGACTTCACCAAGGAATTCATTGTGGAATGTGATGCTTATGGAAATGGGATAGGAGCATTGCTCATGCAAGAAGGTTGACCAATTGCTTTTCAGAGTCATCAATTAAAAGGTAAGAATCAACTAAAACCTATTTATGAGAAGGAAATGCTAGCAATACTCCATGCAATGAAACAATGGTGGCCTTATCTATTGGGTAGACATTTCAAGGTTAAGACAGATCATGATAGCCTAAAATATTTTTTGGAACAACGACTATCTTCTGAAGAGCAACAAAAATGGGTCACTAAGATGTTAGGATATGACTTTGAGATTGTATATAAGAAAGGGAAAGAAAATATTGTTGCAGATGCACTGTCAAGGAAGGATGAGAAATATGAAGCCTTATTGTGTGCCCTTTCAATATTACAAAGCAAATTGGGTGGAGGAAGCCAAAGTAGAGTGGCAAAATGATGTTGCGACAAGTAATCTCATCGAGCAATTAAAAAGTGATCCTAGTAGTTTGGATAAGTTTTGTTGGAAGGGAGATACTCTTTGGTATAAAGAGCATTTGTATCTGCAAGAATTCCAACCTTAAAATCAAGATTCTCACAGAGTTGCATGAGTCTCCAGTGGGTGGTCATTCAGGATTTTTGAAGACATATCATCGAGTCAAGCAGGATTTCTTTTGGGAGGGGCTAAAGGGTGATGTTCAAAAATTTGTGGCTAAATGTTTGGTGTGTCAAAGGCATAAAGGGGAGACAATTAAGACACCAGGTCTCTTGCAACCCTTATCTATTCCTAACCAGCATTGGGAAGAGGTATCCATGGACTTCATCACAGGGCTTCCCAAATCTAAAGGTCATAATGTCATCATAGTGGTAGTTGATCGGCTCACTAAATATGCACATTTCATTGCATTAGCACATCCTTTTACAACAAGTGCAGTGGCTAAAGCTTTTTTGGAGAATATCCAAAAGCTACATGGTACACCTAAAGTTATTGTTAGTGATCGTGATCCTAGCTTCACTAGTCACTTTTGGAAAGATTTATTCTCATGTTTGGGTACTCAATTGGCTCTTAGCTCTTCATACCACCCTCAATCAGATGGGAAAACGGAGGTTGTTAATAAGTGTTTGGAAGGATATCTACGTTGTTTCACTTCAGAGAAATAGTCTCAGTGGGTAGATTGGCTACCACTTGCAGAATGGTGGTATAACACTTCTTTTCATAGCTCATCAAAAATGTCTCCATTTTTGGAACTTTATGGATATCATCCTCCTTCCATCACATCATCAATTAAGGTGTCCCCAAGAGTTCAGGCAGTAGAAGACCACTTGCTTCATCAACAACAAGTACTTTTAGGACTCAAGGAGAATTTAGCCATGGCACAAAATCGAATGAAACAACAGGCAGACCAACATCGTAGTGAAAGAAGTTTTGAAGTTGGGGATTGGGTCTTCTTGCGATTGCAGCCTTATAAGCAAATCTCACTAAAGCAGCAAAGAAAGAATAATAAGTTGTCTCCAAAGTATTATGGTCCATACCAAATCATGCAGAAGATGGGTAGTTTTTCCTACAAGCTTGAGTCGCCACCAACAACAAAGATACATCCAGTTTTTCATGTTTCCTGTTTGAATAAGGTAATTGGGCATAATATTCCCACTCAAACAACACTTCCTAAGCTGGATGAAGAAGGAAGAATCATTTTGGAACAAGAGTGCATTCGTCAAACACGCACAAAGAAGCTGAGGAATAGAACTATCACTAAGTATCTCATCCAATGGAAGAAGTTACCAGTTGAAGATGCCACATGGGAAGACGAGGAGTTCATTCAAAAGTTTCCAAACTTGATTAGCATTGAGGACAATGCTTCTTTGAAGAAGGGGGGCATGCTACGCCCTTAATATTATTGTACATCGAGTTATGAATAGTTGGCTTGTGGCTATCTTAACTCTCTATTAAGTCATATTATCATTAGTAAATTGTTATTTAGTTGTTTAGGTCAGCCTAAGTCTTATATAGGTGTGTCTAAGTCGGCCTAGGTGATATCCTTGGCATAAATAGGTATATATAGGAGGTTGTGAGTCTTATTTCATCATTAAGTGTGAAGTGTGTTCTCATTAGAGATATTTGGAGGTTTTCCCCCTCGAAGTGGCTTGTTATTCTCAGTTATTATCAAGTATTTGCAGCATATTTCATATCATATTCTTCTATTGTGCAAGTTATTTCATAACAACCACCTTGAGAAAAGATTGCCAAATATTGCATGAAATGGTCTAATATTTCAAGGACTTTTCACAAATGCTAAAGAGCTAAAGTGCAGAGTTACTCTTCTTCCGCGTATCTAGAACTGAGGGGAATTGCAAAACCAGAGGCTTTCAAAAATCTTCAGAGAAGGAAAAATGTTAGAAACTTCATCTCATCCAATGCAGAAGGAAATTAGTCAGGAGTTGTTTACAGCTATACGTTCTTCAGAGAAGGTATATATCTATGAAGATGTGGCGTACGCTATGCCTGGTATACCCAATAGGCCAAGGAGGGCCTATACAGAAGAATTGAATAGGCCCAAGAATTGCAGAAACCAGAAAAGGGTTGAAGAAAAATGGGATAATATCTATGACCCAAGGCTTGCGAAAAACTCTAAGTCCCTCAAAGAGGTAGCCTGTGCAAGGTTATCAGCACCAAAAACAGACCAATCTATGGCGCAGAGAGTTTGGTATAGTGGTCTCCCTCAATACATGGTCCTACTTGTGCACTATTGTCCAAAGATAGTTGATGTTGTTGTCCAATGTTATAATCCTGATACCCACTACATTGTAGGTCACAACTTAAGTGTGCACATCACTCCACAGACCATCTGGCACATGTTATGCATCTGAGACCCAAGGAAAAGAAAAGAGAATATCGAGCCTTTTCACTCGAGAAAAGGAGAGAAAATACGGAAGATGAAAAAAAGCTCAGAGTTCTTATTGGAGGAGACTAGTAAGAAAGGCATCCCAGCTGCTAAAGCACCAAGTATTTTGTTATCGCGCAGTGCATTTTGCGACAATCTCCAGGATGCCATGTCCATGCTAGCCTTTGTGTGCAGCCAAGACTCTGATGAGAATATAAATACCTTTCAACTAGGACCGGAAATACAATTTCGCAAACAACATGAACTCTTCTGGTATGATTTTGCTAAGTTTGTGGTTGAAGAAATGATACGGAAAATTGAGAATTATCAAGCGGAGAAAAAATTTAGGTTTCTTTCTTTCCTGGTCCATATGTTTTTACATCAAAACCCAGATTTCTTCGCCCAATATTTTCCGCTATCAATTTTTGATGAGCAAAATAAAAAGAAGCCGGTATCCATATGGACACCTTTTCTTTCCACACCATACGACTATTATGCATTTTTGGACTATTTTATAGCTCCGATTTTGCATGATTTGATCGGAAAGGTGATATAATCTAGCTCGATAAGGAGCAGACCGGATTTATGTAGAGTTTCACCCCTTCTTATGACTGGTTCTTAGGCAAAGATTTTATGATCCTCTGGATGCGGGGCTTTACTAGAAAACCTTTCTTTCTCCCATCCTGCATTATAGATAGATTGTTTTCACTAGAAATGTTCCAATAGGTGTGTATCATTGATTTTACTTTTTGTAGCAGCAAAAAGGTCAAGAAGAAGGGATTTTTCTCTTGTCTAAGGAATTTCAAGTTGGTGACTCTGATAAAGAAACAATCGGACCAATTGTTAGAGGACAAGATGGCCTATCTAGGGTTGGTACTGGTAAATGATAAGTGGGAATACAACCCTTTCGATGACTTACCAGAGCCACACATAAAAGTTACCCATGTTCCCCGACCATACTGGGAGAAGCGGCATAACCTGCTAACAGAAAAAGATGAGGATTTTGTTGAATTGGCATGTATCCCTACGTAAGACACTAGAGGTCCATCGCACAAGCTCTACTTTGTTGTGGCGGTGGCCCAGGATAGCGTTCCCATGGAGTGGGGCATGTACAACAAGTTAAAGAAAGATAAGGAATGGAGTGAGGAAAAAATAGCGGCTTTCTGAAAGTATTGCTAGAAAATAGCACAGTTGGATGCTCCTTACAATAAACTGAAGGATGACCAAGAAATTGAAAGGTTCTTGAAGGAAGGCCATCTCAACCTGAGCTCTAGCATTAATAAGAGCAGGGGCCCAGAGGAGGAGTCTGAGGAGCAAGAAGAGGAAGCGGAGACATCGGCCTCGTTCGTGCAAAAAGAAAAAGGCCCCGTACAATCCTCTTATGTGGCCACGAACGTGCACTTTAATATATCAATGGGCTCGCATACACTCACTTGGGCTGCTAAACCATCCAAGCCATCAGTGCAGCAAATGGGGATGACTGCGGGAGCTAGAGAGACCCCACCAGCGAAACGGCAACACACGGAGAGTATTATCGGTAAGGGTTCACAAGAACCTGCTAGAGAAAGAGTACTCGCTCCTAGCCAGGAGCCGGAGGTTGTGGGGGAGTCACTAACATTTCTGAAGATTCTAGCAACTAGTTAATAGGTACAATTCGTTCCTTCTTCTCTTACATCTCATTCCTTGGTATCTGCCCCTGCCTCACTGGCGATCCCTACTATAAGTACTGGCTCTCAGCCTTCTACTTTTAGTCCAACATATTCAGTTGGATTCGCCCAATTTTCACAGGCCCCCCCACTCATAATTACTCCTTCATGTATGCTTATGTCTGTCGCTGTCACTGTCGCTCAAACCTTCCCCACCTCGCTTTTGGAAAGCATTCCCCCTGTGAATTCCCATTCTTTTTCCACTATGATTACAGATCATCTTCTATTGCAACAAGCTAACAACCTGTTAACAACTCCTCCACGGCCCTTGCCAATGAGTCTTACGGCTGATTCCCCAATCTAGTCATTACAGATGACTAGCCCTACTATTGGTTCCCAAACCAAACTATGGAACGTACCCCACTTCTCTCCACAAATTGTCACTCTCCAGAAGAAACAAATGCCTACACCTATGAAGGTTACCTATCCCTATGCCCTACCTTCTAGCGCTCCTTTCGCAGGTGGACTAGTTTCATCACCAACCGAATTCATAGCACAGATAGATTGTGGAAAGGAGGCACGCACGAATAAAATGAGGAAATGCAAGGCAAAGGATGACAGTGTTTCTGCCTAGCCAAGAGTACAGGCTCTTTACGATGAGGCTTGGTAAGAATATAAGTTTGCAACCATGTACCCGAGGGTAAGCAAGCCTTAGGGAGAAATGCAACCAGAAGACTATGAGATATATGCGGTCGGACTCGACATGAAGGTAGCCCAACCACAGGATAAAGTTGAAATCATGGAGGAAACGCAATGGGTAGTCACTAGCTAAAGAAGAAGGATGAGTAGCTCAAGGTAGCTAGGGAAAGGGTTAGTTTTCTAGAGAGGAAGGAGAAATCCTTAGAGGCAGATATTGCCCACATGACTGAAAGAGTGCTGGTAGCAGAGGATGAAATGAACAAACTTCAGGGAAAAATTGCAAAGACTTAGGTTGCCGACCCTATCATAATAGAGGAGCTACAAAGCAAGAACGAGGAGGCGGAGTAGAATCTGCGACTAAAGAATGAAGAGTTAAAGCGCCTCTACTTTGAGCATAGTCAAGGGATGGCACAGAAAAAGGAAGAGCTGGAATGCCAACAGGCTCAATATGAGTAAAGAATACAAGAGAAAAAGGTCGAATTTAAAGGCCTAAAGGCTCAAATAGAGGAAGAGCTCTGAGAGAAAAAGGCTTCTCTAGAAGAGTACTTAGAAAATCACTCCCTAGCCGAGAAGAATTGGAATAAAGAAATGAGCAGCTCTACAAAGTAGCTAGCATCTGAAAAGAGGAAAAAGGCTGAATTGGCTGAGGCCATTATTTCAAGAGATGTGAAAATTACTTCACTTAAGGCCTCTCTCCTACCTCCCCCTACACAGCTTGATATCATTTTGCTAGTTAGGCAATTATACATTTCTCACTGGGAGAAAATTAAAACTTTTTGTCTAACACTACAGCTACCCTCTGATTTATCAACAAGGTATCAAGGCTCAGCTAGGAGGCCCATGATACAATTGAACAGTTCCCATGGTTTATCTTGGAGAGGGTTCCTGAGGCAAAAGATCTGCTCACCAAGCTATACTCAGTCTCTGATGAGATCCTGGTCAGAGCGGGTATAGAGGATTGGGACACTGCTGCTCAAATGGCAAACAAATTCATCCATTGCCACTATGCCTTCCAGTGCACTAAAGTAGTTGCGGCTATTCTGAGTAAGACAATGGATAGCATATGGGAAAGTTTCTCTGAGTTAGGCAAGATGGGACTACCGTCTCCGTTCCTCGAGGATGGCTCTATTGCCACGACTGCGCAAATTGTAGAAATTATAGAAGAAAATAAAAATGACTCAAAGGCTTTCAAGGAGTTCAGCCATCCTCCGACGGCAACCGACATTGAGGGAATCATTCATCCACTCTCACAGCTGCTATTTCATATACAAGCAAAGGTCAATTTACCCAATATGTTGCCTCACAAAGAAACTATTAATCTAAGTGGAGCACACAAGAATTTGCACAATATAGTGAAGCCGTCCAAGGATGAATGGTCACCTTTGCAGGCAGCTCTTTTCAATCTCTGACTCCATTATCCCAATGGATAAGGCTTTGGTCTATAGAACCAGATAAATTTTGGGTTCTCCATTCCTTAGTTGAAATGCCCCTGATAGTCGCCAAAAGTTGTTAATAAATATTTAACCAACTCCCTTCAGGTTCATTTTTTATGTGTCGACCTGCACATCGCCAAATCTTCTCGGCCTTTTTGAAAGTTTTGATTTGCCACTCCACGCGTCTATTCTTCACAACATCAAGTATCGCCATTCCCTTCGGATCCTCAGAAACTTCATTGTGCTTCCACATGTCACAGCTGCGGGATGCTTTTGTTTCTTGTTTCCTTGAGGCCTCATCGGGCTGCGAAATGTTTCCACGAAGCCTTCATTCCTAAAAGGTGTTGGCGGGCCCCACAGTTTCTAGCTACAGTGGACTCTTGCTATGTGGCAACTGTTCACAAATCCTTCAACAAGGGGATGAAAGAGCAACCGCGGGCAACAAAATGTTGCCACGCGTCTTTTGCACCTGGCTGATGAGTGTTCCCTCCGCTATGATAAGGTACTCAGCCCATTCGACACGTGTTGCATTTTCACAAATCCTCTATAGCGATGAGAGAAAGGTTCATGTGGGCAGCGAAAGGCTGCCATGTGCCTAAGCGGTGGATCTGTTATGCGGGTGATTAACCGGATGAACCAAATAATGCTATTAGTTGTTGCTTGTCATAATCATTCACAGCGAAGGATGACACTTGTCTGATCGAGCCTGGCTAGGACTATCGCCATCATTGCAGAGGATGCACGTGTGCCTGGGATGACTGGATGTTGTGCTCTGGCTCGATCTTGTTGTAACAGCTTTAGGAATATTCTGATTCAGGCATCATTGTAGAAGATTGCGAGATATTTTTTGTTACTACTCTCTAAAGCGGTGGGAGGTTTTCCTGCTATATATATTGTCTCTGTTCATGAGAAAGCGTCTGGAACTGGGGAAAAACACGTTGGTTTTAGTAAAAAGATACCAGGCCTCTATTACTGTTTTATTTAATTGCAAAACTCTCAGACTATGCCAATTTTTTGGCCTTTCTTTTTTTCATGTTTTTTGATTAAACTATGAATTGTGCTTTATAATTGTCTTAACACTTCATTTGAAGAACTATATATTTTGGATGCAAGTTTTCTTACCTAGATCATGTCTAATGACTCTTCTTGGTAGTAAGAATGTATGCAACGTTATTTTATGTCAATAAATAAATTTTTTATGCTATAATCTTAAGTCTCTGATATTTTGGAACACAACAACATGATTCAGGCCCTTAAATCTATGATTTATCATGCCCATCATCAATTCTTAGCGCATTGCCTTAGGTTAGACTTTATTTTATTATATCTATTTCCTTTTCCCTTTCCAAACCCCATTATAGAAGAAGTTAGCTTCTCTAAAAATTTGGAGGTTACTTAGTTTAGCGCAAAAGGTCCCCTTTAAATTGAGTTTTCCATAAGACTTTGTTACCTCATCAAATTTTGGTGTCAACAGGTCTTTTGTAAAACATACTTCCAAATCTACAAATTCAGCCAGAAATTAGGCCTAATTTAGTCTTCCTACAAAAAATGCTTATTGATTGTGTTATTCCCACCATCAAATTGCCTTAACCAATGCTTGGAGCACATAAATTTGGACCTGCAAATGCTTTAAAAACCATAAAAATTCCATTCACAAATATATTTTCATAAACCCTAAGCTTTATTCCCTTAACTACTCTGTTTCTGATCTGAGACACAGTTCACTGACAGAAAAGTTTTTAAAAAAGAAAACAACCTATGTCTCATTAACTCGTCTAAGGCCTGGCCCCTTTTAATAAAATGATAAATATTTAATTGTTGGCCTCCTTTTATTTACCAAAGTCTGAGTCGGGTTTGTGCCTTATGTTTTTAAAACAACCTTATGTCATCGAACCGTCGTTGCCCTAAGCCACATCCCCTTCCTCAGGTTTTTCCTCCTAAGTAATGTTTAATGTTTTGCAAGGGTTATTTGATGGCTGTTGATCTCCTTGCAGATACATCCTAACCGCTCCCCACCATATCGCGATCCCAACTTGAGCCATCGTGATATCGCGGGTGATT